>WAAF01019591.1:32651-67651 GCA_013400475.1 Tricholaema leucomelas
AGGCACAGGTTGAGGGTGGTGAGAGACTGGCACAGGTTGAGGGTGGTGAGACACTGGCACAGGTTGAGGGTGGTGAGACACTGGTAGAGACTTTCCAGGGTGGTTGTGGAGGACAGAAGCACAGAATGTGATCAAAGATCACATTCTGTGCTTCTGTCCTCCACAACCTCCCTGGAGGTGTTTAAGGCCAGGCTGGATGAGGCCTTGAGCAGCCTGCTCTAGTGGGAGGTGTCCCTGCCTATGGCAGGGGGTTGGAGCTGGATGATCCTTGAGGTCCCTTCCAACCTAAACCATTCCATGATTCTTCCACACTCCCAGCACTCTGTGAGCCTCTGAACGTATGAATGGTGGTGCTCGTTGGTGTGTCTGCAGTAAGCTGTATGTAACAGCATCCTCCTCACCCTCACACAGAGCACCAGCACTGCAAACTCGGCTCCCAGTAACACAGAACTTGTTGCACTGCAAAAGAGAAAGGCAAGGAAAAGCCCTGCAAAGAGGCTGACTAAGGTAGTATGTTGAGCATCACTGCAAAGGACGTGTGTGAGAGCCTAGCAGACAGCTGTGTGTAGGTAAATACTTGTTCCGAGCCTCTTTTCATCTGGTGCTCATTAGAAACACAAAAGAAGTGCCTCCAGCAGTGCTTCCTTAGAAGCAGCCAAGCCAGCTTTTGTCTTTGCAATCTGCATCAGAGAGTCACAGAGTGGAGAGGCAGCGAAGTTTTCTCCCCCCGTGAATGAGTGAGCTCTAAAAAGAAGAATGAAACAGGTTTCGATTATTAGCTGAAGGCTGAGTAATGCTCTGTGAAGTGTTATTCCTGCAGGGAAGTGACCCTTTTCAGATGCATCCCCTGTTTGCTCAGGGCAATCCTACCCAGAAACCTAACGGCAAATTAACCAGACACGAATTAAACTGTGATGGGAAGGAGCCCCTGGGAGAGTTAGTGGGAACTGTTTGCAGATAAATGGTCACAATGTGGTGTGGGGCAACCTGGTGGCTTCCAGGACACTGATAGCTGCCCTTATTCTTTTGTTTAAAGCACAAACCAGCCGCAGGGCAAGGTCCTGCCTCTGGGTCGGGCCAGCCCCAGGCACGAATCCAGGCTGGGTGCAGAGTGGATTGAGAGCAGCCCTCAAGAAAAAGCCTTGGAGGAGAGCCCTGCAGAGGGACCTGGCCAGGCTGGAGGGGTGGGCAGAGGCCAAGGGGATGAGACTGAACAAGGCCAAGGGCAGGGTTCTGCACTTTGGCCACAACAACCCCAAGCAGCACTGCAGGCTGGGGACAGAGTGGCTGAGAGCAGCCAGGCAGAGAGGGCCCTGGGGGTGCTGGGAGAGAGGAGCTGAAGAGGAGGCAGCAGTGCCCAGGTGGGCAGCAGAGCCAATGGCATCCTGGGCTGGCTCACCTGGACACCCTACCCTAGATCAGGCTGGCCACAGCCTCATCCAGCCTGGCCTTAAACACCTCCAGGCATGAGGCTTCCACCACCTCCCTGGGCAACCCATTCCAGGCTCTCACCACCCTCATGCTGAGCAACTTCTTCCCAACCTCCAGTCTGAATCTCCCCATTTCCAGCTTGGATCCATTCCCCCCAATCCTGGCACTCTCTGACAGCCTCAAAAGTCCCTCCTCAGCTTTTTTTTGGTAGTCCCCTTCAGATACTGAAAGCCACAAGAAGGTCACCTGGGAGCCTTCTCTCCAGGCTGCACAGCCCCAACTCCCTCAGTGTCTCCTCACAGCAGAGCAGCTCCAGCCCTCTGAGCATCCTCGTGGCCCTCCTCTGGACACCTTCCAGCACCTCCATAGAATCAGAGATGTCTGGAAGTGTCCTTTCTGCCACCTAAGGGGATGACATTGCTTCCAGCAGAGGAAGCATTTTCTTTTCTGGAGCATAATTTGATATCCAGATCGAGACTGATTTTTACCCACAAAAGGGACTGTGGTTGTGGATCCTCTACCTAAGCACATTTGGCAAACTTAACCCTCTCCCTTCCCTGAAAGCACAGCCTTAGTTATCAGTTTCAGCTGCAAGCCCTCAGTCCTGGGCCTTAAGATTATATCCTGCCTCTACTGATGTAGGTTTAAAGGGTGCCTTGAGGAGCACACCAAAATCCACTGCCTTTGCAGTGGGAAGAAGATGCTGCAGTGTTATTTTACAAGCACTAATAATTCCCAGCTTTGGAACAAGACATTACATAGTTCAGAGTCACACAAACAGAATCACAGAATCAGGCAGGGTTGGAAGGGAGCACAAGGAGCAGCCAGTTCCAAGCCCCCTGCCATGCCCAGGGACACCCTACCCTAGAGCAGGCTGCCCACAGCCTCAGCCAGCCTGGCCTGAAACACCTCCAGCCATGGGGCCTCAACCACCTCCCTGGGCAACCCATTGGCTTGACTGATGCAGTCCAACTGAGGCCAGGAAGGCTCTGCAAAGAGGTCTGGCCAGGCTGGATCAGTGAGCTGAGGTTTAATGAAGTCGAGCACCAGGTCCTGCACTTGAGTCACAACAACCCAGTGCAACGCTACAGGTTTGGGGCAGAGTGGCTGAACACTGCCTGCCAGAAAAGGACCTGGGGGTGTTGGTTGAGAGCTGTCTGAACATGAGCCAGCAGTGTGCTCAGGCGGCCAGGAAGGTCAGCAGCATCCTGGACTGCATCAGCAATAAGGAGTTGGGAGATGATCTCACCCCTGCACTCAGCTCCACCTCAGTTAGCGGGCTCTGTGTTGTGCCCTTCACTACAGGGACACTGAGGGGCTGAAGTCTGTCCAGAGAAGGGCAACAAAGCTGGGGAAGGATCTGGGGAACAGGGCTGGGGAGGAGCAGCTGAAGGAATTGGCATTGTTTAGCCTTGAGAAAAGGAGACTAAAGAAAGACCTCATTGCTCTCTAGGACTGCCTGAAAAGAGGCTGCAGCGAGGCGAGGATTGGTCTCTTCTCCCCAGTATCAGCTGTCAGGATGAGAGGAAATGGTCTGAAATTGTGCCAGGGGAGGGCTAGGTTGGAGATCAGGAAAGCACTTCTCTGCTGCAAGAGTGGTCAGGGGATTGGCACAGGCTGCCCAGGGAGGTGGTGGTGGGGGAGCCCCCATGCCTGGCCACGGCAGCTGGGGCCATGCTTTAATGGCCACGGTGGTGTCAGGTCGATGGTTGGACTCAATGACCTCAGAGGTCTTCTCCAACCACAAGAATTCTGTGATTCTGTGCCTTTGTTGGTTTGTTTGGTTGGTACTTTTACATCTGTGCTTTCCAGAGATAAGAAGTATGGGTTTAAATTATTGACAGCCCATGTTGAATTAAACCCAGCAGCTGGAGGTAGACCCACTTGAGAGCCAAGAGTGTTGGGTGACTGCTGAGCCGCAAGTACATTGCATAACTCTAAGCCCCAGAGAAATTAAACTCCTGGAGCAGGCCTGGATCTAGCTGAAGTCAGTGAGAGTTCAGAAATCAAGAGAAATTGCTTGTGGCATCCCAGGCACAGCCTTAGAGTGCTGAAGTAAATGTGGATCTCCTCTGTGAACTGGAAGGAAAGGACGAGCAAGGCCGGGCAGGAACTGCTCCGCTGGCACTGTGAAATCTGCTGACATCCTGCAACCTTAGAGCCACCTTAGGGAGCAGGGGGGGTGGGGGTATTTTTAAGATGCTTCTGCCCATAAATGGAATGGGTTTTAATGCTTTTCTGCATGTTATTAGAGATATATTCTGAGGAGGAAGGCTGAGAAGAACCTGTGTGACCTTCCTTTTCCTAAGGGAATGCTCTGCGGCACTGCAAGCCAAGGGGAGCAGTCAGTTGCTACACAAAAAGCAAAGAGGAGTGGCACAGATGATCCAAAGGCTGCTGTGAGGACAGGCTGAGGGAGCTGGGGGTGTGCAGCCTGGAGAGGAGAAGACTCCAGGAGAGGACACCAAACTGAGAGGCTTGGCTGAGACAGCTGCAGGCTGTGTTGCTGTCCACTGTAACTTGGACAGACAGAGCTGGACACAGAGGAGCCAAAGGAGGTTCCCCAAGGACAAGTGCAGAGTCCTGCACCTGGACAGCAATAATAAACTGCAGCAGTCCAGGCTGGGAGGGGACTGCTGGAGAGCAGCCCCAAGGAGAGGGACCTGGGAGTGCTGGGGGAGAGCATCCCTGGCACAGCAATGTGCCCTGGGGGCCAAGAGGGCAATGGAGTCCTGGGGGGCACTGAGCAGAGTGTGTCCAGCAGATCCAGGGAGGTTCTCCTGCCCTCTGCTCTGCCCTGCTGAGACCTCATCTTGAGCACTGCCTTCAGTTTGGGGCTCCCCAGTTGCAGAGGGACAGGGATTTGCTGGAGAGAGCCCAAGGGAGGGCTATGAGGATGATGAAGGGACTGGAGCCCCAACTCTCTCAGCCTGTGCTCAGAGCAGAGCTGCTGCAGCCCTCTCAGCATCTTGGTGGCCTCCTCTGCACTGCCTCCAACACTTCCATGTCCTGCTTGTGCTGGGGGCTCCAGAAATGCACCCAGGACNCTGGGCACAGCTCTGCAGCCTGCCCAGCTCCCTCTGGATGGATCCCTGCCCTGGTAGAGAATATCATAACACAGCCATGGTATAAAGTAGAAGCAATAACACTGCTCTGATTAAAATGTGAGCTATGATCTAGCTGTGTGTGTGCTGTGGACAAACGATCCTTAGCAGCTCTTAGATTTGTACCTTCAACTGATGTCAGGAAACAATGAAAATTTCACCCTGGGCCAAGACAAAGAGGAGTGGGAAAGAACTTCCTGCGTGCTGCACTCTGCTGTGGTGGTGTGGTTCCTCTTTTTAACACTGCTGTTTAAGTTGGGTGGAGGGAAACTGCCTCCAAAAGTAAAAAAGGAGGAGAAAAAAGTTACATTGACATATATTATCTGGGAGGTCTCTTCCAAGCTGCTTGATTCTATGATTAATTGCTAAAATGGAAATGGAATTTCCTAAGAGAAAATGTGCCATAATCTATGAGAACATCAAGTGGAACAATCAACCTACAGTGTCCCAAACCCATATGTGATGAGGAGGGATTACAAAGGTTTTTAATACATACCCTAACGTGGGAATAGGAAATGGAGATGTGATCTGAAACTGAAGCTACAGGAAGAGATCAAACAGATGGCCTGGTTCAGGAGCAGTGTGCCCAGGTGGGCAGCAGAGCCAATGGCATCCTGGGCTGGCTCAGGAGCAGTGTGGGCAGCAGGACAAGGGAGGTTCTTCTGCCCCTGTGCTCAGCACTGCTCAGGCCAGCCCTGGAGTGCTGTGTCCAGTTGTGGGCTCCTCCATTGCAGAGAGATGTTGAGGTGCTGGAAGGTGTTGAGAGAAGGGCAGCAAGGCTGGGGAGGGGCCTGGAGCACAGCCCTGTGAGGAGAGGCTGAGGGAGCTGGGGGTGTGCAGCCTGCAGCAGAGGAGGCTCAGGGCAGAGCTCATTGCTGCCTGCAGCTGCCTGCAGGGAGGCTGTAGCCAGCTGGGGTTGGGCTCTGCTGCCAGGCAGCCAGCAGCAGAAGAAGGGGACCCAGCCTCAAGCTGTGCCAGGGCAGGTCTAGGCTGGATGTGATGAGGAAGTTGTTGTCAGAGAGAGTGATTGGCATTGGAATGGGCTGCCCAGGGAGGTGGTGGAGTGGCCGTGGCTGGAGGTGTTGAAGCCAAGCCTGGCTGGGGCACTTAGTGCCATGGTCTGGTTGGTTGGGCAGGGCTGGGGGCTAGGTTGGGCTGGAGGAGCTTGGAGCTCTCTTCCAGCTTCTGTGCTCCTCAGCCTCCTGGGAGGTGTTCAAGGCCAGGTTGGATGAGGCTTTGAGTGACCTGTTCTAGTGGGAGGTTGGGATTAGATGATCTTTAAGGCCCTTTCCACCTCCAAACCATGCCATGAATCTATGAAACATCAGCTTTGTTGTCAAGCAACACTCATAGTTGAGGTTTCTGATGTCTCTGACCTCCCAATTTGTGTATAAACAGATTGAGCTAAATGGTTTGGAAGCAATTTGCAAACATAATTCTGAGTATAAAGAAGAGAAAAGGAGGAAGGGAGAGGGGGGGAAAGAATATAAGCATATCCAAGTAGGGAACTCATCAATATTCAGCCCCCAGTCAAAGTAATTATAGCTGGATCTAGAGCTCCTCATTTTCTAAGCTCACACATATAAGGGCTGGGCTATGAAAGCCTGGGAATTAGTATGACCTAAAGCCAATTTCTGGCCCTCATCACTCTGAAGACAAGCCAGCAGCTGTGAGGCAAGGCTAATAGGTGAGCTATGCAGAGAGCATTAAAAGAAGGTGTCTAAGTTTATGGAGTTCCCAGTGGGGTTCAATTTGTGGTTTGAAGCCAAGGACAGAGCCATTGGAATCATCCTGCTCATGAGCCTCTTTGTCTGCCATCCAAAGTGCAACAGAGCTGTGCCACGGAGGTGAGTTCACCACTGGTGATAAACTGTGCCACACTGAGACTGTCATAGGATCAGAGGAAGGCAGGGGCTGGAAGGGACCCAAAGAGATCACAGGATCACAGGATGGTAGGGGTTGGAAGGGACCCAAAGAGATCACAGGATCACAGGACATTAGGGGTTGGAAGGGACCCAAAGAGATCACAGGATCACAGGATGGTAGGGGCTGGAAGGGACCCAAAGAGATCACAGGATCACAGGATGGTAGGGGCTGGAAGGGACCCAAAGAGATCACAGGGTCACAGGATGGTAGGGGTTGGAAGGGACCCAAAGACATCACAGGATCACAGGGTGGTAGGGGTTGGAAGGGACCCAAAGAGACCACAGGATCACAGGATGTTAGAGGTGAGAAGGGACCCAAATTGATCATCAAGCCCAACCCCCTGCCAGAGCAGCACCACACAGTCCAGCTCAGGGCACACAGAACACATCAGACAGGCCTGGAAAGGCTCCACAGAAGGAGACTCCACAGCCTCTCTGGGCAGCCTGTGCCAGGGCTCTGGGACCCTTCCAGGCAAGAAGTTCCCCCTTGTGCTGAGCTGGAACCTCCTGTGCTGCAGCTTCCATCCATTGCTGCTTGTCCTGTCCCAGGGAGCAGTGAGCAGAGCCTGTCCCCCCCTCCTGACCCCAGCCCTCAGAGAGTTACAGACATTGATTTGATCCCCTTTCAGTCTTCTCTTTTCATAGAATCATAGAATGGGTTAGGTTGGAAGGGGCCTCAAAGCTCAGCCAGTTCCAATCCCCTGCCCATTCCCACTAGAACAGGTCACTGAAGGCCTCATCCAACCTGGCCTTGAACACCTCCAGGGAGGAAGCAGCCACAAAAAAGTCCATCCCAAACACAAAACTTTAAGTTAAGGCTCAGACCAGCCAAGAGGACTCCAGTAGCCTATGGAAAAGACTGCAGTCCCCAGTCACACAATCACAGAATGTCAGGGGTTGGAAGGGACCCCCTGAGATCATCACCCCTCAACTACTGATAGACATTGATCAGATCCCCTCTCAGCCTTCTCTTGGAAGGGATCTCCTGAGATCATCACCCCTCAGCTACTGATAAGACATTGATCAGATCCCCTCTAAGCCTTCTCTTGGAAGGGATCTCCTGAGATCATCACCCCTCAGCTACTGATAAGACATTGATCAGATCCCCTCTAAGCCTTCTCTTGGAAGGGATCTCCTGAGATCATCACCCCTCAGATAGTGATAGACATTGATCAGATCCCCTCCCAGCCTTCTCCTCTCCAGACTAAACAGCCCCAAGGCTCTCAGTCTTTTTTTCTCAGGGGAGATGTCCAAGTCCCTTAGTCATCCTGGCAGTTCTTGGTTGGATTCTCCCCAGCAGATCTCCGTCCCTCCTGAACTGGGGAGCCCAAAAATGGGCACAGTATTGTAGGTGTAGTTTCACCAGGGCAGAGCATGAGAGCCTGGAGAAAGCTGAAAGGGTCCTACAGGAAGGCTGGGCGGAACTGTTTAGAAGGGCTTGGAGTGATAGGATGAGGGGTGAAGGTGTGAAGGGGAGATTTAGGTTGGACATCAGGAGGAAGCTCTGCACAATGGGAGTGGTGAAACAGGCTGCCCGGGGCCGTGCTTGAGGCCCTGTCCCTGGAGACATTCAAGATCAGCCTTGCTGTGTCCCTGGGCAGCCTGCTTTAGTCGGAGGTGTCCCTGCTGAGTGCAGGGGCGTTGGCCAAGATGCTCCTGGAGGGTTCCTTCTAAACCGATGCAATCCTTCAATCTGTGACTCTCTTGAAATGCTCTTGGCTTGCTGGCAAGTGAGGTCGCCCAACCAGGCACACAAAGCCTACGACCCTTGGATGAGCCTCAAGGAAATCCTTTCCCTCTCCATAAATGCCCGAGACATAAAAATGTAAATGCAGCCAGGACACATTCTGACCTCCAATAACGTTTTGCCAATTAAGCAATTCACTGACCTCAACCCACAGATACCTTTGATCTCAGCAGAGGAGCTCAGGCAGAATGCGGATGAGCACTCCCAGACCTTGTGAGTTTCAGCCATTCCTTCTTAACCTTGGAATCAGTGAAGTGGTCTGGTTGACTGGACAGGGCTGGGTGCTAGGTTGGACTGGATGAGCCTGGAGGTCTCTTCTAACCTGCTTGATTCTATGAAGCAGTCACCCAAGGAGCCACAGAGGGAATCTCAGCGACTCTCCTGCCATGACACAGGTAAGCAAACGATGCCTATCTGTGCACATCAGGCTCTTGATTTGCATCCCTTCTGCACCTCGAAGCAGGAAGCCAAGGGAGCATTGAAGCTCTGGCAAAGAGGAGCCTCGGTGCCAACTTTCGAGACCCATACTGTCCGCGGATCCTAATTCTTCACCACCCTGCTGGTGGCTTCAAGTCAGGCTGCTGGCTTCAAGTCAGCCTCGCACGTTCTAAATTAAGAATTGTTTTGTCGCTCTTACTGGAAAAGAAATAAATAAAAACCAAACACAGGGACCGGCAAAGAGGGAAGCAAACAGCCTGGCTGGCCGAAGTCGCTGTCGCCGCATAGCCGATGCAGCTCAAGTTCAGCGGCGCTTCTTTCCTGCCCGCGGCGGTCTGCGAGGCGAAGCCGAACGCACGAATCATGCCTCCTCTCCTCTCCTTAGGCTCTCCAGATCTTCCCCGTTTGGAGCATACGTTTCTTTTTTTTTCCCGGCGCATCGAGTTCGCTCAGGGGGAAGAACGAAGAGGACGAAGAGAGTGGAAGGGAGCCTCAGCCCTGGGAGCAGCCCCAGAGGGGCCGCGGGCCTGCCGGGGAGCGCCGGCACCGCACGGCGGGGCACGGCTGGGGGCGGCTCGGGGAAAGCCCCTCGCTAACGCGCTGCCAGGGAGGCAATGTCCTTGGCCGAAAGGAATGGGGAGGGAAGTAGGTCTCTGTGAATGCCAAGGGGAGCGGTCAAAAACCTAAGCGGGGTGAGGGAGGGAGGAAGGAGTCTGGGCTAACAAAGCCCGATCACCTCCGTCCCTCCCAGCGCGGTCGCCGGGTGTCCCGCAGCCGTGGAGCAGGGACCAGCCCGGGGTAAGACGCCGCGATCGAAGTGGGGGGAAGGAGCCCCATCGCTCCGACGAGGTGCTGCGGGACAGGCGGGCCGCAGCGGGCCGGTGACGGCCGCCGGGGACAGGCTCGGGAAGGCAGGCGAGCGGACGGAGCGGGGGCGTCCCGCGCCCTGCTGCCCCCGCCGGGTTCCGCAGCCCTGCCTGCAGCAGGCGGCGGCCATCGCGGGCTCGCCACCCCCGTGCGCCCCTCCGAGGACGGAGGGGTGGGGGCAGAGGAGGCGGAGGAAGCGGCGGCGGCGCCAGGAACAGGGAGGCGGCGGCACGGCGAGGGAGGGGGCTGGAGCCGAAGCCGGGCCGGGCCCCGCAAGAGCAACAGCAGCGCCAGCTCCTCCTCCTCCTCGGTGAGTCCCGTTCCGCTGTTCCGGGAGGCTGCTCGTCGCCGAGCCTGGATGCCGGCGCAGGCCGGGCCGCGCTGCCGAGGTGCCCGGGGAGAGGCCCGCGCCGGGAGCGGGACACGGCGGCCTCAGCTGGGTGAGCGTCCCCGGGGCAACGGGCCGCGGCCCATCTGCCCACGGTGTCCGCGGAGGGCCGGTGGGGCGCAGGGAAAGCGCGATCTGCGGCTCGCTCGTCGCCCTCCTCCGAACCGCGGCCCCGGCCTCCTCTCCCTTTGTTCGCTCGGCTTCGCCAGCCTGGCTCCAGGCCCTGCGGAGGCACCGGGGCCGCGGCGCGGCCTGCAAAGGCGGGCGAGCAGGCGGGGTGGCAGCGCCGGGCCCGGGCCGCCGAAGCGCTGCCCAGCCCCCACACCGTGACAGGAGGGGGCCGGCACCGGCCTGTCGCCCCCGCCCGCCGCGGCAGTGGGGCCCGCCGGCCTTTTCCCCCCCTCCCCTGGGCCGCTGCCCAAGTGCACCCCGCTCCTCCCGGGGCAGCCCGTGTAGGCTCATCTTCCCTGCACCCCGCCCGGGAAGCCGCTTTTCGGTTTGGGGCTTTGGGGGGGTGGTGGGGGTGGTGTTGGGGGGTGTCTCCAGCTGGGCGGGGGTCTGGAGGTGGCGATCTGGGTAGCCGCTGCGGGGGACTGGTGGAGGAGCCGCGGGTGAGGAGCGAGGCGAGGCTGCGCCAAGGGCTCCCGAAGGGGCGAGCGAGAGGAGGGCTGCGCTCCGTGACAGGCGGCACTCGGAAACTTCGCTTCAACAAAAAAACTGCGCCAACCCCACGAACTTCAGTGGCTTTCATTGTTCTTCAGGCCGCTTCGTAAATTCCCTAATGGAGGGACTGTTTAGGCTGTCAGGTAGTGACAGGACTGGGGGGGAACGGAACAACGTTAGAAATGGGTAGATTCAGGCTGGATGTTAGGGAGAAGTTGTTCAGCATGAGGGTGGTGAGAGCCTGGAAGAGGTTGCCCAGGGAGGTGGTGGTGGAAGCCTCATCCCTGGAGATGTTTAAGGCCAGGCTGGATGAGGTTCTGGCCAACTTGATCTGGTGTGAGGTGTCCCTGGGCATGGCTGGCGGGGGTTGGAACTGGCTGATCCTTGTGGTCCTTTCCAACCCTGACTGCTTCTGTGGTTCTATAATGATGTTAGTTACTTTCTCAGGAAACAATTGGTCCAGCCCCATTTGCTTGAGGAAAACAAAAAAAAGCCTTTGGAAAACACTGAGGTTTTATGAGGTGCAAGAGAATGAAGCTTCTGTGATGTGAGGTCCTTTGGCTGTGTCCTTCTGTCTCCTTTATTGCATTGTCTTGCTGTGTTTTCAGAATCACCTCAGTTTGGAACGGGTTTTTAGCTGGAGTGGGCTGCTCTGTTAAAGAAGTTGGTTGAAGGATACATTTCAGTCAGGGAAAGCTTCTCTTCCACTTTGTCCTTAGTTCCTTTTCTCTTCCAGTTCTTGTGTCCTTTCACTGTTAAATCCTAACCCATCTATCCTACCTGCCAGAAGCATTTTACACCATGTCCAACCTCTTAATGACCCTGTAGTTAAAAAGGTGCCTGCTGCAGGGCCTGCTGCCTTAGCTGCTTGAGGAATAATTCAGCTTCATTTCTGCCCTGGGTGGGAAACAACAACGAAAAAAGAACCACAGTTTTTGTTTCATGTTAATAAACACATCCTCGGGTTGTAGAAAATATGGAAGCTTTGTGATAGTGATGAAATAAATTACTGAGCTTGGCTGGAAGACTTTAAACCACTGGAGAATGTGTAGGTATTTTTGGAGCCTTCTGCAGTGAGGCAGTAATTGTAGCCTCACACTTCTGTGTGTCTCTTGTGAAAGGCAAATTTCAGCTGTTTCAAAATGCTCGTTCTCATGAAGCGTTGAGCAGTACTGGAACGGACTTCCTTTGCTGTTCTCTGCTTCTTGGCTTGGTGGCATTGCACTTGCTGCTTGGGATAGGACAAGGAGCAATGGATGGAAGCTGCAGCACAGGAGGTTCCAGCTCAACAAACACAAGGGGGAACTTCTTGACTGGAAGGGTCCCAGAGCACTGGCACAGGTTGCCCAGAGGAGTTGTGGAGTCTCCTTGTCTGGAGCTTTTCAAGAGCTGTCTGGATGTGTTCCTGTGCGAGCTGAGCTAGATTCTGTGGTGCTGCTCTGGCAGAGGAGTTGGACTGGATCATCTCTTTGGGTCCCTTTGAGCCCCTAACCTCCTGTGAGCCTGTGATTTCTTTTGGACCCGTCCAGACCCTAACATCCTGTGATCTCTTTGGGTCCCTTCCAGCCCCTACCATCCTATGATCCTGTGGTCTCTTTGGGGTCCCTTTCAGCCCCTATCATCCCCTGTGAACTCTTTGGGTCCCTTCCAGCCCCTAACATCCTGCGAGCCTGTGATCTCTTTTGGACCCTTCCAGCTCCTGTCACCCTGTGATCTCTTTGGATCCCTTCCAGCCTCTAACATCCTGTGATCATTTTGGGTCCTTTCCAGCCCCTAACACCCTGCGAGCCTGTGATCTCTTTGGGTCCCTTCCAACCCCTATCATTCTGTGATCTTTGGGTCCCTTCTGAACTATTTTGAGGCTAAGTGAAATCAGATTACAGGCTGTGGAGAGAAAGTAGTGGTGATGCCTACTTCACTCCTGGGCTTGCTGAGGTGTGTAAAAACAAGAACACAAACCATAGATAAGCCAGAGCAGGGGAGTCAGAGTTTGTGGGTCTCTGTCTCAGTTGGTGCCTGCACTTTTCTCCCAGGGCTGCTTCTGTGTAACTAACCCTTCTGCTTTCTAACTGCCCTTGCCCATCCTCCAACCTTACCTTGCACATAAGGCAATCTCTGGGGTAAGGCAGAGGGGTGGAAAGAAGGTGGAAGAGTGGTTGGGAGCCTCTTGTGGGGTCTCTGGTTTCTGGGGGGGCTGTTGTGTTTCTGTATTACTTTTAACTTATGTATTTCTGCACAGAGCTGTAAATATTGTAGCTATCTCCTCATATACTGTGCTAAGCTGTGAATATAAAGCTTCATTCCCTAACTTCCAGCCAGCTGGGTGATTTCATGAGAGTGGTGGGGCAGGTAACTCCCAAACCATCACCCCTTCCATCCCCTGACATCCTGTGATCCTGTGAGTTTGGAATTGAGCTTTTACTTAGAGCAGGTTCCCCTGCAGTGAGACAGGGGTTCCCTGTATCATTTTGTTCTGTGAGTTACAAGTCAATGAAGTGCTGCCTTATTACATACAAGCATGGCTGATGACAGTGGAGTGCTTCACAGAAGTGCCTGCATCTCCAAACTCCCCAGGGAGCTGCAAGGTTATGGAATAGAAAGGAAGAACCACTATGGTGTTTCCAGAACTTTTGTGACCATCACTTTGCCACGCTGCATGTGTGCAGCCTCAGACTCTGTGTGTGTGAATTCAGATGTGGTGCACTGTTTTAGACTTCTTGAGAAGTTGACATAACAGAAATGTAACAAAGATGTGTAGTAATTTCTGCCATGCTGTTAACTTCTCGGCTCTGACACAAGCAGGACACAGAACTGTTGGAGCCAGTCCAGAGCAGGTCACAAAGATGCTGAGAGGGCTGCAGCAGCTCTGCTATGAGGACAGGCTGAGAGAGTTGGGGCTGTGCAGCCTGGAGAAGAGAAGGCTTGGAGGAGACCTTGGAGTGGCCTTCCAGGGTCTGAATGGGGCTAGAGGAGAGCTGGGGAGGGACTACTGATGAGGTCTTGTCATGGCAGGATGAGCAGGAATGGGTTTGAAGTGGCAGAGGGGAGACTGAAACTGGATGTTAGGAAGAAGTTGTTTGCAGTGAGGGTGGTGAGAGACTGGCACAGGTCACCCAGGGAAGTTGTGCTGCAGGCCCCTCCCCAGCCTTGCTGCCCTTCTCTCAACACCTTCCAGCACCTCAACATCTCTCTGCAATGGAGGAGCCCACAACTGGACACAGCACTCCAGGGCTGGCCTGAGCAGTGCTGAGCACAGGGGCAGAAGAACCTCCCTTGTCCTGCTGCCCACACTGCTCCTGAGCCAGCCCAGGATGCCATTGGCTCTGCTGCCCACCTGGGCACTGCTGCCTCCTCTTCAGCTCCTCTCTCTCAGCCACTTTGTCCCCAGCCTGCAGTGCTGCTTGGAGTTGTTGTGGCCAAAGTGCAGAACCCTGCCCTTGGCCTTGTTCAGTCTCACGCCCTTGGCCTCTGCCCACCCATCCAGCCTGGCCAGGTCCTTGAGTTCACTACGTTTTGCTTCACTGTTGCTGGCAAAACTCAGGGCACAGTCCAGGGTAATCAAGTGCACTCGAGTGCCTTATTTGCTGATGCTTTACAGCCTTCCTGGGCCTACACAGCACTATTTTGGTAGTGTTTGGGTAGTAGAACGTGTTGTAGTGATAACACAAATGAGATAGAAAAGAGACTTTTCTGTTGTGTATCTCAGCGGTTTGTTGGCAGTGCTTTAATATGTCTTTCAGTGGCAAATCAGAGGGGGGAGTTCAAGGGTTGAGACGCTCTGAGAGGAAAACAGAGTACAAAAGTAGTGTAAAAGTAAATGTAATTAATTTAGGAATGTAATGCTAAGAGGTACTGAGAACAAATAGAAGAGGATTTGGATAGGAAAGCAGAATAGGGCTTCCTTACCCAGTTCAACAGTGGACCTTGGTCAAGTGAAGTATTAAGCAGAAATGAAATACAGGACTGTGAGTTACTTTTTGCTTAAAGAAAATGGACAATATCTGCAAATTTGCTTTAGATTTGTGCCATGGTGGCCAGGTTAGTGTGCCCAGGTGGGCAGCAGAGCCAGTGGCATCCTGGGCTGGCTCAGGAGCAGTGTGGGCAGCAGGACAAGGGAGGTTCTTCTGCCCCTGTGCTCAGCACTGCTCAGGCCAGCCCTGGAGTGCTGTGCCCAGTTCTGGGCTCCTCCATTGCAGAGAGATGTTGAGGTGCTGGAAGGTGTTGAGAGAAGGGCAGCAAGGCTGGGGAGGGGCCTGGAGCACAGCCCTGTGAGGAGAGGCTGAGGGAGCTGGGGGTGTGCAGCCTGCAGCAGAGGAGGCTCAGGGCAGAGCTCATTGCTGTCTGCAGCTGCCTGCAGGGAGGCTGTAGCCAGCTGGGGTTGGGCTCTGCTGCCAGGCAGCCAGCAGCAGAAGAAGGAAACACAGCCTGAAGCTGTGCCAGGGCAGCTCCAGGCTGGATGTGATGAGGAAGTTGTTGTCAGAGAGAGTGATTGGCATTGGAATGGGCTGCCCAGGGAGGTGGTGGAGTGGCCGTGGCTGGAGGTGTTGAAGCCAAGCCTGGCTGGGGCACTTAGTGCCATGGTCTGGTTGGTTGGGCAGGGCTGGGTGCTAGGTTGGGCTGGATGAGCTTGGAGCTCTCTGCCAACCTGCTTGGTTCTACGATTATATGATTTAATTTCACTCTGTTGTAGTGTACACTTATTCTGGCACAGGAGAGCTGTGGTGCTAAGGGGACTGTCTGTGTCCCAGTGCTTCCCAGCCCATTTGTAGTAGTAGATAAGGAGGTAACACTTGGAAAAAAGACAAAAAAAAGCAGTACTGGAATTTTTCCTTGGCAGTTGCAGATGGCAAGTTACATATAGCAGTATGGTTGTAAGAGAATATTTATTGCCCATGTTTAAAAAGCTGCTTCATACCACTCAAATATGCTTCTGAAACAGCACAAGTTAAAGATTTATAACAAAGTTTGTCTCTTTCAGTGATATTTTTTTTCTTTCTCTTCTAGCAATAATTGATATCATAGAATGGTTTAGGTTGGGAGAGACCTCAAGGATCATCCAGTTCCAACCCCCTGCCACAGGGAGGTTTTCTGAGTTAACTCCCTGTGTTATCTTAGTTTCATAAATTTATATCTGAAGAGTACTTTCCACAGGTTTGAAACAAATATTTAAGACCCTCTGGCTTTGCCTTTTCTGTTGCAGTTGTGCTTTTTGCCCCCCTGTAGCTGAATGATCATAAACTATTGAAGCAAATCCATAGAATCAGTCAGGGTTGGAAGGGACCACAAGGAGCAGCCAGTTCCAACCCCCCTGCCATGCCCAGGGACACCCTACCCTAGAGCAGGCTGCACACAGCCTCAGCCAGCCTGGCCTGAAACACCTCCAGCCATGGGGCCTCAACCACCTCCCTGGGCAACCCATTCCAGCCTCTCACCACTCTCCTGCTCAACAACTTCCTCCTCACCTCCAGCCTCACTCTCCCCACCTCCAGCTTTGCTCCATTCCCCCCACTCCTGGCACTCCCTGACAGCCTCAAAAGTCCCTCCCCAGCTTTTTTGTAGCCCCCTTCAGATCCTGGCAGGCCACAAGAAGGTCACCTGGGAGCCTCCTCTGCTCCAGCCTGCACAGCCCCAACTCTTTCAGTCTGTGCTCACAGCAGAGCTGCTGCAGCCCTCTCAGCATCCTCCTGGCCCTGCTCTGGACACTCTCCAGCATCTCCACAGCCCTCTTGTCCCAGGAGCCTCCTGAAGTGGATGCAGTACTCCAGGTGGGGTCTCAGCAGAGTGCAGCAGAGAGAGAGAATCCCCTCCCTGGCCCTGCTGGCCACACTTCTGCTGCTGCAGCCCAGGCTCTGCTTGGCCCTCCGGGTTGCAAATGCACACTGCTGGCTCACCTACCTCAGCCTCTCCTGGGGGTTAAAACTAGAAGCAAACCAATGATTGTCCTGGGTCCAGATGGAAATTGACCATAGGTAAAATACTGTCTGATTACTTCAGCTGTATAAAGGTTACACAACCTTTGCCAGTCTATTCAGGCTGCATGTGCAGAGGCAGCTTGATGCAGAATCTGACTTAGTCTGCTTCTTATGAGTATTAAACCTCTCAGATCAAAGTCTTAGAAATGTAGCTTTCTAATTTCTTAATCTTACTTACATAAAACTTGCTCCAATTTTTTTTTTCCTAGCAGTTTTTGTGCTCTGACTCCTGCTTTTGTCATGTACAGGCATGCAAACAGCAAGCATCTGCATTTCCAGACCACTCCAGCAAGTTTCGAGGTGTGTGGCTTTGCAAAGCTGACTGCTGCTGGTTAGAGTCTGTAATGTGCATTTAAGGACCTGTCTTTCAATGGGTTTTAGTTTTAAATAAGGAGAATTAATGAAACTCCTATCTCTCAGGAAATTTCCTTCTGGAAAAGATGAAGATAAAACCCTCTGGAAATCATTGGTCCTTTTCTGCATCCACAAGCATAACACTTTGGACTCTGAGGAGCTCAGCTTTGTTTATGACAAGGATGTAAGCCACATGTTACCTCAAAAATCCTTCCTTGGTTGTTGCTTGACCAAGGAAACTCTGCAAGCTAAAGACAAGTTTTTATTTGTTTAGCATGGAATCACAGAATGTTAGGGGTTAGAAGGGACCTCCAGAGATCATCCAATGCAGGAACCCCTGCCAAAGCAGGATCAGCCAGGCCAGGCCACACAGGAACACATCCAGGCGGGTTTGGAAAGTCTCCAGAGAAGGAGATTCCACAACCTCTCTGGGCAGCCTGCTCCAGGCCTCCAGCACCCACACAGAAAAGAAGTTTCTGCTGAAGCTGAGGTGAAACTTTCTGTGTTCCAGCTGGTACCTGTTCTTTGTCCTATCACTGGGCACCACCACACAGAGCCTGGCACCTTCCCCTTACCCCCCACCCCTCAGATATTCAGAGACATTGCTCAGATGCCCTCCCAGCCTTCTCCTCCCCAGACTAACCAGCCCCAGGGCTCTCAGCCTTTCTTCATAGCAGAGATGTTCCAGTCCCTTCAGCATCCTCCTAGCTCTCCATTGGACTCTCTGATCCCTGTCTCTCTTGAACAGGGGGACTGAAAAGTGAATACAGTATTGCAGGTGTGGGCTCAGCAGGGGTGCAGGAGAACATTCTTGACCTGCTGAAAACACACTTTTGATGCACCCCAGGAGCCCATTGGCCCTCTTGGCCCCAAGGACACATTGCTCTGCAGGCACTGCTCTCCAAACCTTGCTTCTTCTTTATATATAGGGCACATGGAACACGAGAAGCTTCTTGTCCTCTGTGAAACAGTCTTTTCTTCTGTAATCTGCCAAGGGCACTGTGTTGGCAGTTTTAAAAGACTCTGATGTTTGTAAAGTATGTAGGTTTTTTGTTACAAACACAAAATAACGTTGCTGTAAACTGCTGTAAAGCACTTTTGGATGAGAGCCATTTTCTCTGGCAGGGAAGGTAGAAACAGTCGACAGCAGAAGTCTTTTTCAGAGTTCCTTTAGTGGTCTCTAGTTAGAAAAATCTGAACCAGGAAAATGAATCTGTTTGTATGGTTAGGTAAAACACACAGGCATGTGGTATTGTGGTTTTCTTGCTGCTGGTGGTGTCATCAGCAACTCATTTCTGTTGTTGAACTGGGATGGTGTAAGATGCTGATCTGTAAGAGGACTTGTGTAAGGCTTTGGAGGGAAAGAGAGAGAGAAAGAGAGAAAGAAAGGAAGGGAGGGAGGGAGGGACAGACCTCGGGGTGCTGGTAGAGAGGAGCTGAAGAGGAGGCAGCAGTGCCCAGGTGGGCAGCAGAGCCAATGGCATCCTGGGCTGGCTCAGGAGCAGTGTGGGCAGCAGGACAAGGGAGGTTCTTCTGCCCCTGTGCTCAGCACTGCTCAGGACACACCTGGAGTGCTGTGTCCAGTTGTGGGCTCCTCCATTGCAGAGAGATGTTGAGGTGCTGGAAGGTGTTGAGAGAAGGGCAGCAAGGCTGGGGAGGGGCCTGGAGCACAGCCCTGTGAGGAGAGGCTGAGGGAGCTGGGGGTGTGCAGCCTGCAGCAGAGGAGGCTCAGGGCAGAGCTCATTGCTGTCTGCAGCTGCCTGCAGGGAGGCTGTAGCCAGCTGGGGTTGGGCTCTGCTGCCAGGCAGCCAGCAGCAGAAGAAGGGGACCCAGCCTGAAGCTGTGCCAGGGCAGGTCTAGGCTGGATGTGCTGAGGAAGTTGTTGTCAGAGTGATTGGCATTGGAATGGGCTGCCCAGGGAGGTGGTAGAGTGGCCGTGGCTGGAGGTGTTGAAGCCAAGCCTGGCTGGGGCACTTAGTGCCATGGTCTGGTTGGTTGGGCAGGGCTGGGGGCTAGGTTGGGCTGGAGGAGCTTGGAGCTCTCTTCCAACCTGCTTGAGTCTATGATTCAAGGTAACACAGATGAATGCAGCTGACAGATGAATAAATTCCAGGATTGGAGATTGAAGACTTCACACCTTTGATACTGTTCCTGAAGGATATTCCTCACTAGTTACAAGAGTGCAGAGAGTGCTACTCTTGCTGGTAACATTGTTGGCAAGGGCTTTCAGTCAGCCTTGGTTTTTCCAGCATGTGATTTCTGGGCTGGGTGAGTAGTTTTACTCTTAATTAATCTGACGTTCCCTGGTAAATGTGCTAAAACAGCAGTTTGTAGGAGTCTTGAGTAGGTGATTGTTTTTCCTTCTCCAAAGCAGTCTGCATTCCTCAAATAAGTTGAGAACAAATTAGTAGGCTACTCCAAACATTTCCCAAGCATGGGTATTTTTTTTGATCCCAAGATCTCTGATGCAGTGGGCAAGCTTGCTTTTGCCTTCTGGTTCAAGGAATCTTATCTCTCCAGACTTTGTCTCTCCTCTACAAGACTGGGCAGCTACAAGCTACCTTGAGTGGTTGCTTTTTAATACCCTTGCAACTTGTTTTGGTTGGGAGTCAGGTATTAAATTAAGAGGTTTAATGAAATAGAGGTGAATGGCATCAAGGCAAAGGGTTTTTGTTTCAAGTGTGCCTTCTGAGATGAGCCTTTTGGAAGCAGTACTCCGAAACCAGGGTAGGCACTTTGCAGGTCCACTCTGTTCAGGAGCTGGTGGGAGCTGGGCGAGTGTGGAATTTTCCCTGGGTTCAGTGAACAGAAGCTGTTTGTGCAGGCAGATTGGTTTGAGTGAAACCTGCACTGGGGAGCTTTTCTGGACTGGAATTTTGGTCAGCCCCAAGGCAACTGATTCCAGAATAGACGTTTTGTGAGCTCAAAGGTACGAGGCTACGAGTCACTGAGTTATGTGTAGGATCCTGAGCCTGAGTTTGTGTGAGGTAGGTTCCTGGTGGCTGCTTTTTTCCTTCCTCGCCTTGTCCTTCCTTCAGTGGAAAGCAGAGGCTAAACCCGACACTGATCCCTCCAGCACTCTCTAAAACACTGCCTTCTCCCTTCTCCTTACCTTTTGCAAGGAGGAGAGCTGTTGATTAGTAGTAAATATTACTGAGAATCAGAATCAAGCAGGTTGGCAGAGAGCTCCAAGCTCATCCTGCCCAATCTAGCCCCCAGCCCTGCCCAACCAACCAGACCATGGCAGTAAGTGCCCCAGCCAGGCTTGGCTTCAACACCTCCAGCCACGGCCACTCCACCACCTCCCTGGGCAGCCCATTCCAATGCCAATCACTCTCTCTGACAACAACTTCCTCACCACATCCAGCCCAGACCTGCCCTGGCACAGCTTCAGGCTGTGTCCCCTTCTTCTGCTGCTGGCTGCCTGGCAGCAGAGCCCAACCCCAGCTGGCTACAGCCTCCCTGCAGGCAGCTGCAGACAGCAATGAGCTCTGCCCTGAGCCTCCTCTGCTGCAGGCTGCACACCCCCAGCTCCCTCAGCCTCTCCTCACAGGGCTGTGCTCCAGGCCCCTCCCCAGCCTTGCTGCCCTTCTCTCAACACCTTCCAGCACCTCAACATCTCTCTGCAATGGAGGAGCCCACAACTGGGCACTGCACTCCAGGGCTGGCCTGAGCAGTGCTGAGCACAGGGCCAGAAGAACCTCCCTTGTCCTGCTGCCCGCACTGCTCCTGAGCCAGCCCAGGATGCCATTGGCTCTGCTGCCCACCTGGGCACACTGCTGTAATAAAGAAGTAATAAAGGATTAGCTGTAGCATAGAATCAATCAGTGTTGGAAGGGACCACAAGGATCAGCCAGTTCCAACCTCCCTGCCATGCCCAGGAACACCCTACCCTAGATCAGGCTGCCCACAGCCTCATCCAGCCTGGCCTTAAACACCTCTAGGGACAGAGGCTCAACTGCTTCCCTGTAGGTCTTTGGCAGATTCAGTACCAAACGTGTAGTTACCTGGGCTAATGCCTACCTCTGCCTGGTAATGTTTTGCAGTCTGAAGGGGTAAGAGAGGCTCACTGCCCATCGTGCTGGTCTAATTGCAGGCTGAGCCAGTGCTGGTGAGAAGAATACCATGAAGGGAAGTTGTTAGATCAGCACTGACTCATATCTCCTGTATGTTAAAAAAGAAGCACTTTTTGGAATCTGCAGTGGTTTATATGTTGTTTGACAGGGAAAACAGGAACAGAAATGTTGTGTGTCAGCATTACCAAGTAGGCATCTTCTTTTTTTTAAGATGTCAGTTACTTCTTAACACTTTTTAACTTGGACTAATACTTTATCTATAGAGGATGGAAACTTAAATGTATATCTGAGAGATCAGGAGAAAAGAACAGTTCATGTGCATATATGTATTTTTTCTTTATTATGTCACTCATGCTTGAACTTCGAAGCTTAGTTACAGCTTTTGCAGCTAAGCTTCTGTGCTCCTGCCTCTACAGAGATCTGACCTTGCTCTGGAGATAGCTATCTGGAGAGCTGTGAGTTTGTTTAAATCTCATCAAGCAGATTACTTCATAGACACAGTGAAAATTTCACCTCTGATCCTGCATGCAAGAATTTCTACACTGATGTGTAGTTGCTCAGTGTAAGCAGATCCCTCCCAGCCCCTTCCCTGGAGGTCTTCAGGGCAGGTTTGAATGAGACTTGGAGCAACCTGGTTTAGGGGAAGGTGTCCCCTGCCCATGACAGGGAGAGGCTAGATGTAGGTGGTGTTCAAGGTCTCTTCCAACCCAAACCATCTGTTTATGAGGAGAGGGAGCTGGGGATGTGCATTGCTGTCTACAACTACCTGCAGGGAGGCTGTAGCCAGCTGGGGTTGGGCTCTGCTGCCAGGCAGCCAGCAGCAGAAGGGGACACAGCCTGAAGCTGTGCCAGAGCAGGTTGAGGCTGGATGTGCTGAGGAAGTTGTTGTCAGAGAGAGTGATTGGCATTGGAATGGGCTGCCCAGGGAGGGGGTGGAGTGGCCGTGGCTGGGGGTGTTGAAGCCAAGCCTGGCTGGGGCACTTAGTGCCATGGTCTGGTTGGTTGGGCAGGGCTGGGGGCTAGGTTGGGCTGGAGGAGCTTGGAGCTCTCTGCCAACCTGTTTCATTCTGTGATTTTATGATAGTAAAGATTTTAAACAAAGGCTGTGTGATTTGATTCTATGAATCCTTTATCTTCAAGTTACACCTCATATACAGTGATCAGCCCCATTAATTTAAATGTCTGCTCACAGATGTGGGTGTGGACTGAGTATTGTCAAGATGAGGTTGTTTAGGGCTGCATGGGAATATATTTTCTGCTTCTGTGCCATGTTAGCTACAAAAAAAACCCAACAAAAAACAGCAAACCAAAGAGCCTTCTAGTGTGCATCAGGACAAAATAGTGTTTGGTTAAAATCTTTAATATCATAGAATCAGGCAGGTTGGCAGAGAGCTCCAAGCTCAGCCAGCCCAACCTAGCCCCCAGCCCTGCCCAACCAACCAGACCATGGCACTAAGTGCCCCAGCCAGGCTTGGCTTCAACACCTCCAGCCATGGCCACTCCACCACCTCCCTGGGCAGCCCATTCCAATGCCAATCACTCTCTCTGACAACAACTTCCTCAGCACATCCAGATATTCTCCTTCAGATTTGCAGGGTGGGATAGTGAGACATTTCTGTCTGCAGGTGATTAGAGTATGAGTGTAGGAGGGGAAAGAAAAGAACTTCCCAATCTTAGTCATGAATAATTAAGAGTCTTTCTAGTTTTGACCCAAAACTTCAAGAATTTGCATACAGAGTAAGCTTTGTCAGTGCTGGTATAGTCCTGGAAAACAAAGGTTTTGTTCTGGCAGCTTTGGACTTCCTAAGAAAGGTGGTTGAGAAGCTTTGCCCATGCAATGGAAATGCCGTTCCCATTCAGGGCACTGTGCTGCTAATTGTGCAGGGGGAGTATATGGACCCTTTTTAAAGCACCCCAAAGGACTGGCAACATGGAAAACCTATTTCTGATGTTTCACCTACTGTTTGAAGGGAAGCAAAGTGTTAGAGTAATCTGGTGAGATGAGCCAGAGCTTGTCCTCCCTGTCCAGGTGTGTTTACCCTCTGGATCTGAGAGTGCTTTGAGCGCAGCCATGGCTCCTGTTTCCCAAATACAGGTTGGCTCTGTACCATAAAGAGAATTGATTTGCTCTTTATTCTTATTGGGCCTCTTGCCAGTGGAAAGGGGAAGTGTTTGAAATAAGCTCTGCTTTGCATTCTCACTTGCCCAAGTGCACAGCTTGGATTGATCTCTGCAGTGGATCCGAATAGCTCAGTGGCATGGGGGCTCAGATGTGTGGCTCAGAGGCCAGGCCCAAGGCATGGGGGACCAGCAGCACATAGAATCACAGAATCAGTCAGGGTGGGAAGGGAGCACAAGGAGCAGCCAGTTCCAACCCCCCTGCCATGCCCAGGGACACCCTACCCTAGAGCAGGCTGCACACAGCCTCAGCCAGCCTGGCCTGAAACACCTCCAGCCATGGGGCCTCAACCACCTCCCTGGGCAACCCATTCCAGCCTCTCACCACTCTCCTGCTCAACAACTTCCTCCTCACCTCCAGCCTGACTCTCCCCATCTCCAGCTTTGCTCCATTCCCCCCACTCCTGGCACTCCCTCACAGCCTCAAAAGTCCCTCCCCAGCTTTTTTGTAGCCCCCTTCAGATCCTGGAAGGCCACAAGAAGGTCACCTGGGAGCCTCCTCTTCTCCAGCCTGCACAGCCCCAACTCTTTCAGTCTGTGCTCACAGCAGAGCTGCTGCAGCCCTCTCAGCATCCTCCTGGCCCTGCTCTGGACACACTCTAGCACCTCCACATCCTTCTTGTCATGGGGGCTCCAAGTTTGACATCTGCTCCACTGGTCCAGGTTCTGCTGCTGGAGTGTGTCCCAGGGAGGGATGCTTAATTACAAGAGATACTCTGTGAGGAAGAAGATGTCCTCTTGGGCATGCATGTGGTTGAAGATCCTCCAATCTTTAAACAGAAAGCAGCAAGTCTGGGCTTTCTTTCCATGCTGGTTTGTTGTGTTGTAAAATAAATCCTACTTCTGGTTTCACTGATTGGATCTGGTTTACTGACTGTGAAAGACTCCTCTTCAGTCAGTGCTGATTGATATTCCATGTATATAATGCTTGGATGTGAGATTTGACAGTGATCCTAACCTAATCTTCCCCTGCGTGGTTTGATGCAGCTACCAAGTGAAGAATATTCACTTAAAAGAACCAGAGCAGTTCAGAAGGATCACATCCAAGTGCCTCATTCTTAAGGATTTATCCCCTCTGAAAGCTTTAAAACTGTCTTACCTTTATTTAGCCTTTGATGGGCGAGCTTATGAATCACAGAGTCCAAGGGAAGAAGTAACATGCTGGAGATAGAGAAACAAAATACATCGAAATAAGGATTGCAGTAAAAAAGAATTTGGAGTTTGTAATAGTGGAAAAAATAACAGAACTGTGAACCTTCTTCAGTCTTGTTTTGGTGTGCTGTGCTCCTGAGAAACCTGATAGTCCCTGACTGTTCTGCAGCAATCTTGGGTGAGGCACATTTTGTGATTCTGAAGGTTCTGAAACAGATTTCAGAGTCAGTAGTGAAACTTCAAATGTTGCAGGTTCGTTTTACCTGCAATACTGTGTCCAATTTGGGGCTCTCCAGTGGGAATCATAGAATCAAGCAGGTTGTTACAGTCTCACAGTCTCACAGTATCACCAGGGTTGGAAGAGACCTCACAGATCATCAAGTCCAACCCTTTACCACAGAGCTCAAGGCCAGACCATGGCACCAAGTGCCACGTCCAATCCTGCCTTGAACAGCTCCAGGGACGGCGACTCCACCACCTCCCTGGGCAGCCCATTCCAGTGTCCAATGACTCTCTCAGTGAAGAACTTTCTCCTCACCTCGAGCCTAAATTTCCCCTGGCACAGCTTGAGGCTGTGTCCTCTTGTTCTGGTGCTGGCTGCCTGAGAGAAGAGAGCAACCTCCCCCTGGCCACAACCACCCCTCAGGTAGCTGTAGACAGCAATAAGGTCTGCCCTGAGCCTCCTCTTCTCCAGGCTAACCAATCCCAGCTCCCTCAGCCTCTCCTCGTAGGGCTGTGCTCGAGGCCTCTCCCCAGCCTCGTTGCCCTTCTCTGGACACGTTCAAGCATCTCAATGTCCCTCTTAAACTGGGGGGCCCAGAACTGGACACAGTACTCAAGGTGTGGTCTAACCAGTGCAGAGTACAGGGGCAGAATGACCTCCCTGCTCCTGCTGGCCACACCATTCCTGATGCAGGCCAGGATGCCATTGGCTCTCTTGGCCACCTGGGCACACTGCTGGCTCATGTTCAGGCGGGTATCAATCAGCACCCCCAGATCCCTCTCTGTCTGGCTGCTCTCCAGCCACTCCGACCCCAGCCTGTATCTCTGCATGGGGTTGTTGTGGCCAAAGTGCAGCACCCTGCACTTGGAGCCATTGAATGCCATCCCATTGGACTCTGCCCATCTGTCCAGGCGGTCAAGGTCCCGCTGCAGAGCCCTTCTGCCCTCCAACCCAGCCACATCTGCCCCCAGCTTGGTGTCATCTGCAAACTTGCTGATGACTGACTCGATGCCCTCATCCAGATCATCTATGAAGATGTTAAAGAGGATGGGGTCCAGCACTGATCCCTGAGGGACACCACTAGTGACAGCTGCCAGCTGGATGTGGCACCATTCACCACCACTCTCTGGGCTCAGCCAGAGTTAGAGACTTCCAAGCTCATCCAGCCCAACCTAGCACCCAGCCCTGGCCAGTCAACCAGACAATAGAATCAACCAGTTTGGAAGAGACCTCCAAGATCATCCAGTCCAAACTATCTGACCAAGATCATCCAGTCCAGCCCTGCCCAACCAACCAGACCATGGCACTAAGTGCCCCAGCCAGGCTTGGCTTCAACACCTCCAGCCACGGCCACTCCACCACCTCCCTGGGCAGCCCATTCCAATGCCAATCACTCTCTCTGACAACAACTTCCTCCTAACATCCAGCCTGAACCTGCCCTGGCACAGCTTGGTGGATATATTTTATCCATCACAGAGATGCTAAGCTCAGTGTCCCATCAGCCAAGCTGCTAGAATTTCTACTTTGGTTTCCATGGGTGCGATATAAGGCATGGGATTGTGTAAGGATATGATCCAGAGTGAATTCTTTGCACTTTGATGTATCAAATGCTCTTTGTCCTTTGAAATGGATTCCTGAGTACAGTTGTCTTTTACTGGAGACAATAGGTGGGACAATGAGTCTAGCATCATAGAATCAGAGAATCAACCAGGTTGGAAGAGACCTCCAAGCTCATCCAACCCAACCTAGCACCCAGTCCTGTCCAGTCTCTGTGATGGATAAAATATATCCATCAAGCTGTGCCAGGGCAGGTCTAGGCTGGATGTGATGAGGAAGTTGTTGTCAGAGAGAGTGATTGGCATTGGAATGGGCTGCCCAGGGAGGTGGTGGAGTGGCCGTGGCTGGAGGTGTTGAAGCCAAGCCTGGCTGGGGCACTTAGTGCCATGGTCTGGTTGGTTGGGCAGGGCTGGGGGCTAGGTTGGGCTGGCTGAGCTTGGAGCTCTCTGCCAACCTGCTTGGTTCTCTGATTCTTCCATTTCTGATGATGTTGATAACAAGAAGTGGTTGCCACTTGCTGCATGGCTCTGCGCTGTGACGGTGGGCAGAGAGCTTTAGAACGTGCCGAAGGAGGTAGGTGAAGGCATAGCTGTGGAGTGGTCATTGATGCTCTTTTAATGCTGAGGACTTTCACTTCTACATGTGAAAAATAAGGCTAAGGCCTGCTGAGGAGGTTTTAATTTAAGAAAGAGCTGAATATTGATAGTTTCCAGATAAACCACTCCTGAAAATGTGTGAGGGAGGAAGGTTTTGATGAACGTTGAGTATGAAGTCCTCATTTCCCCATAGAGGAGTCCTAAGGGACCTGCCTCCTGCTGTCTGTCCTAACTTCTTGTGATTGCTGTTAATTTTTAGAGGAGCTGCTTGTGCTTAGGTACTGGAGGGGAAAAAAAAGTTAGACCAAAATGTTTTCTCTATTTTAGGTCAAGCTGGATGCACTTCTGACCTTTGCAGCCTGGCAGAGTGTACTTTGCTTTGAGTTGTATTTTTGGAAAGCAGGCCACCAGCCTCAGCTCTGTTGTGTTGCAGGCAGAATGTGGTAGGGGTTGTGGGGACACTTTGTGCCTCCCTACAGGCACCACTTCAGCAGACTCAGAGATGAGTTTTGTATGGCAAACTCTGGGCAGAGATCTTGTTGGCCTGGTTGTTACTCTGAGCTGACTCTCTTTGCATCTTGCACTTTCATTAGTGGTTTAGAACCAACCTTGAAGTGAGTTTGGGGTTTTGGGGTTTGGTTTTTTTTGTTTTGAGGGTGGGAGTTGGTTTTGGTTTGTTTATTACCCTTCTCTGTATTTTGGTCTCTTCTCCCTCCTCTGTCTTTTTAACTCGGTTAGAGCTCTCCTGCTTCTCATCCAGCTACTTGATAGTTGTGTTGTAGGGTGGTTGATTGTCTCACTCGCTGCTTTGATAAGTGAAAAGACTTTGTTAAATGTCTGCTGAATTGGAAAGTTGTAAAGGGAAGTCAGGAAGCTGAGTCATGAGTAAGAACAGTGGGAGAAGATACCCTGAACCCCTGGGGATGTCTTTGCAGGACAGCGAAACTCAAGGTTTTGTTTTGCTTTATTCCTTCGCTGGAGGAGTTGGAGCTGCTCAGTCTGGAGAAGAGAAAGCTTCCCAGGTGACCTTCTATGACCTTCCAGGATCTGAAGGGGGCTACAAAAAAGCTGGGGAGGGACTTTTGAGGCTGTCAGGGAGTGCCAAGAGTGGGGGGAATGGAGCAAAGTTGGAGATGGGTAGGTTCAGGCTGGCTGTGAGGAGGAAGTTGTTGAGCAGGAGAGTGGTGAGAGGCTGGAATGGGTTGCCCAGGGAGGTGGTTGAGGCCCCATGGCTGGAGGTGTTTCAGGCCAGGCTGGCTGAGGCTGTGGGCAGCCTGCTCTAGGGTAGGGTGTCCCTGGGCATGGCAGGGGGGTTGGGACTGGCTGCTCCTTGTGCTCCCTTCCAACCCTCACTGATTCTATGATTCTGTGACTGTCAGCAAACCTCTGAAAGGGACCAGAAGCTTTGACTTGTGATCCCCCCTCCAGTGGGTGACAATTTGTAGTTGCAGTCACCTCGTTGCCATCTTACACCTCGATGGAGAGATGGGGCTGTGTTGGGTGTATGCAGGCAGGCATTTGCTCAACACCCCAAGGGGTCACACCCCTGCCCTCCCACCAGTCCATGCAATCATGGAATGCTCAAGGAGCATCCAGCTCCAACCTCTTGCTTTAGCCAGGGACACCCCCTGCTAGAGCAGGTTGCTCAAGGCCTCACCCAACCTGAGATCCACATCATGAACATCCAGATTGGAGGGCTCAGAGTTAACAGATCTCCCTTTGGCCTGGTGGTGCCTTTTATTTAGTTTATGAATGCAGCTGAGGAAGAGTTGAGCTCACCAAGTGTTGGACAAGAAGCGCCGAACGCCTGCGCAGTAACATTGCAGGGTCAGAGGTACAGACAGCAAAAAAATTCCTTAATGAAGCCAATAATTCTGTCTGTGAGCTCTGGAGTTTGGAGTTTAATTAGTGCACTGTAAGGAAGTGATGGAGTTTAATTAGTGCACTGTAAGGAAATGATGGGACCATACATTTTAAAGGGTAGTGGAGAGCAGAATGAGTGTAAACATTTCTGTCCCATATGCGAAGCAAGAAAGAGAAGCGAATTGCTCAGGCAGCTCTTCTGCCTTGCCTCAACTTTTGAGCTCTTGAACTTTTTGAACCTTCATAAAATTGTCTGCTGTGTTTCCTATATAAATAGTTCAGATAAAGGCCATCAGAGTATTTTTCTCAGTATGTTGTTATTCAAGAGGGAAATGAAAGGGTTTTTTTTTTTGCTCAGTGGAAGAAGTTGTCTGTGATGATCTTAGAGGTTGTGTTCTACATGTTCAAGAAAGCAGAACTGTGATGGAACTTAGTGATTGTTTCTGAAAGGAAGACCTCTAACTGTGAATTAGTAGGAGACAAAATGTTCCTCATGGGTTGGGTTTGGGGTTTATTTGCCAGTGATATCTTAAGACAGTGATTTAAAAAAGTATCATCTAAACCTTTCTCTTTTTTAATTCTTAATCAGAAATTAAAACCAAATCAGAAATCGAAAACAAATCATAAATTTAAACCAAATCACAGATTAAACCCAAATCACAGCTTTCACTGTTACTGAAAATGCTATGGTGGAAGTAGTGAGATCATAGACTCAAGCAGATTGGAAGTGACCTCCAAGCTCCTCCAGCCCAACCTAGCCCCCAGCCCTGCCCAACCAACCAGACCATGGCACTAAGTGCCCCAGCCAGGCTTGGCTTCAACACCTCCAGCCACGGCCACTCCACCACCTCCCTGGGCAGCCCATTCCAATGCCAATCACTCTCTCTGACAACAACTTCCTCATCACATCCAGCCTAGACCTGCCCTGGCACAGCTTCAGGCTGTGTCCCCTTCTTCTGCTGCTGGCTGCCTGGCAGCAGAGCCCAACCCCAGCTGGCTACAGCCTCCCTGCAGGCAGCTGCAGACAGCAATGAGCTCTGCCCTCAGCCTCCTCTGCTGCAGGCTGCACACCCCCAGCTCCCTCAGCCTCTCCTCACAGGGCTGTGCTCCAGGCCCCTCCCCAGCCTTGCTGCCCTTCTCCAAACACCTTCCAGCACCTCAACATCTCTCTGCAATGGAGGAGCCCAGCGCTGGACACAGCACTCAAGATGGTAGCTGCCAAGACACTACCTGGTCGTAGGCTTCTGAAGGGTAATTCAGCAGCTGTCAGGACCCAGCCAAGGTTTACTCAAAGCTGCAGGTCCAGCCATTGGCTGTGTGAGACCCAAGGCAGAGTGGTGGGAACCAGAGCAGCATCAGTGTGCAGTTACTGCCTTGCATTCAGGCTGAAAACCAGGGAAGTTATTCATGCACCAAGCACAGCTCCTCCAATCCTACCACAGGACTGTGCTTGATCCAGTGGGAAAGCAGAATCCTCTTTATCTCTACAGTGACTTCTCAAACCAATCTCTTTATTTTGAACACTTCTTTCAGCCCTCTCTGTGTTAGATCTGTGTCAGATGCCTCTTAGTTTAGCATTTTTCCTGTTGTTAGCAGTAGAAGAGGTTAAAGAAGTGAACTTGGTTTCTTGTTTGAAGGCAAGCATATTCCACATACAATTTTGAGGGGGGTTAAAAAGATTATGTTTTTCCCCTGGATAATTTCCAAGTAACTACTACCCTGAAATACTTTGTTCAGATTTTTTGGGGGCTTGGGCATCTTTGATAGGAGGTGAATGTTGTTTTTTTTAGGAGCAGAAGCCAATGGCATATTGCTGGTTGTCTGTCAGATGAGCATCAGTGGAAGTGAGGCCACATCTGGAATATGGTGTCCAGGTCTGAGCTCCTCGGTTCAAGAAGGAGCTCAGGGAGCTTCTTGAAAGAGTCCAGCACAGAGCCATAAAGCTGCTGCAGGCAGTGAAACATCTCTCTGCGAGGACAGGCTGAGGAAGATGGAGCTTGGAGCAGAGGAGCCTGAGGAGTGACCTCACTCATGTTGATAGAGATGTGCAGGGCAATGTCAGGAGGACAGAGCCAGCCTCTGCTCAGCGACAGGACAGGGCACACTGGGTGCCAGCTGGAGCAGAGGAGGTGCCATGGGAACAGAAGGAAAAACTTCTCAGTGTGAGGGTGCCAGAGCCCTGGAGCAGGCTGCCCAGAGAGGTTGTGGAGTCTCCTTCCCTGGAGACATTTCAACCCACCTGGATGAGTTCCTGTGTGACCTACTCTAGGTGATCCTGCTCTGGTAGAGCCTCCTGATGGCTGGGGGTGTAGCTAGTGAGGGGGTTAGAAGTGAGCTTTAACTCCTTTTTTCTCTGTGTCCTATGAATGTGACTTCATAGCTCTCCTGCTGTGTTGCTTATGCTTTCCATTTCTGCTCCTGAAGATGAGAGTATCTCTCCTTGTGATGATAACAGATTAGCAGCTTGTCATTTGAGGGGAATAGCAACCTCCAGAAGGTGTTTGTGTCACAAGTATTAGTGGAACACCTGGAGATCTTGTGTGAACTTCTATCATTTTCAGCAGAAATATGCTACAGGGCTTCGCTTGTGTTACTTTTCCTCTGTTTTCTTCCTTCCTCTCTGAAAATGAAACCAACATCAATAGAGGTCAATTTCAAGTGGTACTATTCAGCTGTCAGAAGCCTGCCAAGTGTTTTCTTTCCTTTTTGGGGAAGGGCTGCACAACTGTTTCTCACAGTGATGTTGTTTAGTCATGAATATGAAAAGGTGATCCCAGAAATCACCGTGAGAAAGTGCCCTGGGTTATGGTTTCTGCCCTGGCGCATGCTTGAAGTAGAGGAAGAGCATTTCTGAAGTTACAGGTCTGGGATCTCTTCCCCCACTACTCTGCCCTGGTGAGACCACAACTGCAATACTGCATCCACTTTTGGGCTCTCCAATTGAAGAGGGGCAGGGATCTGTTGGAGAGAATCCAACAGGGATCTGTGAAGATGGTGAAGGAGCTTGGAACATCTCTGCTGCGAGTAGAGACTGAGAGACTTGAGGCTGTTGAGTCTGGAGAAGAGAAGGCTGAGAGGGGATCTCATGAATGTCTTCACTCTACAGCAGATGGCACTGGGAGAGCACAGCAGTGGCAGACCTCAGCAGTGCCATCGTTTGTAGTAGCAAAGCTGTTGCAGTGCCAAGGGTTGTGAAGAGTTGTGGTGTAGCTCACTTCAGTGTATATCAGGAAGGGGTGGCATGGTGGCCACTTCTGCTCCAGCTCTTCCTGTTGCAGGCAAGAACAGTGGAAACTTTGACACTTGCAAGCGTGTGAGTGTGTTGTGTGCTGGAGGCTGCTCCTGCAGCACTTTCAGACATGTTGACATGCAAGGCAGGATTGCTGATATTAAGAGAATCACAGAATGGGAGGGGTTGGAAGTAACTGCTGGAGATCATCCAGTCCACCCCCCCTGCCAGAGCAGGGTCACTCACAGTGTGTTGCCCAGGATCAAGATGTTAGGCAGGTTTCAATTTCTCCAGAGAAAGGCACTCCAGAGCCTCTCTGGGCAGCCTGTTCCGTGGCTTTGCCATCCTCACAGCAAGGAAGTTTCTCTTCACTTCGATGTCGAACCTCTTCTGTTCCAGCTAACCTCTCTTGTTCTTTCTCTTATCACTGGGCACCACCACACAGAGCCTGGCACCTTCCCCTTGATACCCACCTCTTAGATAATTAGGGATATTGATAAGGTCTCCTCTCAGCCTTCCCTTCTCCAGGCAAAGAGCCTCAGGGTTCTCAATTTTTCTTCATAGCGGAGGTGTTCAAGTCCCTTCATCATCCTCACAACTCTCTGTTGGACTTTGTCTGGTAGATCTCTTAAAGTGCATGCAAGGAAGATAATATTTGGGTCCCTTTGGGTATTTTGATTTCAGGGTAGATTAAGTTTTTCCTGTCTTGGGTAAACCATGAGTAGCAGATGTCATAAAGTAGAGGAGTCATCATAGAATCATAGAATCAAGCAGGTTGGCAGAGAGCTCCAAGCTCCTCCAGCCCAACCTAGCCCCCAGCCCTGCCCAACCAACCAGACCATGGCACTAAGTGCCCAGCCAGGCTTGGCTTCAACACCTCCAGAGACCCTTCCAACCTGAGCCATTCCATCTGTGTACATGGGATTGTTCTGTGAGTGACCTCTTCTAGTGGGAGGTGTCTCTGCCTATGGCAGGGGGGTTGGAACTGGATGAACTTTGAGGTCCCTTCCAACCTGAACCATTCCATCTGTGTACATGGGATTGTTCTTTGAGTGACCTCTTCTAGTGGGAAGTGTCTGTGTCTATGGCAGGGGGGTTGAAACTGGACGAAGTTTGAGGTCCCTTCCAACCTGAACCATTCCATCTATGAACATGGGATTGTTCAAGGCTCTAGCTTAGTCCTTGCTGGATTTCATTCAGTTTCTCCTCACCCACCTCTCCAGCCTGTCCAGGTCTGGTTGAATGGTAGCACAGCCTTGGGGGGTGTCTCCCACTGCTCCCAGTTCTGTGCCATCACCAGACTTGCTGACAGTGCCCTCTGTGCCCTCGGCCAGGTTGCTGAAGAATACATTGAATAGCACAGGGCCCAGTACCAGCCGCTGAGGGTCTCCACTAGATAGAGGCCTCCAACTAGACTGCGTCCCACTGAGCACAGCTCTCTGACATCTCAGTCCACCTCGCTACGCAACCATGATGGGCAAATTCAAATCCTTTTGTGGTATTAATTGGGTTTTTCTGTTTGTTTCCAGGAAATGGCTCTTGAAGTTAAATGAGGCTGGCTAAAAGGCGTAAATGAAGCAGAAGCTGCTCTGCATGTGTTAGGGCTGCGTCACCGCGAGCACTGCCGATCAGCCAGACTTGGGAACTCGTCAGAATGAAGAAAATCAGCCTCAAAACAATTCGCAAGTCCTTTAACTTGAACAAGAGTAAAGACGAAAGCGACTTTGTAGTGGTTCAGCAGCCGTCCCTGAGTGATTTTGGTAAAGACGACTCCTTGTTTGGCAGCTGCTATGGTAAAGATTTGGCGAGCTGCGAAGTCAACAGCGAAGACGAAAAAGGAGGCAAAAACAGGTCGAAAAGCGAAAGCTTAATGGGTACGTTAAAAAGGAGGCTTTCGGCGAAGCAGAAGCAGAAGGGCAAAGGCAGCACACCCTCGGTGAGCTCCGCGGATGAGGACACCTTCTCTTCCTCCTCCGCGCCCATAACCTTCAAGGACGTGCGAGCTCAGAGACCTCTGAGATCCACCTCCCTCCGTAACCACCATTACAGTCCGACTCCGTGGCCCCTGCGGCCTACGAATTCGGAAGAGACTTGCATCAAAATGGAAGTGAAAGTCAAGGCCTTGGTCCATTCCTCCAATCCAAGTCCAGCACTGAATGGCGTTCGAAAGGACTTCCACGACTTGCAGTCCGACAGCGTGTTCCAGGAGCAGAGCAACGCGTTGAAGCCCACGGAATCTCAGAACGGGGACTTGCATCTTCATCTCGATGAACATGTGCCTGTAGTTATTGGATTAATGCCTCAGGACTACATTCAGTATACTGTGCCTTTAGATGAGGGAATGTATCCTTTGGAAGGATCACGTAGTTACTGTCTGGACGGTTCCTCCCCCATGGAAGTATCAACTGTCTCTTCTCAAGTGGGGGGCAGCGCTTTCCACGAAGAGGACAGCCAGGTGGATCAGGATGTAGTCGTTGCACCGGAGATCTTCGTGGACCAGACGGTGAACGCTTTGTTGATTGGTACCACGGGAGTCATGTTGCAGAGCCCGAGAGTTAACCACGGCGACGTCCCTCCGCTCTCACCTTTGCTACCTCCAATGCAGAATAATCAAATCCAAAGGAACTTCAGCGGCCTGACCGGCACCGACGCCCAGGTGGCCGACAGCATGCGCTGCCATTTGAATTTCGATCCCAACAGTGCCCCTGGAGTCGGCAGAGTTTATGATTCCGTACAGAGCAGCGGGCCTATGGTCGTGACGAGTCTCACGGAGGAACTGAAAAAGCTTGCCAAGCAAGGCTGGTACTGGGGCCCCATCACCCGTTGGGAGGCGGAGGGGAAATTAGCGAACGTGCCTGACGGCTCCTTCCTCGTCCGAGACAGCTCCGACGATCGCTACCTTCTGAGCTTGAGTTTTCGTTCCCACGGCAAAACTCTCCACACCAGAATCGAGCACTCGAACGGTAGGTTTAGCTTTTACGAACAACCGGACGTGGAGGGACACACATCTATAGTCGACCTCATCGAGCACTCCATCAGGGACTCCGAAAACGGAGCGTTCTGCTACTCCCGCTCGCGGCTGCCCGGCTCCGCCACCTACCCGGTGCGGCTGACGAACCCCGTGTCCCGCTTCATGCAGGTGCGCTCCTTGCAGTACCTCTGCCGGTTCGTCATCCGCCAGTACACCAGGATAGACCTGATTCAGAAACTGCCTTTGCCAAACAAAATGAAGGATTA
>WAAF01019592.1:0-15331 GCA_013400475.1 Tricholaema leucomelas
TAAGATGATGGAAGTCACAGAGCTGACTCCCATGGGGATAACAGTTCTTCGGGTTCTAGGGCGTGCTGTCTGAGAAGATCAGGCTAAAGCAACAGGTGAAGGTGGTGAGCTGCTGGGAACACCTTGCTTGATCATCCACTGATCGATGCAGGTTGCTGTGGGACAAAGGCAATGGCCTCAGGCAGAAGTCAGATGGGAGGAGAACGGAGAGGGTGTCGAAAGGCAAAAGCCGACGAAAGGCAAAAGCCAAAAGGCAAAAACACAGCCAAGGCCCAAAGGCAAAGGCAAAGGGTCCCTTGTTTACTTAGATTGCCCCATTTATAAGAAATGTATTGAGATTGATGGGTTTGTTGGCCATAGCACTGTCCAATAGGCTTCAGGCAGCAGGCAGAGACATACCAAATTTGGAAAGATCCATAGGTCCTGTACCCCCAAATATGGGAAGAGCATGATTGAGCCACACGCTCAACATGTGAGCTTATGCAACGTGACTACCACGTGGGCCCTGAGCAGGCCAGACATCGTGGCACCAGGCCCATTGTCCCCTCATGCGCCTTCAACGTGTTTACCTCCGTCTGGGGTATGTAAGCATGTCCAGGCAGGGCAAAACAAAGTGAGGAATAGAAATAAGCCTATTTTTCGGGCCTACAGCCCCTCCATGACACTCTGGTGTGGGCAGAAAAAATATGTCCAGGCAAGATAAGGCATGTATAAGCCTATTTTTGACCTATGGGCCCTCCATGACACAGACGGTGTCAAAGGCCTTGCTAAAGTCCAGGTGGACTATATTCACAGCCTTTCCACATTCCCTAGGTGGGTAACCTGATCATAAAAGGAGATCAGGTTGGTCAGGCAGGACCTGCCCTTCCTAAACACATGCTGGCTGGGCCTGATCCCTTGACCATCCTGTAGGTGCTTTGTGACAGCACTCAAGACGACCTGTTCCTTGGCTTTGCCTGGCACTGAGGTGAGGCTGACGGGTCTGTAGTTTTCTAGTTCCTCCTTCCAGCCCTTCTTGTGTGTGGGCACCACATTGGCCAGCTTCCAGTCTTTGGGGACCTCTCCAGTGAGCCAGGACTGTTGATAAATGGTGGAGAGTGGCTTGGCCAGCTCATCTGCCAGATCTCTCAGCACCCTAGGTTGGATCCCATCTGGGCCCACGGACTCGTGAGAATCCAAGTGACTCATCAGGTGCCTTCCTTCTTCCTCCTGGATTACAGGGGGACTATACTGGTCCCTGACTCCACCTGCCAGCTCAGGAGGCCAGTTGTCCTGGAGACAACCTGTCCCACTATTGAAGATTGAGGCCAAGAAGATGTTAAGCACCTCTGCCTTTTCCTCATCCTTTGTCACTATATTCTCCTCTCTATCTAATAATGACTGGAGGTTGTCCTTGCCCTTTCTCTTGCCATTAATATATTTATAGAAACANAAGCAACATCCTTCATGACACCCACCCTTAAGATATTTGTAAACAGTAAGATTCTGGGCTGTGTCAAGAGCATTGTGGATATCAGGTCCAGGGAGATGATGCTTTTCCTCTACTTCACTTCTGTGAAACCTCACATGGAGTTCTGTGTGTGGTTCTGGGGCTCCCAGAACAAGGAAGATCACAAAGATGACGAAGGGACTGGAGCACCTCTCTTGTCGGTATATGAGATTTGGGGGTCTTTAGCGTAGAGAAGAGAGGGCTCAAGGGAAACCTCATAGCAGCTTCTCAGTACTTGAAGGAGGACTGTATGGAAAATGAGGAGAGGCTCTGTCAAGGAGTATAATGATAGTAAGGATTTTAAACTGAAAGAGGATAGATTTAGGTTGGATATTAGGTAGAAATTATTTACTGTAAGAGTCGTGAGGCACAAGAAGAAGGTGTCCAGATAACTTTCTGGTACTCCTTTTCTGAAAAAATGAAGGTCAATTTGGATGAAATTTTGATCAATCTAGTCTAGTAGAAGATGTCCTTGCCCATGGCAGGAGAGTTAAGATTACATTTAAGGTTCCTTCCAACACATACCATTTTATATGTTTCCAAGGCTTGCATCAGGAGCTATGGAGAAATACCATCAATGTATTTCCTATGAATTTGTAATTTGCATTAAACTTGTTTTCCGTCTCATTCTTACGTTTCTTCATGTCCTGCAGGTAATGTGGAGGAAAGTAAATTATGTTATGTTAAATTCCCCATTTGTCAGGAAATCCTGCTTAAATAAGACCCAATGTCATTCCAGAACCAAGCAAAAATGAAATTCATGCCCAAAATCTGAACCACCTTTATGTTTCTAGGTAGTAGAACAGCTGTATATAAAAGGATGTTATTACTTGACACCTTCATTGAGAAAAGACATCTTTCTTGTAGAAATTCAAAATTAATTGTACATATTCATTAGAATATTTCAAAATAATTGATTCTGCCTGACAACCACACCAATTTGTTGCTATCTACATCAAGAGACTCTTGCAATCAAGATTTAGTAAAGACTGACTTATTTTTGTCTGTACTGAAAATCTATCAATTTAGATTTGCTATCTTATTAAGTTGAATCTTATAACACAGTGTGGCAGAGGTCTTACGTTTCATGAAGGACAAAATCGTAACTCTCCAAATGGAGAAAGCATACAGCACTTTTTGTTAACCATGTGTAAAGCCATTTGTAGTACTCTATTTTCAGGGAAATACCTTAACAGTTCAAATCATGCTAGTTTCAGATTCTGGAACAGTTGGTAGGTGGATGTTTGCATTTCTGTTACGTTGAACTATGAATGCTAGAATGCTATTACATAAAATTAAATCATCGCATGCAATGTACTTTTTTTTTTTAACGCAGAAGATTTCTTGTGTGCAAATTAGCTTTCCTCACATCTTAAAATTAATGTGAAAGAGTGCTAGAATGCTTATTACTTTGCAATACACAGTCTCAGTGTGAACACAAACTTTTATGGCTATCACAATGTTATCCTTCTAACAGCTTAAATTTTCCAGGACAGAAAATAGATTATAAAAATGTATTTAATTCCTGGAGAGCATTTGAGGATAAAAAATTACAGCATTTATCTGATTATATATGATGCAGTTTATCAATCTTCCCACTTAGGAAAGAAGTTCTCTTCTGTAACAACAAAATATTTGTTAACAAATCAGAACTTTTTAACAGATCAGAATTTGGCACATTGTTGCCTAGCTGCTTCATCAGTTTCTCAAAGTCTTAGTGCAGCCTGAAGAACTTAATTAATTATTTTTACCTGCATATTTTCATACTTTTCAAGTTAAATCTACACACAACAAGGACCACAGCACTACTAGTCTTGAAAGTGTGAGTTTTGCTCTTAATTGTGATTCATATGTGCCTTGAGTGGCTTTAATCTACAGTTTCAAGCACCTGAAGTCAGATGGGATGAATCCATACTTTTGACATTGTTGTTAAGTAGAAAATGTTTCTGTATTTCTTCCTTTCCACCAACTGGTATTTCCTTTTGTCACTTTTAATCTTCCTCTCCTGTTTACTCTCCTAAAAAGCTCCTCCCATATTTTCAATGTACAGCTTTCCTTTCAGTAGTAATTCCTTTTCCTAAGGCATGGAATATTCTTAACACAGGAGCAGGATTTCCTTACACAAAAAATCCTTGCCATTTCATAAGGAAAGATAGAACAATCATAGAATTTTAAAGGTAATATTTTAGCTAAAATGTGAGAAAAACTGCTTTGTTATTTCTCAGAAATGATTGGTGATGGAATTTTACATAGACTAATATCCTAATACTCAACACCTCTCAAATTCCTCCCATTAGTCACACATTACACAGCTTTCTTAAGTCTTGTTTTCTTCACATGCAGTGTACTCATGCTTTTTAACACAGCATGTGTGCAAATTAACCTTCCCCACATTTTAAAAACTATCAAAGTGTTATCTTTAAAAAAAAAATCAGAATTTGTTTTTAATATTTCTCTGTTTGTTACACATTTTGAGGCAGAAACACAGGCTGTAATATACACAGCATCATCCCTTCAACTTGCAGGTATTTTTTCATAATTTCTTTTCAAATTCATGTTATAGTCCTTGAAGAAAAATCTTTACTGAGCATCAGCCAAACTTTGATTACAGCTCTTGGGATTCACCTGGTTTTGCTATTCTTTAATTATTTGTTTTGTATTTACTCTTTGAGTGTATCATAACCACAACTTCTGTTCGAGAGGAAATAGTTTGAAGAAGGCATCAGTGTTGCTGTGTAAAAGATAATTATTCCTTATATTAAAACACTTTGTTAGAAAATCTAGAAAGACCTTTATAATATTAACAGCTTGTAAGCTCTGTTGGATAACTCAATGTATCACCTTAACTGGAAATGAGATAGTCTGAACATATCTGGCTTTAATAGTCTCCAAAGATTATCAGCATAACCTTCTCTTAGATAAGATCTGGCAGCTGTCTCTGGACTTTGTATATCATCAGCTCATTTCAGAAACCAGTTGGCAGTCCTCAAACACTGTTTTTTGCCATGTATCAGGGTTTTGAAGTTGTGTGAAGTACTATTTGGCCATTTTATGATTGCTAATGGATTAGAATTTTTAATATGTATTGGATCTATTTCTGGCTACCTCATTAAAAATAAGATCTTGTTTCTGAATTTATTAATGCCTATTTAATCTACCATGGTTTTCACCTGATTAAAAAATACATTGAGATATTAATGTATGCAGCTAAAGGATTTTTTATTTAAAGCTTTTTACAGGCATTCATAAGTATTGTTTTTAATACACATACTTCTGCTGTCTGTTTCTTTTTCTAAGTATGGAATTTAGAAGATGTGAGCATATCTAAAAGTAGGTAGATGTGTTTTGTAGTCATTTGGTATTAATTGGCCAAGGCAGGGATTATAAAAGTAGAATTATTTTTATTTTCCTGAAAACCCTGCCCCCAAACTATATACAGAACTAGTTTAGATTTATTTACAGGATCTAATTAAGTCAGGAATGTCTTAAATGGATGCTTACAGACACATTCAGAGATTTAGGAAAGTCAGAAAATGGAAAAGTTTAAGCTGCAAACACAGCTTAACCCCACTATAAATCAGGCTGGGCAGAGAATCTTAGGGAAACAGCATTTTACTCACAGACGTGAGATAAGAAATTGGAGATGATCTCTTGCTGAATTTCTCTTGGCTGCCTTCTGACTCTGCAAGCAATATCCAATCATGGATCAAGCAGCGGCAAAGCAGCAAAAGCAGCACACCCAAAACAGCAGCGGGGAAAGAAAAGAGCGGGCACAGCTGAAACAGCAGAAGCATCAAGGGGGAGGTACAATCTGTGCTTCCAGACATAAAGCTCTTGATGCTCCAATGAAATTATATTCACTTATCCATTGTTGCCATTATATAGCCTATCCCTAGAATATTCACCTCTCCACTCAGCGCTTCTACTACTAAGTTTCTCTGTTCCAAATACTTCTATGTCTGAGCTAGAAAACTAGCTCAAATGGCCACAAAGACTTAGCAACATGCTTTACCTCTTCCTGGCTTACGCCCCCTTTACCCCAAAGGTGATACACACTCTTTTTTTTTTTTAATTCCTTTAGCAGCTCCTTGCCCATCCAGNTCCTGCCTTTCCCCCCTCTTTCCCCCAAGGTGTTTTCCCCTGTTTTTTTTTTTTTTTTTTTTTTCTTTAATTACTTTAGAAGATCCTTGCCCATCCAGTTTGGCTGCCTTCTTCATTGGCTCATCATCTGGCACATTGGGATAGCCTGTTCCTGCACCTTCAAGAGTTTCTCAAAGTAGGTCCAGCCTTCCTGGACCCCATTGTTTTAAGGACTGTTTCCCAAGGAACTTTCTTAGTTTCTTAAATAAGCCAAAGTCTGCCCTTCAGAAGTCCAGTGTGGAGGTTCTGTTGATGCCCCTCCTGGTTTCACCATATATTGAAAACTCTATAATTTCATGGTCCTTGGACCCCAGGCAGCCTCCAACCACCACATCTTCCACCAGCCCCTCTCTATTTGTGAGCAGCAGGTCAAGCAGAGCTGCACCCCTGGTAGGCTCACGTAACATCTGAGATAAGCTGTCCTCCATACACTATAGGAACCTTCTAAATTGCCTCTTCTCTGCAGTGTTAAAGTCACAGCAGATGTCTACCATGTTAAAGTTTCCCACAAGAACAAGGGCAGGTGATCTTGAGGCAGCCTCCAGTTGCTTAACGAATAATAAATCAACCTCTTCCTCTTGGTTGAGTTGTCTATAACAGATTCTAATCAAGATGTCAGTCTTGTTTGCCTTCCCCTTAATTCTTACCCACAGGGACTCAACCTTAATCTCTACCTCTATGACATCCAGAGCATCTCTAATATACAGAGACACTCCTCCACTCCTTCTCCCTTGTCTTCCTCTCCTGAAGAGTCTGTAGCCATTGATTACAGCACTCCAGTTGTGTGAGTCTTCTCAGCACGTTTCTGTGATGATAACATCGTAGTTTTCCTCCTGCACCAAGGCTTCCAGCTCCTCTGGTTTGTTACTCATACTGCATGCATTAGTGTACATACACTTCAGCTGGGCTGCTGGTTTTACTGCTGTCTCTCACCTACCACCCTCAGCCTCCTTCACTTTGTCTCTAGTGCTGTTGTGTTTAACCCCTTCCCCCTTCCAGCCTAGTTTAGTGCCCTTTCAACAGGCCTCAGCAGCTCATGTGCCAGGATGTTTCTCCCCCTCTGAAACAGTTGTAGTCCATCTGTCTCTAGCAGACCCAGAGCTGTATAAAGTTCTCCACGATCAAAGAATCTAAAATGTTGCTGGTGGCACCAGCCTCTGAGCCATTTGTTAATCAAGTACTATTTCCTATTCCTCTCTGCATTCCTGCCTGCAACTGAGGTTATAGATGAAAAGATTACTTGTGCCCATGGTCCTGCAACTGCTTTTTCTAGTCTCTTGATTGCTTTTAGACCTCTGTTATCAACCTCATCATTTCCCACCTGTGTAATCAACAAGGGACAATAATCAGAAGGCTGCACTACAGTAGGCAGGCAGCCTTCTGGTAACATTTCTGACCCGGGCCCCAGGGAGGCAGCAGACTTCCCTGTGGGAGGGGTCTGGGTGGCATATGGGGCCCTCTGTTCCCTTCAGAAGAGAATCACCAATGACAATTACCCTCCTCTTTTTCTTTTGGGTACTTATTCTGATGTGAGGGGGCAACTGATTTACTTTAGTCACCCCCTGAGGTGGTGATGCTTCTGCCTGCAAAATCACCTCACCCTCAACCCCTAGTGTCCTCTATCTGTTGTGCAAGGGCAACTGAGGAGGTGAGGATGGCTGGAAGGGCTTTCCCTTGCGCCTTCTGACAGGNTCCTGGACCCCATTGTTTTAAGGACTGTTTCCCAAGGAACTTTCTTAGTTTCTTAAATAAGCCAAAGTCTGCCCTTCAGAAGTCCAGTGTGGAGGTTCTGTTGATGCCCCTCCTGGTTTCACCATATATTGAAAACTCTATAATTTCATGGTCCTTGGACCCCAGGCAGCCTCCAACCACCACATCTTCCACCAGCCCCTCTCTATTTGTGAGCAGCAGGTCAAGCAGAGCTGCACCCCTGGTAGGCTCACGTAACATCTGAGATAAGCTGTCCTCCATACACTATAGGAACCTTCTAAATTGCCTCTTCTCTGCAGTGTTAAAGTCACAGCAGATGTCTACCATGTTAAAGTTTCCCACAAGAACAAGGGCAGGTGATCTTGAGGCAGCCTCCAGTTGCTTAACGAATAATAAATCAACCTCTTCCTCTTGGTTGAGTTGTCTATAACAGATTCTAATCAAGATGTCAGTCTTGTTTGCCTTCCCCTTAATTCTTACCCACAGGGACTCAACCTTAATCTCTACCTCTATGACATCCAGAGCATCTCTAATATACAGAGACACTCCTCCACTCCTTCTCCCTTGTCTTCCTCTCCTGAAGAGTCTGTAGCCATTGATTACAGCACTCCAGTTGTGTGAGTCTTCTCAGCACGTTTCTGTGATGATAACATCGTAGTTTTCCTCCTGCACCAAGGCTTCCAGCTCCTCTGGTTTGTTACTCATACTGCATGCATTAGTGTACATACACTTCAGCTGGGCTGCTGGTTTTACTGCTGTCTCTCACCTACCACCCTCAGCCTCCTTCACTTTGTCTCTAGTGCTGTTGTGTTTAACCCCTTCCCCCTTCCAGCCTAGTTTAGTGCCCTTTCAACAGGCCTCAGCAGCTCATGTGCCAGGATGTTTCTCCCCCTCTGAAACAGTTGTAGTCCATCTGTCTCTAGCAGACCCAGAGCTGTATAAAGTTCTCCACGATCAAAGAATCTAAAATGTTGCTGGTGGCACCAGCCTCTGAGCCATTTGTTAATCAAGTACTATTTCCTATTCCTCTCTGCATTCCTGCCTGCAACTGAGGTTATAGATGAAAAGATTACTTGTGCCCATGGTCCTGCAACTGCTTTTTCTAGTCTCTTGATTGCTTTTAGACCTCTGTTATCAACCTCATCATTTCCCACCTGTGTAATCAACAAGGGACAATAATCAGAAGGCTGCACTACAGTAGGCAGGCAGCCTTCTGGTAACATTTCTGACCCGGGCCCCAGGGAGGCAGCAGACTTCCCTGTGGGAGGGGTCTGGGTGGCATATGGGGCCCTCTGTTCCCTTCAGAAGAGAATCACCAATGACAATTACCCTCCTCTTTTTCTTTTGGGTACTTATTCTGATGTGAGGGGGCAACTGATTTACTTTAGTCACCCCCTGAGGTGGTGATGCTTCTGCCTGCAAAATCACCTCACCCTCAACCCCTAGTGTCCTCTATCTGTTGTGCAAGGGCAACTGAGGAGGTGAGGATGGCTGGAAGGGCTTTCCCTTGCGCCTTCTGACAGGAACCTGTGTCCATTCTCCCTTGTGTCTTGGGTCACCTAAGGGGGAACCTTTTGCTGTTCCCCTTTCAAGCCTATTGTACAGAGAAACAGGTTTTTTGTGCTTTCTTCTTGCTCCATTCAAACCTCCTAGAGATGGGGGGGGTGGGAGAGATCAGGGGGAGTAAGAAAGAATTTGTAGTGCTCCACAACAATGTGAAGACCAGTAAAAAGGGAAAATTACTATTTGTAGATGATCGTAAAAATGAATACCAACCTACGTATCTGAATCTTTTACAGTGGTTTTAGTACAGAATATGTTTAAACAGAAAACAAAGGACTGGAAGACCTGCCATATGAAGAAAGGCAGAGAGAAATGGGTTTGTTCAATGTTGAGGAGAGAAGGCTTAGGGGAAACCTTATTGCCACATAAAATGCATAAATTGTGGCTACAGGGATGATGGAAACTCACAGAATTACAGTGCTATCTATACTGATAGACTACTGTATCAGTATATCTGTACATTAAAAGATTTATTGAGAACAAATATCTTAAATGGGACCAGAAGTTAGCTGGAGAGTGGGTTTTTCATCAGAGTGTTTATTATGATAAATAAATACAAGGGGTAGTCTTTGAATAACTGATGGCTAATACCTGCTTCTAAGTTAAAAACAAGTGCAAAAGATTAAACATACAGTTAAGGAAATTTTTTAAGGTGTAACTTCATCAACTGCAGACATTCTTACACACTAAACTGATGGATGAACACAGTGTCCTATGGCTAGTATCTATCGTGTATGTGGATTTATCCATGTTACTGAGTGTTTTCAAGAATGTACTTTGATGGAGCACTTATTTGACAGGCTGTTGGAATCACAGTACTATTAAAAGAAAAAAAAACCAAACAAACCTCCAAACCAGAAATACACAAATCAGTGATGTGTTTCAACAAGTTCCATTACCATCATTTCCGAAACCAGAGTGTGCAAGATCTGGGTCAGTGAGTCATCATATTAAGGCCTCCATATGGTCTTGTCCAATACTGGGTCATCTGCTTAGTAATTGTCACTTGGTCTAAATTAAATATAATGAGGATACGCTGAGATAATATAAAACCATGCATGTTTCTTATTATGCCTTAAAATAACATATTTATGTTCTATCAGTTTTGCTACAAATTCCTTAATTTTCCATCCATTTTTCTTCTCCAGTTCCAACTTTTACTTTGGCAGCTTTAGTCTTGCCATTCTTCTGAATTCTTCATGATGTATTAGTGCACAGTTCTCATTAATGTCTTTCGTACTATCAGCCTTCTTATTATGGTAATCTTTTCATTTTATTGCCTTCGCCGTTAGTCTTTGCATCAGCTAATTGTCTTGTTCTTTTTCTTTATTGATTCTACCCTTTCTTCAGTCTATATCTTTATTAACATTTGACTTCTTTCTCTCCTTCAAATTCTCTTGAATATGAAAAACTTTTACAATGCATTTCTTCTCTCTTCTCTTCTAAATGTCTCTATAGTTTTTAATTATTTCAGTTTAATATCTTTTGTCTGCTTTCATGATGCTTTGTAAAGCCATGTGTGGCCAGTCTAGCTTTTCAGTTCTTTCATGAATTTCTTTCATGAAAAGACTGGCTGTAAAGTTGGCCTCTTTCCTTTTCTAAAGAAACGTTGTATAAAACAATGTTTTGGAAATTATGGAGCCAAATGGCTTTGCTACATTGTTCTTTTACATCTATTCCAGGCTTGTGGTTTTCGTCTCTTCCCTGTGTTTGGATAGTAAGGTCTTCTGAGAGGTTATTACTTCCATCTGTATTTTGATTGTCAAAAAAAATGGGTTTTGCAATTTTTTTTCTTCTTTTTTTTTCTATTTTTTTTAATATGGTGATAATAATTCATTGCAGTTTTAAGAATTTTGATACTGATATTAAGACTCAGAAGCAAAATTGTAATTGTAATGACTACATGAAATAATTTTGATCCTATATGAAGGGTGAAATTTTACATATCTCACAGAAGAAGTAATTTATCTACCAAATGGACAAAGAAAATATAATATCATACAATCCTGAAATGCCAGAAGAATAGAATGTTTCTAAGTCTTCAGAATTAATTTTAATTGAAAGAGCAATTTCAGATTTACATTAATAACTAATCTGCACATAAGTACATTATAAATTTTAAAGATAAGTGAAATTAAGCAATTCCTTGTGTTAGTAACTTCATGCCCACTGCTACTCTTATTTATTAAATATCTTATTAGTTGTCCAGACTGCTTCTAAAATGTGACTAAATGTAGTCTTTATTAGAAAAAAAAAATATTACTTTTTTATCTCATGCCTATTTGAATAGACAAATTAGTTACCTAGAATATCTGCTTAAGAAGCAAATGCAGGACATTGTACCACATATCCCACATACCTTTGCTGTTTGTGTGTCTAATATTTAAGTTCATCAAAAATTGTATTTATGTTTCCTGATTACAGTTCTTACATGTTTCCATTTTCATTTTCACTGAAGCCTTTACCAGCAATCCAGGAGGAAAGGAGTGTTTTTACTTTCTCTTTCATGTCTCCTATATAAATATACACAGGAGATACAGCTGTATTTCACATCAGCTGAGGTTGTGCAGTGAATCACATCATCACAAAATTGTATTTCCTTTCTTGGAAACAATGAGCTGTAGTACACAATTTGCAGAAATGCTTAGAATCCTTTTGTTGAAATCTCACGACAGGTATAAAACTAGTGTCAAGTCATTACTGTGTGCTGCATTAGCTTCCCTAATGGCTTGCAGTCAGAGTGCTTTGAGTGCTGATCTTTTCAAATCTAAGAAGCTACCCAGCTTCAGACTTATTACTTGATTTGCTGACCTCCAAGGAATATAAAGTGCCACAGAGAACATTGTTAGTAGTTTGACAGGAGCTGCTCTTTCCCTCTTAGTCAGCAGAGAACTGTAGGCTTAGCGTGGGGCTAGAAGAGTTACATATTACTGGAGTGCTTTTTCTGGAAATTACATTATCCATTTCCTAACTAACTTGGAAATTCAAATTTTCATGTCCCTGTTTACTATGCTCAATATTTTTACAATCTGAATACATTTATTCATCATTGAAATTATCTTAAAAACTCCACATATAGTTAAATAAAAAGACCTAAAGTGTGAGACGGTTAACAGAAGAATCTGAGAAATTATTCAGACAATATGAACGTTCTCTGAAAGCGTTATGACAGATGTTTTTTTCAATATAAATCTTAATCCAAGAAATGAGATTACCAAATTTTAGTACAGAGTTAATCAGTTTATTGTAGCCTAGTTAAAAATACAAAAAGAACTAGGTTTGGAGATAGGATTACAAATCCTGCTCTCAAGTCCTACAATGAGTTCATTAAATACTGTCATTTTTATATTTTCCTGTATTTGGCAATTTTTCATAAAGCTAGGCTACCTGGAGGAAATTTGTTACCTGAAAAATTCCTTTTACCTTCTAGAAGATAACATTATCTGGTCAATGTGTTCCAAAGTGGAGAAGAGAATGAATAAATCTCTCAAATGCCTGGCTATGTGTGGCTTCATTTTCCAGCACATTTTATCTGAGTGTGATTATGTGCTGACGATGAGTTTTGATAACATAGTCATCATACTTACACATCATATTTCTTACCCAACTTGTCTCTAGTAAACTGACATTATTACAGTAGCTTTCTTATCTTTTAGCAACCAGGGTCTGAGAACAATTGAATGATTCATTTTACAACTGGTAGCACTGTCTGAAAAGGAACAGTTATCAATTTCAGACTCCTTGTGATTGAATTTCTAGTTTTGTGTCTTGTTTAGGAGTTCATGTATCAGGTAGAAGAAATTATGTTCTCCAAGAATTAATGGCATACGTAGCACAAGTTGAAAAATTAATAACAAACTGGTGTAAAATTACATAGCAGTTATATACCTAAGTAGTCTCTGAAACAAATAAACATATGTCAAGGTATCTCCCTATAATAGAATAATTCAAAGGTCATGGTCTGCCTGTCCATGATTTAACCTCCAGCCATACTTCTTTCACTCATCTGTAAACCACTTGATAAAATGTTGAATATTTTTCTCCTCTGTGTTGGATTATTTTTTCCCTATTTACAGACTTCTGATTTCTTCACTATGTTACTTTATCCTCATTTTAATGGCTAAATTCCTTATTTTAAAGCCTTTTGTTGCTATCCTAACTGTGGATTATTAGTTTTGCTTGGTCTTCTCCCAAGTAGGTCTTATCAGTTTCAATTTAATTCTTTGAGTAGTATCTCTTTTTCCTCATTTCCTGTAGCAAAAATATTCCTTCAGACATTTACCATGCTTAGATAGAATGTATTTCACAGTCCTGAAGTACAGTTCAACTTTTTTCATACTGAGACTTTGTATTGATAAGGACTTCTAGCAATTACCCCTTGTGATAACCAATTTACACAGTCAAACAAATCTGAACATGTTTCTTTCAGAATTATAAAAAGACTGCTATATTACAAGTGCTATTTTCTTCTCAATTTTTCAGTTAACACAAATAGCTCCTCCAAAATCAGTTCTTATATCTGTTCAGAACTTACGACACAATAATTTATTTATATCTGTCTATCTATCTATCTATCTATCTATCTGTCTTTATTTATGATTCTATAGAAAGGCTCTTACATTTAATATCATTAGTGAGTGACCAGTTGACAGATTGTCATAAACTGTATTTCGCACCAGAGTATGAAGTCTGAGAACCTGACTCTGACTGGTTGTACAATACGACCATGTTTGCACACCCACATACTGGGTGGGACCTCATTTTTAACTGATGAGTAATCTGTGAAAGGCTAAAGGATAACATATTCTAGAGATGGTTTATAAAATAGAATATTACATTCCTGCTGCTTTAGATTTTCTATGTCTTTATAAGCAAATGATGGTATCATAATGTCACGGAGGGGGATTCTGCCGCCTACGCTGATTTGTGGTGAAGGGGAGAAATCAACTGGTGCAAGATGATTATGTATAAAATATATATTTATTGAACTCAATATTCTGAACTCTCGTCACCCCTGAACACTATATTTAATATTAAATAGGATTCTCACGGTTATGGAAGAACCTTATGGGAATAATCACAAACAGCTTATTAATAACTATATCACAATGACTAGCATACAACTATGTAACAGAGAGAGTTTTCCCTGCGGCTACTGCCACTTGGGGTCTATATACTATTTGCCCAGCAGGGTGGGCTGAAAGTTTTCTGCTCTATGGCAGGCACAATAGAAATTATAGAGGTATTTACTTACAATTTTGATTAATTGTAAATCACCCTCTGGGCTATGTCACAGCCTATATAAACTTTCCAGCTTCTCAGGGTCTCTGACCGTGGACTCCAAGGCTGGAATACTCCCGGCTTCAGGGGCAATAGTCTCTGACTGTAGCTGCTGGGTCCTTCTAGCTGCTGTGTCCAGGGAACTCGTAGGCAGGACTTCCAGGCGCAGAGAAATATGATCCTGTGCAGACAAATGGGTCTGCTCCTGGTAACTCGTGACAATGGCACACACCAGGGAATAAGACGATGGGCTTGCAGTGGGATGCACAGCTGCACGGGGAGTCTGAGCCCCACAATAACAGGCTTAAGTGAGCTCTCCAAGTAAGTACGCAGAGTACTTAGCGAGTCGATGCACATGTGGGTGAACGAGCTAGTGAGCGAATGCACCTCTATTTCTTAACTGTGGGCTGAGATCAATGGTCTCATTGGCCACACAATGACCAATCAGGTCTGCAGTCAGCCAACCTTACCATAATAGGCAAGGAGTCACAGGCCTGGACTTTCCAAATATGGGGATCACATGGGCCTAGCACCCGGCAAGCATGAGCTGGGCATGTGGGGGCTTACACAACCTAAAGCCTGGACAGATCAGACTCCACTGCACCAGGCCTGTTGTGCCCCTCTGTGCTGGCCAAGTGCTCACCCCTGACTACGAGCAGGAAAAAACATGTCCAGACAGGGCAAGGCATACACAAATATATTTTTGGGCCTATGGGCCCTCCACAACACATATACATGGAGTAATTATTCATTAAAAAAAAAGAAAAGTGTGACATGAAATTTTCTATTCTACTCTAGCCCTTTGTCAGGAAATAATCAGGTGGATAGATGATTGTAGAGCAGTGGATGCAGTTTATCTTGATTTCAGTAAAGCATTTGACACTGTCTCCCACAGGATCTTTGCAGCTAAACTGAGGCAGCATGGTCTGGATGATCAGGTAGTGAGGTGGATTTAGAACTGGTTGAAACAAAGAAGACAGAGAGTTGTGGTCAATAGGATGGAGTCTTGTTGGAGGCCTGTATCCAGTGGAGTCTTTCAGGGATCAAAAAGAAACCCTTGCAAATTCAGAGGTTAAATCTAGATTTAAATAAAATAGCTAATGCCTTATTGAATGCAATTAATACCATAGAATCATAGAATCAACCAGG
>WAAF01019594.1:0-18000 GCA_013400475.1 Tricholaema leucomelas
TCTACTGGGAGAGGGATCCACCCTAACCCAGGACATTAACTTTGGTGATTCTCCAAACACGGGGCATGATCTTGGTTTGTTTTTTTGATTGATAATCAAGATAAGGATGTTGAGGAGAAATAAATTTGTTTGGTATATTCTGGCCCATTATTGCTTTGATTTTGACCTTATCGTTTGAGCAGTGCTTTACTACCATGATGCAATATTATGTGTGCTCCTTTTTTCCTAAGATGGTTTGGAACTTGGTAAAAGATGTGTTAACAAAGGTTGGAAATTTTGTTATAGATATTTTAGGATTTAGGATTGTAGCTGAGGATATGCTGAATATTATGCTTGTGTCAGAGACTAAGAGTTATTTGGGCATACCTGTAGTTATCCAGTGGCTCACCTAATATGTTTGAATTTGCTGTTTCTGGCTGCTATTGTAGGTCTGATTGTAGTTTGGAGAAGAGAGAAATACAGGAATAAACAGACTATCAGTGAGGTATTTACCTTCTCTGGAGAGAGTAGCAGGGAGATGGGAATTAAAGACAGTCTGTAACTGAGGCAGGGAAGGGAAGGCTATGGCACCGGGCAGATGGATTGCTTGCAGAGCAGCAAACCATCCTGCCTTGGAACCTCTGAAAGAGGAAAAAGTAATTGGACATGCCCTATACCCCACTGACCCTGAAGTGTGGAGTCACGAAATTATCTGGTTCTCATTGGTACCGAATAGAACGGAGGAAAGTAAGGGTAGAAGTGGTGCAACCCCTGCGAGGGTGCAGTCACAAAGGGCTGTGGTGCCAGTTTGGCTGCAAATGGTGTGGGCTATGGCAAAGTCCCTCAGATGAATTAAGTTGAGGAGTTTGTTTGCAGAAAATGTAACTCCAATGGTTTGATCAGTAGGAGAGTACCTGACACCGGAGTGTCTGCCATTAGAGGGATTGCTGAGGCAAAGGTTCTTTCGCCTGCAACCTGGGGACCAGAAGTGGTAACGGAGGAGGCAGCAAGATCCTCGGAGGGTAATCCCACTAATGCCATCAAGCCTGCCAATTCTGCTGCTCCTGCTTTAGCCTGGCTTGTTTCTGCAGAGCCAGCTGCTGCTGCTGTGGGAAATGTTCCATCTGCTTTAATCCCAGTTCCACCACCATGTAAGGAACAGAGCCAGGCAGACAAAACAGATTTAAATGATTCTATGAAAGGCACCTCCCAGACTGGGACATGATTTACTCTATGCAAAGAAATTCAGACAGATGGCAGTGAGCAGGAAGATTCGAAAGGAAGAGTTAAGATCTCCCTTGCTCCAGTTAAAACAAGGAAAAAGATGACAGCTAGTATTGGGGGTCAAAATAGCTCAGATGATGATGGGGATAAACTAGATGAGGATAACCCCAAAGAGGGAATTGTTCGGGACCCTTTTGCTGCTGTTGAGGAGTTGCAGAAATTTGCTCAACTCATGTAGCAAAGAGAAGGGGATCCAGGAGAGGGTACATCTGCTGGTGTGAAGGTTTATACATACCCCTGTGGTAAAAGGAATGGAAAGGCTATAGCTAAGCAAAAATATACTCAGGAAATGGATAACAGTGATGATGAAGGGAAAGCCCCATTGCCAAGGAAGGTCAGTTATATTAGGCAAGATTATGCCTGGAAAGAGTGAGATCTGTTGATGAGTTGGTTAAACAGATTTTGGGATGGAGATATGGATACCGTAGCTCAGACATAAAAATATTCAGAACAGAGAAACTTAGAAGTAGAAGCTCTGAGTGGAGAGGTGACCATTCTAGGGATAGGCCATATAATGGCAGCAATGTAGAAGTTAATATAATTTCATTGGAGCATCAAGAGCTTTATGTCTGGAAGCACAACTTGGACCTTCCCCTTGTTGCTTCTGCTGCTTCTGCTGCATCTGCTGCTGTCATCTCTCACTGGTGCTTTGGCTGATGCTTCTGCTTTTGCTGCTTCTCCACCACTTGACTCCTTCTCTATCTTCATTAAGGTTATTATATTTCTGTAGTAGTTTATTCTCCTTATACTGTTACATTTAAACTATAAGAAGTACAATTTCATTTTTCCTGGACTTTCCAAAAATCCATGTTGTAGTGAGTTTATTCTACTGGGAGAGGGATCCACTCTAACCTGGGACAACTATCTAAGCTGATTTTCAGCTTTCTAGTTTTCAGTTTCTGTAAACAGTCCATCCTAAACAACTTCTTCCCCACTTCTGTGCATTTATAGATAATCAGCATGTTAAAAATTAATTGTATAACTCTCCATCACCTCACATGATTTCTGTGCTCTTGAGCATTTTCTGCTGTCACCTCTGGCTCTATTAACTCACACCATTGGAAGGCCTGACTGAAGAGGCAAAACCTTTCACATCTGGTAACTGCTTTAGACTGAATATGTTTTTTATGTTCAGTGGGATGCATAAATAACAGGGCCAAAACAGGTTTATGCCTCTATTACACAGAATAAAAAGATGGAAAAATAAAAGATCTAATGCATAACTAGCAATGAGTGAAAGTAGCACTGACTGCTGGCAATTGTGTAACATTTTGCAATGAATAGCAGGAGTTGTTTCTAATCAAATGCATTTTCTTCACTTGTATGTTCACTTCCTCAATATCATGTCACTTACAGTGCAGTGAGAAACCTGAAACATAGCACCACTATCATCTCAGCAGCTGAAATGCACTAAGAGCTTTCTTCTCAGGGGAATGGGAGAGTGCTGCACACCACAGACAGACTGAGTTGTTTTTCAGACCTTAGGAGCTCAACTATCTCTGTTTTGCTTCCAGTCTCTGCTTAAAAACCACCTTCTGAAGCACACCATCAAACTCAACAGCAAGGCTATTTCTACTGTGACTGGATGTCTGCATCTAATCGTAAATAAAAAAATCACAGATGAAAACACAGCCTGAGGTCCTCACAATGCTTACCTCGGTCACTATTTTTCTCCCTTGGCTTCAGAAATAGAGAAATATTTACCAATAACCTTATAAACAACTTGAGCTTTAAATAGGTCAGGGATTTAAGCTGGCATAACACAGAGCACAAATCAGCTTTGTGAACAGTGTGATGCTCACTTCATCTCAGGATTTGTTTATTAGGGCTGTTTTTTTTACTGGGCACAAAAACTCTCTGGTTTACTGTCATGCCTGGCTTTGACCTACTCTATTTAAAATAATAGCTCACTGTAACTATTAAATACAATAATTCATGCTCATTGAAATAGTGTTCTCTCTGCACTGTTGTCTTGACACTTAACACATGTGACAGTTTGGATATTACCTGCCCCCCGACTCTTACAAAAACACCCAGACTAGACTCAGCCAAGCTGGAAATTAAGGAATGAAGCTATATTTACAGCTTATCACGATATACAAGCATATATGTATAAATGTATACAGTTATATAAAAATTAAAAACAACACAGAAACACAATACCCTTCCCAGAAACAATCAAAGTCCCCAGGAGGGCTTCTGACCCAAACCCTCTTCCTCCTCCCTCTTTTCCTCCCTTCAGAAATAATCAGATCAACCCATGTATATCTCATGTGATAAATCTAGAGATCTTAGGTGAGATGGCAAAAAAAGCCAACAAGGAGCTTAGAGGAAAAAGAGGTTAGGTAGATTAGAGAATTAAAGGCAAAGTCAGCCACAGAGACCAGACTGCCAGAAAGAAGGCACAGCCTGAAGTGAGAGCTGAGCAATGTGTGAGAAGTGGCTGTCTTATCTATATTTTGACTAGTTGCATTTCTCAGCAGAAGAACGGGTGATATAGGTTACTGGTTTTTTTTTTCTTCTCATAATGAAGGATTTGTTTTCTCTCAGTAAAAAATAGTCTCAAACCAGCACAATCCACCTCTGTCTATTTAACTCAGAGTTTTACTGAGAACTATCTCTCTAATTTAAAACAATATTTATAATTATGAATATGACAAGTTCAGTTCACACTTCTTTCTGGCAATTTCAGATGTAGGTGATTCAAAAGCTCAGAAAACAGCAGTTTGTCTCCTTACAGAAGAGATAAGAACATGGACTCCCAGATGACACTGGGTTTGTGCTTACATACTGTAGATTCTCTTGTAGATTCTGTCTTTGGACAAAACAGAAAACTCCTAACAGCTTGTACTACACACTCTGAATTTAAACTCTCTCATCTAAGGTTAAATTTCTCTGTGGAATGCACTGGATTTCACCGTTCTCCTGCATTACCCAGTATATATGACCAGCAGAAACCACCCTTGGACAGGTTTCCTTTCCCCTGAAGAAGAAAATACCCAAACATTTTTTTCCTAACAGATGCTTTTCATGTACAACAGGAACTCTATCACCATCCACTGTTTGCACCAAATCTGATTGTGCAGGTCCTGCTCTGTTTACTGGACTCCTACTATTTACCAACCAGGTTGCTTGTGCTAAATGCTTCTGCCAATTTTTCAAAGTTCCACCCCCCATGGCTTTCAGGGTGGTTTTCAGCAAACCATTGTAGTGTTCAATCTTCCCTGAAGCTGAAGCATAGTAGGGTATGTGGTAGATCCACTCAATACCATGCTCTTTGGCCCATTTTTTAACAAGATTATTCTTTAAATGAGTGACATTGTCTGATTTGATTCTCATTGGAGTTCCATGTCTCCACATGAATTGTCTTTCCAAGCCAAGAATGGTGTTACGTGCAGCAGCATGTGGAACTGGATAGGTTTCCAGCCATCCGGTGCTGGCCTCTACCATCGTTAGCACATACTGCTTGCCAGAATGAGATCGAGGTAAAGTGATGTAGTCAATCTGCCAGGCTTCACCATACTTGTATTTTGACCACCTATCACCGTACCATAAGGGCTTGATTCGCTTAGCCTGCTTAATGGCAGCACAAATGTCACAGTCATGAATGACTTGGGTGATAGCATCCATGGATAAGTCAATTGACCTATCACGTGCCCATTGGTATGTTGCATCTCTGCCTTGATGTCCAAATGAATTGTAGGCCCACTGACCTAAGAACAGTTCACCTTGGTGTCTCCACTCAAGGTCAAGATCATAGTTTGTCTCAACTTGAGAAATTTCAGCACCCAGATCTGCCTGCTGGTTGTGTTGGTGTTCCTCAGTATCTCTGCTTTTAGATGTGTGTGCATCTATGTCCCACACTGTCCTGGAGGGCTAAGCCCCACCCTTCTGCTGATGGGGAAAGCAGGGGCAGGAGGAAAACAAAGGCTTGGGCCATTATGTCCCCTCCCAAAGTGATAAACAGGTATTTAGGTACTTGTTGGTGTCTTGCCTAAATAAGGGTGAGCAGGTCCTGGTTTCACCTAATATGGTCAATTTTGCAAATGCCATTTTGATTGGTGAATCTCTGTGGACAAAGTTGCAAGCAGTTGAGCTGCTTCTGCCTGGCTGCCTCTGCCTTACTGCTCTTGGACAATGTATCCTGCTCAGCCAGCTTAGCCCTGATGTTTTGGGCTTGAACTACCTGGAAACTTAAGTGCCTCAAGTTTCCCAGAAGAAGGCACTGAAATGCCTCACAATGTGGCAAGAAGTGCCACCAAGATCATACTCTCTGCACATACTCAAGAGATCCTTCCTGCACCTCTGCAAACCTCCATGCCAAGAGGAGCCAGGATCAGGGCAGAGATCATCTGCCTCTTTCCCAGCACCCTAGGAAGATCTAGCCTCTCAACAGCTGAGCAGTTCCCACACTGCCACAAAGGAGGCAGGGTGCAATGCAGTGTGCAGTCTTGGCACAATGTCATGCTGGCTATGCAGGCCTGCCTATTGTGTGCAGGCTCCTGGTCAGCTCTCCAGGCAAATTCAGGATGCAAAATGAGGCGGCAGCAACACCCTGTACTACCTGCTTATTCCTTTTATCAGTATCCATCCCAAGACTAATGGGGCATTGGACATAGATTAGCCAATCAGAATGACACTTTGCCAAGATTCACCATATAAGGTGAAGCCAGGACTTTTGCCCTCCCCTCCCACAGTTACCTGCCCCAGCAGAGAAGTAGGGGGATCAGGGGGACATGTCTAGGCAAGCCAGGGCATGGACAAGCCCATGTTTGCCCTATCAGACCTACTGCCACACCTGTTCCTAAAGGTCTGTCATCAGGCTCATGTGTGCCATGATCTCTGTAAAGCAATTGCTTCACAGAAAACTCCTTCAGAAGCTTAATTCCCTGCTCAGTTGTGTTTCACTTCCTAGCTGCCCATGGCAAGTCATCTTGGGAAGAATATCTCATAGCCACAGCCAACAGGACGTGTGTCCACAAGCTAACCTTACTGAGAGGGCTTGCTAGGTATATGTCCACTCCACTCTCCTTTGTGAGTGGACCTAGCTGCTTGACAGACATGTCTCCTACCTGCAGGGCATTTGCAGCAATAGTATGGCATCTCACCAGTCAGCTTAGAATTGGCTCTCCTGATTCCCTTGCGTATTCCTTTCTAACTTCCCTGATCTGTTTGAGGGGGATCGTTGGAATCCCAAATATCATCCTCCTCTTCCTGTGCTTCTCCTGGTTGTCCTTGGCCTAGAAACAGAACTATCCTAAGATCACTCTTAAACTCCTCAGAGCCGTTCTCCTTCTTGGCAGCCAATCTCACAAAGCTTTTCTCATCAGTATTGAGACCTGAGTACATTGGCTAAGTCTCTAAAGCTGTATTTCTCCTCTTCTTCCTCTTGTGTACTAGAGCCCCCCTCTCCTAAATCCTCTGTTGAATCACTGTTTACCAAATGTTCTGTCATAACGTATGCCTTGGCTGGGGCCAGAAAGGCAGTTGAAGCACCTTCTACTGGGCCTAATTATTGAGGGTCTGAGCTGATGCCTGTGAGTTTGGAATTGGTGTAGGGTTAGAAACTGCTGCCTGTGGATTTGAACTAGGTGAAGAAACAGCAGAGACTCGGAACAGCTAGACCTGGTCTTTGTCTGCATGCCATGTTATTGTCAGCAACCGTGACTTTGGCAGTTGTCCCAGAACCTGCAGAGGGAGGTGCAGCGGTGGACATGCTCTCCCCCTGAACAGAAATTGTTTTCATTTTCTGCAGACATTATCTCTAATTCTTTTTACAAGGAAACTTGTCTCTTTATCTTCTTAATGTACCCACATTTAAATTTATAATGAATAATGTTACCTAGACCCAGAATTCTTAGTGTTAAAATCATGATAAATATATCACTGTATCACCTGTATAATATCCACCACAGGGATTAGGTAACTCAGTTTTAGGCTCTATTACTCACATCAGAGAATATGTTTCAGCTGTTGTAACATTTCCTGACTACCAGGTTCCTCAAAGTCTGTGCAGGAGACCAGAATGAGACGAGCTCATATCAACATGATACATAGGGTCAATTCAGGTTATTGAAGCTCAGAGTGATGCTTATATAGTGGCTTAATAAAACATGTATAATTCTGATAGGTTACATAACAGAAATATGGGATGTCCACACGCATAGAGGCAGATCCGAGTGACCAGCCCCCCTTAAGTCCTCCTCGTGGATCTAACCACAGATAACAGCTAACTTTCACAGCTTCTGTGCCAGCCTTCCCAAGGCCACTTCCCTGCAGCTGTGCCTCCTTATCAGAATGACCTAACATTACCCTGCCTACTCTCCTTTATTTCAGACTGCTCAATTCTGCTCAAACCCTGGCATCCCCCCCTTTCTTTTTCAGTGTTGCACTACTGATCATGTTTCATACACACTGCAGTACACATAGCAAAAATACAATGATCATCAAGAAAAGAAGTGCATATACAATCAATTTAACCAGGCTTCTAAGCCATCCTGCTAGCGTCCATTCTCCAAAGATCTTGTCAAGCCAATCCCATCTATTTTCTTCTTTAAGTCTTGATACACCATCTTTCAAGTGCTGGATGCTGGCGTATATCGATTCTGAATAATCAGACAGATTCATGCAACATATACCTTCAAAATCTTCACACCCATGGCCTTGTGCTAGAAGCAAAAGTGAATAGTTGTACAAAAGACAAAAAAATCGAGATGATCATCACAGTCACAGGAGAATGCACGTGCATTACATTTTCTCCAGGCTCTGTGTGGTAATTGATGCTGTAGAATCATAGATGTATTTGGAGTTAACAGAGAAAGACACCCTAAACTACAGAGTCCTCTTATATGTGAAGGAATAGCAGGCCAGGCTCTATCCCCACAGATAATAAATGAGAGCCCTGATGAATCCCTGCTTTCCATTATGCTCACCTAGTTGCCCAATGTTTTTTCTCAGACTCCCGCTGTTCTGGATTCACTCTATAATTCCATAAATTTTGATGTTTTCACTGCACTGCCTTCTTATGATTTACGTCTGTTGTCTATTGTGCTTAAGAGTTACCTTTTTTTTAATATGATACAAAAGATATGTCCTAGATCTAACTCCAGTGCCTACAGTGTAAATAATATCCGCACCTAACAAGTGGGCCCGTGGGTGTCACAGCACTGCTCATTCAGACTCCATCCATATAGACCTAATTCTCACCATTCCTCTTTTTGTATTAAGATGAAGGCAGTGTTTCTCATCTTTCACAGGGCCCTTCACAAAAAGATAACAAACACAGCACTTTAAACACTGCTAACAAACCCAGCTCTTCCCCATCTTTGCCAATGAGTGGGTTTGGCCCCAATAACAGAAGTCGAACAAAATACGTAACTCAAAGTGTGACCAAAGCCTATGCACACAACCATATCTCAGTATACATTTCAATTTCTTGCCACAGTATCTGCCATCTGAGCAAGACTTCTGCTCACTGCCAAGAAACAGACTGAACATAACAAGCTGGTATCCATCAAAGAGACTTGTGAGCATACATAAACAAACCCAAGCACATTCATTCCCTAGGCTAACAAATATATTGGTCTTCTCTAGGGTGAATTTCTCAGTGTGATATAACTAGAGAATTTTCAGATTTTCCTTTTCTCTCTTTTTCTCTCTCTCTCTTCCTTTCTCTCTCATTTTTTGATTGTTTTTACATGATTATTATCCTTAAAAAGAAAAAAACTAAGAAAAATAACCTATAATATCCCCATTATAAACTCTGAGCCTTAACTATACCATCTATCAACTAAAATAAAAGCTAAACCATTGAATTATTACTGAGGAAAACCAAAGAAAATCAAGAAGATATTACATTCATGGAGCTCCTTGAAAATACTCTGGTATCCAGAAAAAGAAAATACTTTAAATCAATCATCACAAAGAGAGAATCATTAACTTATACACTTACAAAACAACTTCTTACCATAATATTCCCTTACATCAACTACCAATTACTTAACATACTCTATTTTAATTACCTACTTTAATTACCTAAGCCTTATCATGATTACTCTGCTAAAATGACTCCAAACTTATCCTATTACAATTAACAACTACTTAACATCTTATCCAGTAAACTCTTAAACCCCAAGCTCTATTACAATCAAAAGCTAAAAACATTATCAAGATTTTAATTTGCAAAAAGCTATCACAAATGCATTCTGTCCCTTTAAGAATGAAGAACTTCTCTGCAGAAGATGCAAGAAAAAAAAAAAAAGAAAAAAAGAAGGAAGGATGAGGGAGTTGGGGGGGGTGGGTTCCCCCTGCTCCAGCAGGCGAGGGGGGTTCTGCGGGTGAATCCTGTGGAGGATGCCCCTCCCATGGGTCCCATGGCTCCCACTGACGAATTGGCTTCTCTCCCTTGGATTGCGACTGTCCCATGTAGAGCTGAAATGACTCAGCAGATTCGCTGCTTTGTTCTCTGATAGGCTTGCCCCTCCATTCTCTGAATCCTCCATCTTTACAGCCAAAAAGTTTGGCTTTCTATGCAGGTAAATTTGAGCCACAGACTCTTTAGGAAATGGTAATTAAGCACTTAGCACTTCTAAGGTATTCTGACTTATCGGCAACTATCAACAGGAGCCTCTGGTCAGGGGTGAAATGTCTCAAATACTTTTGCTGGCTTCTGCTGCTGGCTTCCTGTTTCTTTCCCCAGTCTTCTCCTTAGAAGCAGATTTATGGCCCCGTTGGAGCCCTGGCTTCCCAGATGATTAACGAGTGCTGCTTTTGCACAGCAAAAATAGAAAAATAGCTTTTTAAAGTTTCACAGTCTCAAAATACATCTCTCACAGAGAGGAAAGTTTCAGAGAAGCTCTTCACCACTGTTCATTCCTCCTACTTCTCATCCTCCAGCATAGTTTTAACTGTTTTCCAAATCGGAGCAAGCTCTTTAGCCTCTTTACTTCCAACAGCCACAGCGTCCCATAAATCATCTCCTCTCTTCTTCCAGATCTCGTCAGAAAATAATTGGCTTAAATCCTTTAAATATCCCCTTTTATGTCTCCATAAAGCAGCTTAACTAAGTCCCCCTCCTCCAGGGGAACGCCCTTCTTGTCCACAAGCTGCATTAATATTTTTACAGCAGTTCTTTCTACTTCAGAAGCAGACATGCCCATGCTTTCCCCTAAAAGATATGTGAATTTGCTGTACTCTACCTCTCCACAGGCCCGGCTACCTTCACCAGTGGGCGAGCCCTCTCACGTTCTCTGATCGATCTGTGTTTGGCCCTCCCCGTGTTCCGAGAAGTCATGCCGTTGGTCACCAGATGCCAGGTTTCTCAAAGTCCGTGTGGGAGACCAGAATGACACAAGTTCATATCAACATGATACATAGGGTCAATTCAGGTTATTGAAGCTCAGAGTGATGCTTATATAGTGGCTTAATAAAACATGTATAATTCTGATAGGTTACATAACAGAAATATGGGATGTCCACACGCATAGAGGCAGATCCGAGTGACCAGCCCCCCTTAAGTCCTCCTCGTGGATCTAACCACAGATAACAGCTAACTTTCACAGCTTCTGTGCCAGCCTTCCCAAGGCCACTTCCCTGCAGCTGTGCCTCCTTATCAGAATGACCTAACATTACCCTGCCTACTCTCCTTTATTTCAGACTGCTCAATTCTGCTCAAACCCCAACACCTGACTTATTAAAAACAGAGTTGGTAACAGTTTCAGTAATATTAAAGCCTACCCAGCCTAGAAGATAGTCTCCAAAATTGAAAAACATTCCTTTAATCTTCCTTCAAATTAGATCAAACAAGAGGGCACCAATTTTGGCTGTCAGCCAACAGTAAAAGAACCAGAGAAATAAAGGCTAAATAATAGAGAGAAAAAAAGGCAAAACAACTTCATTTTAACTTCCAAACTTAATTAGCAATCAATCAAATTGAATTAGCCCCACATTGGGCACCAAAATAAAGATGTGATGATTTATGTATTACCCCCCTCCCACTCTTATGGAATCATCCAGACCAGACTCAGCCTACCTGGAAATTAAGGAATGAAGCTATATTTACAGCTTATCACGATATACAAGCATATATGTATAAATATATATAGTTATATAAGAATTGAAAACAACACAGAAACACAATACCCTTCCCAGAAACAATCAAAGTCCCCAGGAGGGCTACTGACCCAAACCCCCTCCTCCCACCCTCTTTCCTTCCCTTCAGAAATAACCAGATCAACCCATGTATATCTCATGTGATAAATCTAGAGATCTGAGGTGAGATGGCAAAAAAAGCCAACAAGGGGCTTAGAGGAAAAAGAGGTTAGGAAGATTAGAGAATTAAAGGCAAAGTCAGCCACAGAGACCAGACTGTCTCTTTCTGTGCCAGAAAGAAGGCACAGCCCAAAGTGAGAGCTGAGCAATGTGTGAGAAGTGGCTGTCTTATCTATATTTTGACTAGTTGTATTTCTCAGAGGAAGAATGGGTGATGTAGGTTACTATGTTTTTTTTTCTTCTCACAGCTAAGGATTTTTTTCCCTCAGTAAATTTAGCCTCAAACCAGCACAACACGAAATCTGTAGGAAGGAAACGACAGGTGCCTGACACACTGGGCTTGTAGAGAAGCACATGGTTCCCTGGACTTGACTCTCCAAACCAAGCCCAAAGAAGTCACTGGAGAATTTGCAGAATTTGTCTAGTACAGCCAAATCATTGAGCTTCTGTTTATTTAGTCTAGGATATAAAACTTCTGTGTTGAAATATTGCCTCTATCCTTGAAGTTGTCTTTGAATAAGTAAAGTCTGGAAAATAAGTGAGGTAGATGTGCTCCAGAACATCATTATCATTATGACCAAAGAACATCCGCAACACAGAAATCAAAGAACTCCTTGCTAGTGAAAGTAGCACAGACTGTAACTTCAGCAGGGCTTTGCAGTTAATGATTGCAACTTCATATTCTCTGTCAATTTGCTATGGGAGAGGAGCCTCATATTTCAGTGTGGCTGCTTTGTGGCACTTTCAAATCTCCAACTCATTTCTGGATGGCTACCTTGTACAGCTCAGCTCAACCTGCTGTTTTGACTGTCACTACCAGGTTTATCATGGAAGCACATTCATCTCTTCTAAGTAATAACTTGAAAACTTCTGTTTTGTGTGGAAGCTGTTAAAAGATGATGACTTCAGAGTGTGAGTAAACCAGTCCAGTTTGAAAATCTGCAAACACAAATCACATACTTGAACTGCACCTTCCCTTCTTGCATAGATGATGCTTGATTGCAAGTTACAGGTCCTGGCAGAAGCACACTTCTGAAGGGAAATAAGGGCTTTACAAACCAAACATTCCCATGGATTGCTCATAAATATTTAAATCTTGTCTGAAGAGTGGTTTTTAGAGAAAAACAAATTGTGCAGATTATTACCATCCTCTCAGTGAAAACACTGAATCACAAAAATCAGTGGCATGTGCATGATGCACTCCCACTCTGTGTTAACTGAGATAAATTTCTTTTACAATACAAATTCATTTTCCATCATATAGGCAAGTGGAGAAGGATCCCACCAGGCAAAATTCTACCCTTTGAAATGTACATGCAATGCCTACAAAATTTGGAACAACCATGTAAGGATATAGTTTGACAGACAGGCTAGAATTTTTGACTGCTTAAAGCTCTTCTGAACCAGGGACAGCAGGAGGGAGAAAATTATTTTCAGTTTATCAGACTAATGACTTTGCAGATTGTCAAACAACACAAAAACATCATGTGTTCAAGAACAATGTGTATAGGAAGAGGAGTGGCAGCAGATAAAAACTTCTACTTGACTATACCTAGGAAAGCAACCACAGAAATGTACCAAATTCTCCAGTGAAATGGCCTCCTATACAAGGGTTCTAGAAGAAGAAAAATTAATTTTGCTAATGCAAGAAGAATTCTGTAGATCTCTCTGAAGCTGAGGAAAATGAGGCCAGATTGTTTCCCTTACGATGTTTGGGGTAACTCTTACGAAGAAACATAGCAAAACCGTCAATGTAATGGAGGACTAATTTGGGGGGTGGAGGGGGGGGGCATTTTTTAACATTTTTGCAAGCAGTCTGCCAGCACTCCTTGCAAAACTGACTTGCAGTAGCTATTGAATTTCCAAATGCTACTAAGACAGATGTGTGGCAAACTTCTGTTCAGTGCTCTGAGTACCTTTGACAAAGCCAGCTGAGCACATTTTCTTGAAAAGGAACTTCAAGGCATTCTCAGCTCCCCAGTGCACAAAACAGTACCTGGGAGAATTTCTTCCCTCACTGCCCATGGGATAGGGCTTTCTCCTGTATTTCTCCCAGAACCATCCAAATAAAAGTGCTTTGACATTTTGTTACAAATTTTGCAAAGTTAACAATCAATACTAATTTTCATATCTAGATGAATATTTTTTATAGCTACAAAAATTGTTTAACATTAAATCACCAGAAAACTTTACAATGTTTGAACTTTACAACTTTTACAATGTTTGAAACATATGGTTTGGATACTTATACACACAGGGAACAGGCTAAACTGGAACACTTTAAGAAACAACCAGCAAATGCAAACATTAAAACTGGAAAGAGGTTCTTAGTTTCAATTATACCTCTTGCCCACCAGGGAACTTGAGAGGCTCCTTTCTGCTACTAAGGCAGAAAGGCACAGGAGAATCTAGTTACAGAATTTCTTAGAGAGAGGCTTTGAATATATACTCACAAAAATCAGCCCCCAACTTGCAGGGCTAGCTACAGCTTCAGATAGCACCCAAACACTTTCAGGGAGTTCTGTCAATGCCTTGTCAGCTGCTAAGTCTCCTGTTTCTTCCCAGGCTTCACAGGATGCTGTGGAAAAGAGGCAGACAATCTCTGAACTTATCCTGGCCCCTCTGGATGATCTGTGTGTCTCTTCAAGGGCTTCTCATATTGGTGGGTGTGGTGGAGAGTTGCACGGATCACAGAATGGGCTTGAGCGTGTTTACCTGCCTTTCTGCCTTGTGGCCAGTAGTGGGAAAACAGGGCAAAGAAACCCTGACAACCTAATCTGGTTTGGTCCGGTTGCACAAGAGGGGTTCATAAGACCACACCCCCGTCGCGTGCAAGGCGTATGCACCCCCCCATTTTTGGAAGGGAACAGCCTGTGGGTTCTTCCTTTTTTGGATGTATTTGGGTGATTGCCAAAGGTGATTGGATGATAACGTGGCCAGTGAGACCATTAGCCTCGGCCATTATCCTATAAAAGGGGGTAAACAGGTGCATAAGGTGCTTGCGTGTTTGCCTGCGTGTTCGTTCATTCCTCGCTTACCTGCCATCTGCCCACCACCTCAGCCTGCCAATTCCACATGGAATTCATCACAGGACTTCTATTAAATATTTTCCTGCCTACGTTTTGGGCTACAGACATTTGACTGAGGACTAGTGAGTATTCTTAATTCTTTATTCAAATTGCTAAAGGAGTTTAGCTAACTTCACAGGCAGTGAATTAAGCTGCAAGACTCTCTATCAAAGACATTTCTAAAATCTTTCAAAATTCCATTGCATAGAGACATTCTGTAAAATAGTTCTGCTAACCGCATCCAAGAACTTGTGTGGATAGTTGTAAATAACTTTGGGGGGATTCTCTTTGTATATATTAATAAATTATTTAATAACTTTTGAATCGGCCTCATTGCAATTCACCCCAAACTCAGATTTAAACTAAGTCATTCATAACAGTGGGTGTAGGCAGGATGCAATAAGGCAGTGAGGCATAACACTGCCCAAAGCAGAGGGCCATGGAAGCATGCAGCAGCAGTAAGGAAGCACAAATACAATGACATGTTTTGTTACCTGCTTTTTTCTTTTTATCAATACAGCCCGAGACTAGTGGACCTTTGGACACAGAATAGCCAATCAGAACGGCAGTTATCTGAGCCTGACTATATTAGGTGAATCCATAGGCTTGCTTTACCTAAATTTGGGAAAAACATAGGCCTTGCACAAGGCAGGCACAAGCCAAGTGTATGCATGTTGTTAACCACAGGATGTAAACAGGAGCAAAACAAGTCTGGGCAAGCCAGGGTCCTTAGACTCAGTTCTTTGTCCTCTTTGCCATAGTTACTTCTGTGGAAACAGAAAGGAAGGAGAGTGGAAGGAGAGCAGAATGAGGGAGAGCAGAAAAACATGCCTGGAGCAGAAAATCATGCCTGGACAAACCAGGACATGTATAAGCCTATTTTGGCCTGTTTCAGCCTACCATAACACATATGTGGTAGGAGCCTCAAAAACTGTGGTCACTGAGGTACCTGTGGTAATATGTTTGAGATTCTTGGCCTGATGGCTAACTGCTGCTCCCTGCCAATGTTGTACAAGCTCCAAATATTTCGAGGGCCTCAGCTAAAGTGAAAAGGTCTACCACTTCTTTTGTCAGCTTGTTCTCCATCTCTCTGTTATATTGATTGTTATCATTTGGATGCCCTGTGATGCTGTCCATGGATACTGTCCAGCTGTTCTAGAGATTGCACTACCATACAGAGAAATTATTTCCATCCTTCCATGCACATCTATCCACAGCCTGATGTAAGTAAGGAGACGCTAAATAATAAATGGATGTAATGAGAAGGTGAGAGAAGCAGAAGATCCTGGCAACCCAACACAGATGAGCACAATAAACAGTGGCTACCCCACTGGTAGGGGGTAGCCCTAGTCATATGTTTTATAAGGGTCATGATAGAGAGGAGTTCAAAGGAGGAACCTGCTAAATTATAGCATGGAATGGGGTGGTCTCTGCAGGGAGATGGCTAGAAGACTAGTATAGCATTAAGAACCTGAGGGAAGGTACAGGATGCTTGCTGTTGATAGCTATACTAGTCTTCTTTTCTCTGGTGGTTTAGTGTGAATGTCAATCAAAGGTATATTTAAGCTGGTTTTGAACAACTAAAGAAGTTAAGTACAAGTCTTTCTCAGAGTGATTTCTTTGATTCTTCCCCTCCACTCCTGCAAAAAAAAATGCATAAAAATGTGCATGTTTGCATTCACTCTAGACAACAGAAAAGGTAATGTTATGTGCTCAGCTAAATCATAGAAGCCAAGATACACCTCAGGGAACTGCATGTGGCTTGGTCCCTTGAAAACATCTATTTAGGCAGTTACAGATACAGGCAGCTCTCAAGAAAAGGGGATCTCTAAAAGGTCAGATTATCTCCAAGTACATTGAATCTTTAATTAAATAACTAATCCTTTTGGGATCTTTCAGCACTACTCAAAACTTGCTTCTGATGGTTTACTGCACAGGGCATACTCATCTCCCATATAGTGGAAGACGACCAAGATTTTAAGTGCTCACTTAAGGTTTGTACAAAAAAAAAAAAAAAGCCTGAGGTCTAATGATTTGGCATTAAGCAGTAGTTCAAGATGAATGCTGTTAACTGGACAAATCCCTCTTAGGTATTTATGTGGTTGAAAGACTAAGTGAACTGCATATTTCTGTTTGGTAAAACTGTGGTCAACTTGATTACTTTAACGTGGCATCTGAGGTGGCAGGATGAGGAAGTGATTTATTGAAAAACCATCATCTTAAATATGTATCAGACCATAGAAAGTTTCCTGAGTCCCTGAAGGCCATTTTGGTTTGTTTGATTTTTTTTATTTTGGTGTTTGTTTTTTTTTCTGGCCATATACATGTGGGATTTTTTGGTAACACATATGACTTAAATGGTAAATAATAAGTGATGATTACAACCAGCTAGTTCCCACAGAATAGAAAGTAACTGACAGAGTTCTACATTCTCTTATGCCCTTTGTCAGAGCTTCAAAGGGTCTGTTTGATGCGGTATATTAACAAGAGTTTTTCTTATTACTATTAAACCCCAAACCCTCAGAGATCTGGTTTCTGGAGATGTGATTTTTCAATATAGCTGACATCAGAGCCATGAAGAGTTCCTGTTAGAAATATACAACATGACATATGGAGCATAGTCTTTCACATCTGACATGCAGCTTACAAAGCCTTGGCCAGTCACAGCTGGGGTCATTCACATTGTCATCCCTCTCTGCACAGCATCCCTCTGTGAGACACTGCCAGAAACCTTGGTGTAAGTCAAAAGCCAGTCCAAGGCTTCCAGGAAAGTTTTCTGGAAAGTAGAAAAAAACATTAGTGGTTGTTGTGGAGGGCCCATAGGCCCAAAAATAGACTTGCATATGCCTTGTGCCCTGCCTGGACATGTTTTTCCTGCTTCTTAATCAGGGGTGAGCACACGGCCAGCACAGAGGGGCACAACGGGCCTGGTGCCTTGGAGTCTGGCCTGCCCAGGCTTTAGGTTGTGTAAGCCCCCACATGCTCAGCTCACACTTGCCGGGTGCTAGGCCCATGTGAGCCCCATATTTGGAAAGTCCAGGCCTGTGGCTCCTTGCCTATTATGGCAAGGTTGGCTGTCTGCAAACCTGATTGGTTATTGGTGGCCAATGAGACCATTGATCTTGGCCCACAGTTAATAAATAGACGTGCACTCACATGCCAGCATTTCTCTTTCGCTCGCCAGTGCATTTATGTGCTAGGTGCATTCGCTCACGAGCTCACTTAAGCCTGTCATTACGGGGCTCAGACTGCCTGTGCAGCCGTGCATCTCACTGCACACACACTGCCTTATTGCCTGGTGTGTGCCGTTGCCACAGGTTACCAGCAGCAGACCCACTTGTCTGCACGGGATCATCTTCCCTCTGACCCACCAGCAAATCCTGCCTACGAGTTCCCTGGA
>WAAF01019594.1:18507-72036 GCA_013400475.1 Tricholaema leucomelas
CTGGGTTAAGGTTGAAAGGGGTAGGGGGAAGGTGAGGGGTGGTTGAGAGCCCCTCCCGGGGACTCAGGTTTCTGGGAGGGGAGTTGTGTCTGTATTACCTTTTACCTTGTGTATTTCTGTATATATCTGTATATACTGTATGTATCTGCTTGTAAATTGTGCCAGCTGTAAATATAAGCTTCATTCAAATTTCCAGAGCCGACTGAGTCTAGCCTGGGTGATTTCTAAAGTGTGGGGGGCGGGGAACACCCAAACCATCACAGGCACTTAGTGTCATGGTCTAGTTGACTGGATAGGGCTGGATGATAGGTTGGACTGGATGATCTTGGAGGTTTCTTCCAACCTAGTTGATTCTATGATTGCTGAAAATACAAGTTTTCCTGGTTATTTTGCTGCTTTACTACTAGCTGAGATCAGGTTTTAAAGTATCAACCTTCATTTTCTTAGTAGTAAATTTTTGTGATTTTCTTCATATTCTGCTCTAAGGGGTGAGGATAAGGCTGAGGTTCTTAACACCTTCTTGGCCTCAGTCTTTAATAGCAATATCAGCTGGTCCCCATGTACCAAGTCCTGTATGCCAGAAGATTGAGACGGGGAGCAGAATGAAGCTCCCATTATCCAAGAGGAAACAAATAGGGACCTGCTCTGGCACTTAGATGCACATAAGTGTATAGGCCAGGCAGGATCCAACTAAGTGTGCTGAGGGTCTGGTGTGAGTGAGCTCCAAGCCCCTTTTCATCATGTCTCAGCAGTCTTGGCTGACCAGAGAAGCTGGCAAATGTGACACCAGTTTATAAGAAACACTGCAGCAATCAGGCGCTAGTGCAGTTCACTGTCCTAAGGGGTGTGAAGCCCATGAGAAGCACAGTTAGGACTCCAAGTTTTAGGAAAGCAAAATACCAGCTCTTCAAGGAGTTAGCAAATTGGACCCTGTGGGAAACAGTCCCAGGGACAAGAGAGCAGAACAGAGCTGGCAGATCTGTAAGGACGCTTCCTACAGAGCATAAGAAATCTCAATCCCCACATATAGGAAACTGGCCAAGGAAGGCAAGAGACCACCATGGCTAAGTTGAAATCTGCTGGAGCAACTTACTCTTGTCGATATCTAAGGCATATCAAGGGCAGGGAGGTCATTAGGAGCAGTCAGCATGGCTTTACCAAGGGTAGGTCATGTTTGACCAACATGATAGCCTTTTATGAGGACATAACTGGGTGGATAGATAATGGTAGAGCCGTGGATGTGGTTTATCTTTATTTCAATAAGGCATTTGACACTATCTCCCACAGCATCTTTGCAGCTAAACTGAGGCAGTGTGGTCCGGATGATCAGGTAGTGAGGTGGCTTAGGAACTGGTTGAAGGAAAGAAGTCAGAGAGTTGTGGTCAATGGCATGGAGTGTGGTTGGAGGCCTGTAACTAGTAAAGTCCCACAAGGGTCACTACTGGGACCGGTTCTGTTCAACGTATTTATCAATGACCTGGCTGAGGGCACAGAGTGCACTGTCAGTAGACTTGCTGCTAACACCAAACTGAGTGGAGTGGCTGACACAGCTGAAGGATGTGCTGCCATTCAACAAGACTTAGACAGGCTGGAGAGTCTGGCAGGGCGAAATTGAATGAAGTTCGACTGGAGCAAGTGTACAATCTTGTACCCAGAAATGGACAACCCCAGGTACCAGTATAGGTTGGGGACTGACCTACTGGGAGGCAGCAAAGGGGAAGAGGACGTGGGGGTCCCAGTGGATGGAAGGTTGACCATGAACCAGCAGTGTGCTCTTGTGGCCAGGAGGGCCAATGCCATTCTGGGGTGTATTAAAAGAGCTGTGGTTAGTAGGTTGACAGAGGTTTTCCTGCCCCTCTACTCTGCCCTGGTGAGTACTGTGTCCAGTTCTGGGCTCCCCAGTTCAAGAGGGACACAGAACTGCTTGAGATAGTCCAGCACAGAGCCACAAAGATGATTAAGGGAATGGAGCATCTCTCTTATGAGGAGAGACTGAGGGTGCTGGGGCTCTTTAGCTTGGAGGAGACTGAAAGGTGATCTCAAAAATGTTTATAAATACCTAAAGGGTGAGTGCCAGGAGGATGGATCCAGGCTCTTCTCAACAATGCCTGATGACATAACAAGGGGCAATGGGTGGAAGTTGAGGCATAGGAAGTTTCATGTAAACATGAGGAGGAATTTTTTTACTGTGAGGTTGACAGAACACTGGAACAGGCTGCCTAGAGGGGTTGTGGAGTCTCCCTCTCTGGAGATATCCAAAACACACCTGGATGCATTCCTGTGTGATCTGGTATAGGAGATCCTACTCTGGCAGGGAGGGTTGGACAAGTTTGTCTTTTGATGTCCCTTCCAGGCCCTGATACTCAGTGATTTGGTGATTCAGTGGTCAAACTAAAGGGCAAGTTGGGACTTGAGGAAATGGAAGAAAGAACAGGCATCCTGGGAACAGTATAGAGATGCTACCTGGTTGTGTAGAGATGAGATCAGGAAGGCCAAGGTGCAGCTGGAACTGAACTTTGCAAGGGAAAAGAAAAACAAGAAAGGCTTCTACAGCTACATTAACCAGTAAAGGAAGGTGAAAATAAGCCTATGCCTGCTGATGAGCAACACTGGGGAACTAGTCACAAGGGACAAGGAGAAGGTTGAGATTCTTAACAACAACTTTTTTGCCTTAGTCTTCACTGGCAGCCCCTCTCCTCACAGCTCTCGTATTGGTAGCCCAGAAGTTAGAGACCAAGGAGACAAAGTCCCCCCTGCTATAAGTGAAGATAAGATGCACGATCATCTGAGGAACCTGAAGATATACAAGTCCATAGGACCTGATGAAATGTATCCCAGAGTACTGAAAGGAATTAGTTGATGTAGTTGCCAAGCCACTCTCTATGATATTTAAAAATTCCTGGCAGTCAGGTGCAGTCTCTGGGGACTGGAAGAAAGGAAACACTACACCCATTTTTAAAAGGGTAGAAAGCAGGGCCCGGGAACTACCTAACCTGTCAGCCTCATCTCTGTGCCTGGGAAGGTCATGTAACAGATCATCCTAAAAGGTCTGATAAGGCACATGGAGGCCATGGAGGTGATTCAAAACAGCCAGTCTGGCTTTACTAGGGGCAAATCCTGACTGATCAACTTAGTGGATTTCTATGACAGAGTGACTATGTCAGTGGACAAGGGACAACCTATGATGTGACCTGTCTGGACTTCTCCAAGGCCTTTGTGACAGTTTAGGTGTTACCTGCCCCCCCACTCTTTGGAAATCACCCAGACTAGACTCAGCTGAGCTGGAAATTAAGGAATGAAGCTTTATATTTACAGCTTAGCACAATATACAAGCAGGTATTTACAATATGTATACAGCTATATCAGCTATATACGGAAATACGTAAGTTAAAAAGGTAATACAGAAACACAACATCCCTCCCAGAAACCAGAGTCCCCAGGAGGAGCTCCCAAACACCTTTCCACCTCCTTTCCACCCTTCTACCTTATCCTAGACTTTGCCTTACGTTCAAGGTGAGTTTGGAGAATCAGCACAGGGGATTAGAAAGCAGAAGCATTAGTGAGACAGCAGGTTAGGAAGAAAAGTGCAGGCAGCCAGAGCCAGAGAGCAACTCTGTTATCTATGTTTGTGTTCTTGTTTATATACATCTCAGCAAGCCTATGAGTGAAGTAGATATCACCATTGTTTCTTTTTCACAGCCTACAATCTAATTCTTCTCACCAAAATATTCCAGCTATCTTCAAACTAGCACAGCCATCTTCAAACTAGCACAGCCTTTGACACAGTCCCCCACAGCATCCTACTTGCCAAGTTGGAGAGATATGGATTTGATTGGCAGACTGCTCAATGGATAAAGAATTGGCTGGATGGTCACGTCTAGGGGGTAATGCTCAATAGCTTGAAGTCCATATGGACAGCAGTGGCAAGTGTGTTCCTCAGGGGTCCATACTGGGACCTGTATCATTTAATGTTTTTATCAATGATATAGACAACAGGATCAAGTGCACCATCAATAGGTTTGTGGACAACACCAAGCTGTCTGGTGCTGTTGATGTATCAGAGGGACAGGACGTCATATAGAGGGACATGGGCAAGCTGGAGAGGTGGGCCCAGGTGAACCTCATGAGGGTCAACAAGAGCAAGTGCAGGATTCTGCACCTGGACTAATCAATACAGACTGGGGGAGGAGGTGATAAAAAACAACCCTGAGGACTTGGAAGTGCTAATGGATTAGAAGCTGGACATGAGCAGTCAGTGTGTTCTTGCAGCCCAGAAGGCAAATCATATCCTGGGCTACACCAAAAGAAGTATTGCCAGAAGCCTGCTCTAGTGGGAGGTGTCCCTGCCTGTGGCAGGGGGTTGGAGCTGGATGATCCTTGAGGTCCCTTCCAACCTAAACCATTCTATGATTCTATGATTCTACGAAGAACAAGAGAAGTGATTCTGCCACTCTACTCTGCTGTGGTGAGACCTCACCTGGAGTACTGCATTCAGATCTGGAGCTTTCAATAGAGGAAGGTCACAGACCTGCTGGAACAGGTCCAGAGGATGGCCATGAAAATGATCAGGAGGTTGGAGCACTTCTGCTACAAGGACAGGCTGAGATGGCTGGGGTTGTTCAGTGTGCAAAAGAGAAGAGCTCCAGGAAGACCTGATAGTGACTTTCCAGTAGCGGCTACAAGAAGGCTGAAGAGAGAGGCCTGCAGTGATAAGATGAGGGACAATGGCTTCAAAACTAGAGAATAGCAGACTTCGATTGGATGTTAGGAACAAGTTCTTCACTGTGAGGGTAGTGGAACACTGGAAGAGGTTACTTGGGGAGATGGTTGGGGGCCCACCACTGGAGATTCTGAAAGTGAGGTTAGGCAGGGCTCTAGTTGAGGATGTCCCTGCAGAGGGGGTTGGACTTTGTCAAAGTGTAGGAGTTATCCACCTATTGAGGTTTGAGTAGGGCTGAGTAACTGAACAGGCTTAGGTCATTCTGATAAGGAGGCACAGCTGCAGAAAAGTGGCCTTGGGAGGCTGGCAAAGAAGCTGCTATCTGTAGCTGAGCCACGTGAGGGGGCCTTGAAAAGGGGGGCAGGCTGGTTAGCCCTGGGAACAAGCCCTGGGATGTTGTGGCTAGCTGCTCAAAGGGGGATTAAAGAGAATGGTTGGTCAGGTCTGCCTCTGCGTATGGACAGCCCATACTCTGCTATGTAAGACTATCAGAAGTACATGCCCCTGTACCAGACTCCATGATATAAGCACCATGCTTAGCTTCAATAAGTGGATTGACCACCTATGTACCATATTGGTATGGTCCCGTGTCTTTCCCGCTCCCGTGCGGCCTAAGTGAGGCCAATTCAACATCCACCCTCCCCAGTCAGGAATTCACCCAGACTAAACTCAGTTGTCTGGAAGTTAAGGAATGAAGCAGTATTTATAGCTTTGCACAACTTACAACTGAAATACATACGATATATACAGATGCATTTACAACTATGTGCAGTAATATGCAAGTATCCCTTCCAGCAGCAGACTTCCCAAGAGGGGCTCCCAACCACCCTTCCACCTTCTTTCCACCACCTCCATTATTTCAGAATCCCCCTTACATGCAGGGTGAGCTGAAGGTCGACAAGAGGTGATAGAAGCAGAATGATTAGCTGGAAATATGCAGATTCGGGCAGAAGAGCTAATACAGCAAGCAGGCAGCCACAGACTGATCTTATCTTTCTTTGTGTTCTTGCTTTTATATGTCAAAGCAAAACCTATGAGTGAAATACATATCACTATTGTTTTCTTTTCACAGCAAATTATCTAATTTCTCTCATTAAAATATTCCAATTAGCCTCAAACCAGCACAGATTAGATGACCATTGGAGGTCACTTCCAACCCAGACTATACTACGATTTTATGGGCTAAAAGCCAACTGTATGATATTCAGCAAGGTCAAGTGTTGGGTCCTGCATTTTGATCTGAAAAACCTCACACAATGCTACCAGCCTGGGGAAGAGTGGATGGGAAGTCACTTGGTAGTCAGGAATCTAGAGGTGCCAACTGAATACAAATCAGGTTCTGAGACAACTGCCAAAGTCTCAGTTGCTGACAATAATGTGGCAGGCATCCAAAGAAGAGGTACAGCTGTTCAAGTCTTTGCTGTTTCTTCACCTAGTTCAAATCCACAGGCAGCAGTTTTTAACTCTACACCAAATTCAAACTCACAGGCAGCAGTTCAGACCCTCAGAGATTCAGACCCTCTAGAAGGGACTTCTACTACCTTTCTGGCTCCCACAAAAGCACAGGGTAAGACCAAATATTTGACAAAGAGTGATTCACAAGAAGATTTAGGAGAGGGAACCTCTAGTACCCAAGATGAGAAATACAGCCTTAGAGATTTGGCCAATATACTCAGGTCTCAGTACTCTGATGAGAAAAGCTATGTGAGATTGGCTGCCAAAAAGGAGGATGGCTCTGAGGAGCTTAAGAGTGCTCTTAGGAAAAGTCTGGATTTAGGCCAAGAACAACCAGGACAACAACAGGAAGAGGAGGATGATATTCAGGATTACAATGATCCCCCTCAAATTGACCATGGAAGTTATAAAGGAACATTCAAGAGAATCAGGAGAGCCAATCCTAAACTAGCTGATGAGATGCTGTACTCTTGGTGCAAATGCCTTACAGATGGGATAAAAATCTGCAAAGCATGTAGGGCCACTCACAAAGGAGAGTGGAATGGACATATACCTAGCAAGCCCTCTCAGTAAGGTTAGCTTGTGGACACACGTCCTGTTGACTGTGGCTATGAGATATTCTTCCCAAGATGACTTGCCATGGGCAGCTAGGAAGTGGAACACAACTGAGCAGGGAATTAAGCTTCTGAAGGAGTTTTCTGTGAAGCAATTGCTTTACAGAGATCATGGCACACATGAGCCTGATGACAGTCCTTTAGGAACAGGTGTGGCAGTAGGTCTGATAGGGCAAACATGGGCTTGTCCATGCCCTGGCTTGCCCAGACATGTCCCCCTGATCCCCCTACTTCTCTGCTGGGGCAGGTAACCGTGGGAGGGGAGGGCAAAAGTCCTGGCTTCACCTTATATGGTGAATCTTGGCAAAGTGTCATTCTGATTGGCTAATCTATGTCCAATGCCCCATTAGTCTTGGGATGGATACTGATAAAAGGAATAAGTGGCAGCTAACAGGGTGCACACAATAGGCAGGCCTGCATAGCCAACATGACATTGTGCCAAGACTGCACACCACATTACATCCTGCCTGTCCCTCTGCAAGTCTCCTGTCAAGACAGGAAGTCTGGAGATACACAGATAGTCCAGAGGAACCAGGTCAGAGACTATGCTATAGACTTCCAGCTTCCTGAGAAGAGAACCTGGGAAAGCCCAACAGCAACCCCTCCATGTTCTTTAGGTACTGTCTGATTTATACTTTGTGAATAAATACTTAAGAGCCTCTTCCAGTATAATACTTGTGTTTGCCACTTTAAGAAATAAGTGATCTAGTTTCGCCTGTTCCCTGCATGTATAAATTTCCAACCTGTGCATTTTGAACCTTGTGAATAAGTTTTCTAATGACTTTTAATGTTAGTAAACAGCTTTCGTAGTTATTAACAATCATCGCCTGAACATCAAAATTAATACAGATTATTAATTTTGCATAATACATCACAACAGGTCTCACAAAGAAACTATTTAAACTTGCTCCTTCATCCTATGCTAATATCTTGGTTAGCAGGTTTCTATCAAGGAGCGATAACAGAAGGCCTCTCACTCTGAATTCACTTACCAACTAAGTCAGACAGAGGACAGCTTGTTGCATTCTAACATAGTCTCTGTCATAAAAACTATGACTACAGAGATAAAAGATACAATGAAAGAACTGAAGGAGGAAATTAAAACCTCCATATCCAATCTGGGAAAGGATATCATCCCTTCATCATCTGAATGGGTGCATGTTTCTGCCACCAAGAATGGACGCCCACCTGCTGCAAGGCAATTCCATCCCAGGAGACAAATTCCACTATCAGCAATCACGTGTGTCACTTTAGATAATCCTGTGTGACTAATTTGGTGAGGACATGAACAAGTGGGATGGTCAATTCTTTTGAAAAGGGTCAGGGAACTGCAGAGTGGCAGAAACAGAGGCAACAATGCCAGAAAAGTAGCTGTCACTTCTTCAGCTCCCCAGAGCAACTGCAATTATTCTAGTAATTGCAATTTCTCTCACAACAACATCAATCACTGTGTACACCCAACATGCCATGTTCAGCATTAGGAGTGCCCTGCCTCCAGGCAGGAGGAGGAAAGGGATAGTGGAGAATCTATTGGAATGTTAGGTGGCCTGGCAGTTCAAAAGTTTGGAAATACAGGGCTTTAGTTGACACAGGTGCTTAGTGTACTTTATTGCCATCCAAGTGCAAAGGGACAGAGTCTATCACTATTTCTGGAATCACTGGTGGATCTCAAGAGTTAACTAAGCTGCAGGGTGAGTACGTTTAACTGGTAAAGAGTGGATCTACCACATATTCTACTATGCACCAGCTTCAGGAAAGATTGAATTCTACAATCATTTGCTGAAAACCACCCTGAAAGCCATGGAGGGTGGAACTTCGAAAAACTAGGACAAGCATTTAGGACAAGCAACCTGGTTGGTAAATAGTAAGAGGTCTGTAAACAGAGCAGGACCTGCACAATGGGATTTTGTGCAAACAGTAGATGGTGATAAAGTTCCTGTTGTATGTGAAAAGAATCTGTTAGGAAAAACTGTTTGGGAATTTTCTCCTTTGGGCAAAATGAAACTTGTCTGAGGCGTGGTTTCCGCTGAAGGTCCTGGTTATATATACTGGGTAATGCAGGAGAATGGTGAAATTCAGTGTATTCCACAGAGAAATTTAACCTTACTTGAGAGAATTTAAATTCAGAGTGTATAGTACAAGCTGTTAGGAGTTTTCTAGGTATTATGTGACATCCAAAGACAGAATCTACAAGAGAATCTACAGTATGTGAACCCAGTGTCACCCGGGAGTCCCTGTTCTCGTCTCATCTGTGAGAAGACAAACTGCTGCTTTCTGAATTTTAGAATCACCTACATTCGAGATAGCTGGAACAAAGTGTAAACCAAATTTGTGATATTCATTATTGTAAATATTGTTTTAGATTAGAGAGATAGTTCTCAGTAAAACTCTGAGTGAAATAGGGGTGGATTGTGCTGGTTTGAGGCTAACTGGAATATTTTAATGAGAAAAAATAGATTATAGGCTGTGAAAAGAAAACAATTGTGATCTCTACTTCACTCATAGGTTTGCTGAGATCTATGAAAGCAAGGACACAAACACAGATAAGACAGTCTGTCTGTCAAAGTCTGTTCGTGTCTATGTTTTCTCCCTGGGCTTCTGCTGTTCTGCTTGGATCTGTGTAACCCAACTAATCATTCTGCTTCTAATCCCCCCTTGCTGATCCTCCCAACTCACCTTGCACATAAGGCATACTCTGGGATAAGGAAGAGAGGTGGAAAGAAGGTGGAAGTGTGTTTGGGAGCCCTTCCTGGGGACTCTGATTTCTGGGAGGAGTATTGTTTTTGTATTACTTTTATGTTGTATATAACTGTAAATATTTTTAATATATTGTAAATATCTGTTTGTATATTGTGCTAAGCTGTGAATATAAACCTTCATTCCTTAACCCCCAGCCAGCTGAGTCTAGTCTGGGTGATTCATTGGGGAGGGGTGAGGGGTGGGTAACTCCCAAGCCATCACAGTGGTCATGCCCCTGTACTCAGCACTGGGGAGGCTGCACCTCAAAAATTGTGTTCCATTTTGGGGCCCTCTCTACATGAAGGACATTTAGATGCTGGAACATGTTGAGAGAAGGGCAGTGAGGCTGGAGAAGAGTCTTGAACATAAGTTCTATGAGGAATGACTGAGGCAACTGGGGTTGTTCAGTCTGGAGTAGAGGAGGCTGAGGGAAGACCTCACTGTTCTCTATATGGTCTAGCAGCTGTGTACAGGGAGATGTTAGATTATGGTTGTACTCAAGGATCTTGAGGTCCTTTTCCAATCAGGCAATTCTATGATTCTATCATTCTAGAAGTGTTTTTCTTTGGTGCTTTCTGACTTGTCCAAGAAAATCATCACTACATTTGTGATGACTGCAGCCATTCAGAGAGCTGAAGGAAGGAGGCCCAGGAGAGAAATCACAAGACTGATGCAATCCCTAAAACTGTCCATCCCATGCTGGAAGTAGATGTGAGAGGTGAAGAAGCAGTTGCAGAGTATTTAAAAATTCCTTATGTGCAGCTTTGTTTCTGAATTCACGCTTTAGGTGTAACTCACAGGAGGGACAAAAGATCAGGAAGGGCTGCAGTATGGAGGATTAGAATCTCCCCCAGTTCTTCCACTAAAAGAACATCAAAAAGCCTTCCTTACTTAACAATAATACCTCATACTTACCTCCTCAGAGCGTTGTGAGGCTTAGTTAATGTTTGCAAAGTGCTTTGCAGATGTGAAGAGCAATATATGTAACAAGTATTATTAACTAGCAGAAGCCTTCCACGTGAGAAGTCCCTCCTGACTATCAGCTAAATTGTTCAACAAGTTCCCTAAAACTACGGGACAAGGTACAGAGAACCCTCTCTCCTAAACTCTATGAACCTGCTTTCACAGCCTCCCTGTGTTTCACACTCCAAGACTATTGCTTCTGTTCTCATGTTACTAAACCCCGACACAATGCAGAAGAACAAGGTCTACGCAAGTCCTGCTGGACCTGAACAGAGAATTGCCTGGTCTGCAGCAGGCTAAAGACAGGTTTTCAGTATGTGACCACACTAAAGATTGAAATGTATCCCAGCACCTTTCATGAGCTTATCTGGAGTGTGATACAGAGGAGACCTGCTTGCAAGACAGTAGAGATATGAATTTTGGTTATTAATATTAATAACCAGGTGAAACTATTTTTAAAATATTAAATTTATTTAGTAATATTACATCTTGCCAGAAAACTTACTTGCAACATACGAATGCATGGTTGAGGTTATTTATACAGGGACCAGGCAATTTAAACAGTTAAGCAAAACTAAATGCAAACATTAATTTAAACTGGAAAAAGATTGGCAGCAGTAATTATGCTGCTTGCCTGCTAGGGGGCTGGAGAGGAAGCTTTCTGCTAAAAAGCAGCTATAGGTGGACACCTAGAACCTTTATGAGAGACTTTGTAAGGTTAGACTCGCCGAGCTTACTCATGGCTATGCTGCTTTTATAAGGGACGCGTCCCTTTGGTGCGTGGCAGGCAAGCAGGTGACATGGTTGGCTGGCAGGCTGTGGCTAGCGGTTTTCTCCAGTGCTCGAGATGGCTGCCGGTGTGCACGGCGATGCTCACAGGTCTGGAGCACCTCTTTGTCCCTGCAGCTTTTGGCACAACAAGCTGGTTGCTTTCTGTGAAAGGCTTCTTTACCTGCAACCTCAACAGTGGCCTTTCTTGTTTCTCCAGGCAATACAAGGCAAGGCTTATCAAGGCAAGGCAAATGGTTTTTCACATTGGCTTTGTATTTATCATTTGCTCAAGAACCAATATGGCCAATAGGTAACTCCAGCAAACAGCACAGATTAGCCAATAGAATGGCACCAAGCCATCCTTAACTATATAAAGGCATGGGCCTAGCAGAGGTAAAACATGGCCAGTACACCTGCCTATTGCTTACCACAAAGGAAGAACATATCCCTTGGACCGAGACTTCATGGTTCCAGGCCCGTTTGTCCTACTCCTGCACTTCCTAGACCCCAGCAAGGAGCAGAGGAGAGAGGAGGGCTGTGACTGGATGAGCCAGGACTTGTATTAGATTTGTGTAGGGCTTACATTGGCCTGTTTGACTTAACCACCACAACAGTTTGGAGCATGGTTTTCCTGAGGAACCCAGAGTTTGTTACTCCACATTCTCTGGACAACCACAATTGTAAAAATGGAGCAATAAACTGCTGCATCACTTAGAGAATGATTGCTATGCTTGTGTACTAATACATAAGCTGAATACCATGCATGTGACTGACAAGCTGGAAATCTTCATCTGACAAACAAAACCAAACCAAACAACAAAAATGTCTCAGATAATAGTTCTTCAGATGCTATAGAGACAAGATGTCATCTGATGTATTCTCACGTAGTTTTCTATTTAATGTCAAGCACAATGCAAATTGCTTGCATAATAATTGATAACAAACACGTGCTTTTTATTATATATATGGTTTTTTTTAATTCCTTTCCTTTCTTCTTTTGTTTTCATTCTGTGTGCACACTGGCTTTCCAGATGAATTGTCCAGCTGGCTACACAAAATGCTATGTCATGACATTATTCTAGAAGGAAAGTAAATCTCCAAGCATCTGAAAAGTATAACAATACAAAAATGAGACATCCAAATAGTTCATACTACTTTTCACATCTTGGGGTTATTGTCAACAAAGTGCATGTAGCTCCACACTTGTGTCCCAATGCGGCCCAATACTGAGGCTGTACTCAGATATATCCAAACATTCCTTGTTCCTCTTGTACCTCAGACACTCTGGCTGCCACATGTGGACTTCAGACCCTCTCCTGCATCTTCCCCTTGGTATCTGTGGACAGTTGCTCCACTTCTATTCATCGTGGGAGTCTCTTCAAGGCTGCAGCTAGGATGGAGGTGCTTCTCCAGTGCCTGGGGAATAAGGAAAACTAGGAAATGGAGCCAGAGTATTTAATATTGCCTCAACCAAAGGACCAACAGATAAATATATAAACCAGCAGCCGTTATCTTCCTTGTCTCCAAGCACGGAGAGCACTGGCACACAACCAACAAGCTGTGGCAAGTCCCTCAACACTGTGGGTAGAGAAGCATGTGTCAAGTATCTCCCCCTTACAATGCACTATCAATGAAACACACTACTAATTACTGGACACCTAACTCTACCGTGTGCCTACAAACTAGAAATAAAGGCAGGCCTTAGGAGACTTTCCCAGAGCTATGCTTACTGATTCAACATTTTGAGTGTCATATCTATAAAGAAAATAAATTTGGTTTATATGATACTTCTGGAGTCTTTTGAATAATCAACTGATGGTGAAGAAATTATGCAATAACCACATACTGGAATAACAATTTGAAGGAATTTCAGCCATGTGTTCATTGCAGAGTAAAAATCCAGTGCTTCAAGCTTTCAAGATCTTATTTGTCTTACTTGACAAAAAAACCCTGAGCTACAAGTTCCAACAGCACAAGACTTTTTGCCCACCAACACAGGGCAAGAGAAGGATGCCCTCTCCTTCCAATCTGCATTGAGATGCATGTGAGGCTGCTTAACAGACACAGAAAAAATGTATGTGAGAGATCTTTTATTATGTGGATTTTCTTCTTTAATAGCTGTACACATTTCCTTTGAAAACCTGTTATGAGATGCTGCCACAAGCTAAACAGCTGCCATATTTCCATCAAACATAAAGTTGGTTCTTCATGGTTTTCTCCACTCCGTCTCTCTATGGATCAACTTCTAACCAAAATAAATACAACTACTATGTACGCATTTTCCACAATACTTTAAGATCATCTGTTATTAACAAGCCTTGTGGTAACAAACCCTTTTATGATGCATTTATTCAAGGTTCATCCTTCCCAAAGAGTGGGGAATACTTAACTTGTTTTCCATGACATACTTTGTGTAACTAAATAATTAATCACATTGATATTCTATCAATGCATCTTTCTTTAATGGTTAAACATGTGTTAATAATTCAAATATCTATGGATGACCTCTTTGCACTCCTGTGCTTTTCAAAAACCCCAGTGCTCTTTGAAGGCACTCTATCATTATCATGTATGGTGCAAGTTAAAAGCTTTTTTTTCTTTTTATTATTACTATTTTTTTTTTCCTCCATTGGTATGTACATTTTCAGGGGGGGGTCCTAGGGCTAGCAACAACATGGGGTAGTTTTACGTGGAAGAGCATATTTCAAGGGTTTTGAACTGCTGACTCAGTTGTGATTTTTGAACACAGAGCAACCATACTGAGAGGGCAGAAGAGCACTACATTGCATAAACCTCTTTATACTCATCTGGGCAAAGATTTTCAATTGGGATTAAAATTATCAACAAAGTCTGAAAACCTGAATACTGGATGTTTGCCCAGTTCATGGGTTATGCAATTATGAGTTATTAGAGTCCAGCAGTGTAATGATGCTGCCAAACCCCGGAAGAAACTTGACTGCTCTAAAACACTGTGGGCTAGAAACTTCCGTAAAACTTGCATGCGCTGCCTACAACAGCAGCAGTGATGTTACCAGGCAAACTGGTGACTCCTGTAATGGAGGTAAGAAACTGCATGAAAAATTAATGGGCAAACCTTTCCCTGGTTTCACTAGGGAGCAGGTATTTTACTGCCAACTTCTCTAAATTTTACAGGTAAAAAAAATACGGCTAATTCCTCAAAACTTACAATGGAAGGTTAAAACAGAGATCATAAACTGCAGTGAATAACCTTATATTCAAGCACTGCTTTGACATGAAAACACACCTTTTTGTAAAAGCTAAGATTACATACCATGAGAACTGTTTATTACCCAGTGGATCCCCACATGAACTGCTTCAGTGGTTTCTCCCAAACAGTAAGCCACAATTCTTACTGGCTTAATGCTGCTGAGTGGAAGGAAAAGTAGATATCTTAGGGAAACCAGGTCTGGGACTAGTTCTGGGAACTTTGGAAGTGTGCTCTTGGCCAGCTAATCTCACAAGCAGCATTCCTGACTTTTTCTCTTTTGTCACTCCTATGTACAACGAAAGTGGAAACTGGCTTAGCTTGGACACAGATTGTGGAGTGGCCACTGGAACCAACTTTGTTCTGCGGTATGCAGGGAATTATAGTAAAGAAATAAATGTATACAGACGTGGGTGATATTTTTAAATAACACCTCTCAAAATTGGTCCTATTGGACATACTGTAGCAGTAGAATTTATTTTGTCAGGAGTCACCTCATACTAAAAGTGAGAGGAGTGTAGTAATCTAAAAGGTGGTGTAAAACACTGTTATTCATTCCCGATAAATTTACCTCTGTATGGAGACAGAATACAGCTGTTTGCACCAGGCTTATGCTAACTTGCACCATCTGTGGTACAATGTAGCATCTGTAAACTGGTATACTCTACCATGCCTCCTTTTTCTGGAAACGGAAATCGAGGTGGTGCTTCTGAGCCTAACTCAGGACAACATGCAACTTCAGGAAAACTATAAAGCCAGCTTTGTACTTGTACTCCTGTACTTCAGAGATCTTGTTTTGCAAGGAAGTGAGTTGCCCTAGAACACCTGGGCCTTAAGCCATACTTGAACACCAAGGGCCCTTGTTGGGTCAATTCACAGAGAAAAAGAGTTAGCCATACAAGAAACCTCTGAAGGAGCTCTGATGGGTACCTGCATATTTCACTTGTCAAGCCTTACTCTGTGCAGGCTAAGAAATAGCAGTTCAGTGTCAGGCTGAGAAAATTATTTTGACAGAGAGCCAGACTAACTATAACAGAAATTCAGGATGAACAAATACACAGAGAGAAACCCCTAGAGCTTCCTTCCCCTTTCCTCAAAGTGGGACACACCTGCTACTCAGGATAACGATCACACACTCTCAGCTGCCAGTCATCTTGTCACTTCTCTGCAGCAGAAATCATTCCAGGAATTACAGGGCTTTGTTTTCCTAAAACAACAGCAGTCTGTGTCAGAGAGAGAGGGAGACCTTCTCTGACAGCATAGCGTGAGCAATGGTTTGAATAACATACACCACGCTGTGCGATCAGATGACTTGTGGAAACCCTTGCGGTTTTCAGTACCTAGGGAAAATCATCTACCTCTGAATCTGCGCATGCGGGAGGAATCTATTACAAAACAAGGCATAATTCAGAATTCACAGTCTTGAATGTTTATTATTTTATCTGTGCCTGCTTTTAATATTTATATCTATCTCCACAGCAAAGAAACCCACTCACTTTTTTCAAGTAAATTTTGACATTGTGGGAAATGGTACACAAGGAGAAAAAGCCATAAACAACAGCATGGGAAGCTAACAAGACAATAAAATCAGGGTACTTCCATGAGAAACTCTGGCCAAAGGCACAAGCCTTCCCAAAGAGCAGCTGACATTGAAGAAAATTCATGTCCAGAAGGACATCAGAGGTCATGCTTTAGGGGTGAAGGAGAGTGCTCATAACCTTTAACTGAACTGTACACAGCACTGATCAAAATGTTATCTCTTCATCTGAGTTTTTAATTTCTTTTTGGCTTTGTAAAGCTATTAAGAAGAGTTGACTATAGGTTTGGAGTTACAACTCCCTGGAGAGAATGGATGCGGTTTTTTTGCTTTCTGCATGATCTCTGACTTGTGCAGGATCAAAAGTACCTTCACATCATGACAATCACAAAACCCACTCTTTTGTTTCTCAGCCAGAAGCCAAAGACGCTAGCAGCATCCCTTCTCCAGGGATTGTGGTGGCTTTCTACCTCTTCTCAACACAAAATGTGGTGGTTTGGCCATGTGTGGGGGCCAAATGCCCACCAAAGCCACTGTTTCACTCCCCTTCTTAGATGGAAAGGGAAGAGGAGAAAATACAACAAAAGGACTGTAATAAGATAGAAGCAGTTTTATAATACAAAGCAAAATCAAAGGCCAGGCATGGAAGCAAAAGCAAACAAAGACATTATTATCTACTTCCCATCAATGGCTCCCAGGAGTGACCCATGTTTTGGTCACTCCTGGGAAACAGGGCTTTAATACATGTAGCAGTTGCTCTGGAGGGGAAATGCAATCAACAAATGTTCTCCCACTTCCTTTCTTTACCTAGCTTTTATATCAGAGCTGACATAACATAGTATGGAATCACAGAATCATAGAATCAGTCAGGGTTGGAAGGGACCACAAGGATCATCTAGTTCCAACCCCCCTGCCATGGGCAGGGACACCCTACCCTAGATCAGGCTGCCCACAGCCTCATCCAGCCTGGCCTTAAACACCTCCAGGAATGGGGCCTTAACCACCTCCCTGGGCAACCCATTCCAGGCTTTCACCACTCTCATGATAAACAACTTCCTCCTCCCCTCCAGTCTGAATCTCCCCACCTCCAGCTTTGCTCCGTTCCCCCTAGTCCTGTCACTACCTGATAGCCTAAAAAGTCCTTCCCCAGCTTTTTCACAGGCCCCCTTCAGATACTGAAAGGCCACAAGAAGGTCACCTCAGAGCCTCCTCCAGCCTCCTCTTCTCCAGACTGAACAGCCCCAACTCTTTCAGTCTGTCCTCATAGCAGAGGTGCTCCAGCCCTCTGATCATCCTTGTGGCCTTTCTCTGGACACACTCCAGCACATCTACATTCTTCTTGTAATGAGGGCTCCAGAACTGAACTCAGTACTCCAGGTAAGGTCTCACCAGAGTGGAGTAGAGGGGGAGAATCACCTCCCTCGACCTGCTGGCCACACTTCTCCTGATGCAGCCCGGGATCTGGTTGGCCCTCCAGGCTGCAAGTGCACACTGCTGGCTCATGTTGAGCTTCTTGTCCACCAGCACCTCCAAGTCCCTCTCCTCAGGGCTGCTCTTCAGTCAGTCACTGTCCAGCCTGTATTTGTGCTTGGGATTGCCTTGACTCAGATGTAGCACACTGCACTTGGTCTTGTTGAACCTCCTGAGGTTGGCCTGTGCCCACCTCTCCAGCCTGTTCAGGTCCCTCTGGATGGCATCACTTCCCTCCAGCGCATCTGCTACACCACACAGCTTGGTGTCATCAGCAAACTTGCTGAGGGTGCACTCAATGTCTCTGTCCGTGTCACTGACAAAGATTTGAAGAAGACTGGTCCCAGGACTGATCCCTGAGGGACTCCACTTATCACTGTCCTCCATTTGGACACGGACCCATTGACAGCCATTCTTTGGGTGTGGCCGTCAAGCCAGTTCTTTATCCATTTCGTGGTCTACCCATCAGACTCACGTTTCACCAGCTTGGAGACCAGGATGTGGTGTGGGACAGTGTCAAAGGCCTTGCTCAGGTCCAGGTAAATGATGTCAGTTGCTTGCCTCCCATCTATGAATGTTGTGGCCACCAGGTTTGTCAGGCAGGATTTGCCCTTGGTGAAGCCATGTTGATTGTGGCAAATCACCTCTTCACTATTCTTCTGTCTCAGTAGTGCCTCCAGGAGGATCTGCTCCACGATCTTACTGGGCACAGAGGTGAGACTGACTGGCCTGGAGTTCCCTGGCTCCTCCTTCCTACACTTTTTGAAAATGGGAGTTAGGTTTCCCTTTTTCCAGTCAGTGGGGACTGAACCAGACTGCCATGACTTTTGGAATAGAATAGAGAAGGATTTAACAACCTCATCTGCCAGTTCCTTCAGCATCCATCATTGAGAACCTCAGCCTTTTCCATGTCACTTGTGACCATTTCACCTGTTTCCTTTCTGAGGGGCCCACACCTTCCCCAGTCTACTTTTTACCATTAACATACCTGTAGAAATTCTTGGTGTTCCCTTTGACCTCCCTGGCTAGATTCAATTCAAACTGGGACTTGGCTTTCCTAACCAGATCTCTAGCTGCTCAGGCAGCTTCCTTACATAACCTCCGTTCCAGCTGTCCTTTCTTCCACTCCTTGTAGTCTCTTTTTGTGTGACAGCGTGTCCAGGAGCTCCTTGCTCAGTCAGGCAGGCACCCTAGCATTCATCCCTGCTTTCCTCTTTGTTGGTATGCATTGCTCCTGGACACAGAGGAGGTGATTCTTGAATACTGACCAGCTGTCCTGGGCCTCTATTCCCTCCGGGCCTTCGTCCCATGCTACTTTGGCCAGCAGATCTTGAAGTGATCAAAGTCTGCACGCCTAAAGTCTAGGGTTGTAAGCTTGGAATACATCCTCCTGGTTGCCCTGAAGATCTTAAATTCAATTGCATTGTGGTCACTGTAGTCAAGGCTGTCCCTGAGCCTCATGTCAGTCACCAGGCCTTCCCTGTTGGTGAGAACAAGGTCCAGCATAGCACATTTTCTTGTTGGTTTCTCTACCACTTGGAGGAGGAAGTTGTCATCTATGCAATCCAGGAACATCCTGGATTGCTGATGCCTTGCTGTGTTGTCTCCCCAGCAGATGTAAGGGTGGTTGAAATCCTCCATGAGGACCAGGGCTTGTGACCTGGAAGCTGCTTCTATTCGCTTGTGAAAGGCCTCATCTGTTTGGTTCTGCTGGTCAGGTAGCCTGTAGCAGACCCCTACATTAACATCGCCCTTTTGGTCAGCTTGGGTCAGCTGGCCTGGTTGTGGCCCCTCTCAAGATCTTGCCTATCCCTCTACTTATGGGGTAGGGAAATGGAAAAGTATAGCTGTGGTGCTTGGTTCAGCAGTAGCCAAGACACTGGTGTTTTATCAGCATCCAGCTACACTACAAAACACAGCATTAGATAGATGCTCTGGGCAGAATTAACTGCATCTCAGCCAAACCAAATACAGTCCTAACACTGTCTATCCCATCCTGTTGTACCTGCAGTGACAGAAGCCAGATGAAGCACTTCTTGTGCTTGTCCACAGACCTGGATGTACCTGCACTACCAGACCACTGATGGTGAACTCTCTGTGCTGCTTGTCTCTCTCTCCAGCCTGTAGGATGCTTGGCACATAGCTTCCCATGGCTTCTCAGCCCTGTGTAAATGAATAGGGCTTTTGATAAATAAGAAGACATTGGGTTGAGAAGCTTGAAGTATCAAGGAAACTCATTCACTCTCAAACAGCCTATGGTGTTGGACTCTGCTGTTGAAGATATCAATTAGCCCTTTGTTTTATCATCTGATAATATAATAAATACTGACAGTAATAAGCTGCCTAATGCCAGACTTAAAGAGAGAAGGCTTGAAGGAATTAGCAATGTGTACACCTCACATCCTTGCAGTTGCATGGAGGCAGGGCCAGTTTCTGTCTGTGTCACTCAGGCCTGTTGGGGAAACTAATTTGGCAGTTTTGGTGCAGCTCACAGCCAATCAACAGCTGCACTGAGGAAGGAAAAAAAGAAAATCATTGTTGGAGTTCGCACCAATATGACATTTCTGTGTGATATGTTCATCCCACATGCAAAGGTCAGCCTTCTCTGTTGATTTCCAGAACTTCAGCAGACTTTTCCATTTCAAATGTTCTCTGTACTCAACTAGAACAGGAATTGTCATGCCTTTACACTATCGTGTTAAAGATACATCATATAGAAAATTGTCCTGTCCTGGTAAGTAATAAAGAGTTGAAGTCAGTGGGTAGATATGGATTTTCTTTAATGAATTCTGACAATGGCTAACACTTACTACTGATATGTTTGGGGTTTTTTTCCAGTGGGAATAGGATCACACAGACATTTCTCATCTTGTGGCACTGCAATGTTATTTTCTGGTGCAACTGATGTTCTGATTTTCTGATGTTAGAAGAAATGCTTAAGAAAAAAAGAAGTGGGTTGGACTCATATGGAAGTGAAACCTTGCATTTCAAAATGGTATTTCGGTGTGATAAAACAGGAAAATACCATTACTCCGAAGCAAGTCTTTTCAGTGTAATTTCCACATCCACTTTGCCAAAATCCATGTATTGTGAAACTTCTTGGTCCACAAAAGAGGAAAGAAAAGTGTCTAAACAAATGCATTTGGACATGTTTTTATTAAAATAACTGTTGAAACAGTATAGTCTCTTTTGGCAGGAAAATCCCTCCTCCAAAGAACTACAACATATTGCATTTGCATAACAATGTCCTTAATAACACTCATCAGGGATTTTAGCTCTTGCCCTGCCTATATTCCAGGAAATTCTGTCTTCCCACTAGGAAAAAAAAAAGTAATTTTTTTTCCACGAAGATTCGTTGATTCGTTTTCTTGGTCTACATTCAAATAATCAAAGTGACCTATCAAAGGAAGATCTGCTTATTTTAGAGCTGTGCACGATACAGCTGGGGTTGTAGTGTCTCTTTCTAAGTCAGCTTTGTGGTGTACATCTTTGCTCTATCTGAAAATTATTCAGCTAAAACACAGTTTAACACTAATTAGACAACCCTTCCAAGTAAGTATGTTTGCAAATGGTATGTGCTCTTCCTTATAACAGCTCCATGATGGTACACCTGCTCACATTTAAATATTTGCAGATGTTACATTTTCTTAGCAGAGCTGACTTTTATCTGTAGTGTAAAACTTAGGATGCTATCTTGCCAGTGGAGCACCTGGGATAAAATGACTCTTTGTTCACCAGTGTGGTTAGAATGGTCATTCTCCGCTTTATTTCTGTGATACAGTGACTTACCTGCTTTCTTAGAAGAGGCATACACAACTTAGTTCAGGGTTGGTTACATATGGATAGCTCCAGTTGGTCCAGGGTTACAAGCATGGCATGGATAGGTGATTTAACCATAACATTCTGAGGGTCAGCCTCTGGGGCTGGCTAACTCTGCCCACTTGGGCTGGCTAACTCTGCCCACATGCAGCTGGCACTTCACGCCCTGCAGCTGCATGTGGGGGGTGCTACCCAGCGCCTGGTATCTCAGGTCCCAGGATGTACTCAAGGACACTTCCCAGCACGGGTTGCTCATGTTTATCATTTCATGTCCTGTTAGTAAAAATGTCTCTACACTATCGTCTCCTCTTGCACAAGTAATGGGAATCCTCTCCAAGTGTTTCTAAGAAACTCTGTGTAGCTCTCACAATTCCTTGCACCCCAGAATGATAGTCTTCCTTGGCAAGATTATTCCAGCATCATAAAATGGACTAGATAGTTAGCATATCACTGGTTTGGGTAGGACAATGGGAATTTATTGTGATTAAGAATGTTGTTCAGTTGAAAGTCTAGTGTCTGGTAAGAGGGCTTCTTGAGAAAGTCCCACTTACCTGTCTAGCAGAGATGTCTTGCCTTTATGAGTCTCAGCTTAGTTTCTTTCAAAACAGGAAAACACACAAGGCCACAGCAGCACTGCAACAATTTTCAAAGTAGATCTAGCCCAAATCTAGTGACATTAGGTTTGGAAAAGTTTTCTGTTAGTTCATCACTGGTTTTACTGATAAAAAAAAAAGTGTTCTGGTGGCTCTGAAATTCTGCTGCTTATCTTGAGGCAACTTTTACGCACTACTACAGTACAGAGAAGATAGAAAAAGCCCAAGAACCAAACTGCTTTCTTTTGAAAACAGCACTGCTTTGCAGTGATAGTTGGCCTTTTTCTTTCTGTTACTTGGATTTGACACTTTTACTGTCAACCTGGGATTTGCTGAGCAACAATTCTCTTGTTTTGATTTAAGCTCGGAATTCCTGTAGAGTATAATGCAACAAAAAATATGGTTCTCTGTGCTTGGGAGAATGCTTTGTTTCCCAGACATCCAAACATAACCTACTTGTTTAATTTAAATTTTTCAGAGCGAAATATATTAGCTGGTATACTTGCACATGATACATATACCTCCTAGTAAGGTCTGATCCATGCTCATTGCTCGCAGACCCTTCTTAGAAACAACTGACAGGCTTGAAAATTTCTATGAGTAGTTTCACGTTTATGCTGACTTCTGATCAAAAGGTCTTTGAATAGAAAATTCACAGTCAAAAGTTATAGCATGTGAGCAAAAACTGGCTTTGCCTGTTCATGCTTCCCCCCGCCAGAGTCCTGGAAAGGGAAGTATTCTTTACAGTCTTCCCTATTTACCCAGTGTATCTCAAGCTTGCTGAAGATTTTCTGCTACAGTGCTTGCCTCCAGGTGCTTGCTGAACATCACAGAGTGGCTTTCATGGGCTGCTTTGCAGAAAGAGAGAGATGAGAATAAGACATCTCTGTCTGGGAGTCCTTGCACAGGAATGTTGAGCTCTCCCTATGTCCCTGCTGAGCTGCTTAGCCCAGCTAATGCTTACATAAACAGTCCATAATCATGGAGATATTCTGATTTCCACCAGCTAAAAATTCAAGTCTATATTTCTTTGATACGATTCAGCACGGCTGTAGCCTCAGTCCATTTTTTGTGCAAATGGAGGCACTTCAAAGAGAATCTCTGAAATATCACTAAAGAGAAATACTGGCTTACCTAGAGACACATTCCAATTTGTAGCATGCAAGAATCTGCCCCAGAGAGACTGACAGGAAATTCTTGTGTCATCTGTAAGAAGTTCTAGTAAACAAATAGTTTTGCTATTAGAGGCGGGCCTTTTTCCTTTTCTTTCTCTTTTTAAACTATTTTTTTTCCTTTCAGCAAATTCCCTGGAAAATGCAGGTTTTGGATGGCCTGACTTCTTTGCAAATTCAGATGGGATTTGCAGAAAATTTTCAGCAGGAAAAAAAAAAAAAGAGAGAGAGAAATTAACTCATGACTGCTGAAGGTACTTCTTCGAGATTGCACCAGAAAGATGCATTCTCAAATGTATTTTCAGATCCGTCTAAGAAAACACAAAGGACCCGTTCTACCTTCACCTGCCAGGAGAGCCATCAGAGGCCTGGAGTAGATGAAATTCCCAGAGCACACAAACTTTCACTTTTCACCTATCTGTACTCTCCCAGAGATCTTGCTTTCAGAATGACTTGTAAGCCCTATTCAGCAGGAACGTAATCTTTCAGCAAGGGATGAAGCAAAGATATGAAGGATTTGTACAAGAACTGCTGTACGTCCTGCAGGCTGGACACTGCATATCACAAGTTCCTTCTAACTTAAAGGTAACATTAATTCAAACAACTACTGCTAGGGCAATGCTGTAACTTGAGCGCTTCCATGAAGTGCTCAAGCAATGAGGTAGCATCATTAGCTTACTAAACCACTGGACTGAAAGAGATCTCAAGCAGTCTTATCCTTCATCTTTTGCTCACTTTATTCCCCATTAATGCCACGATCCCACAAAACTGCCTGTGACAAAGCCATGGAAATTTCACCCTGACATGCTGGAGTTGCACCACAGATTAAACAACTCTTGAGTCACCAATATGGTTAGATGGTCATTCTCCCCTTTATTTCTGTGTTACAGTGACTTATATGCTTACGTAGAAGAGGCGTGCACAGCTAACATAGTTTAAGATTGTCCTGGAGTCCTGTATACCCCAAAAATTCCTCCCCCTCTGTGGTTTGAATTGGAGAGAAAAAGGCATGAAAAGACCTGTTCCCCCCCCCCGCACCCTGCAGGCATGAAGGGGGGGAGCAAGGGGCCCTTCCGGCATGAGCGGTGCCCCTTGCGGGGCCCGTGCTGGAATCGGTCTGGGGATTGGCTGTGGTCTTCGCGCCTAGGAAGTGCTAACTCAGCTCTTTGTCTAGGAAGGGTATAAATACTGGAGGGACTTCTTGCCTTGGGGTTCCCGCCTTAGAGTTCTCCCCCACTTGAATAACTTCTGCAGAAGGAGCCCCTGGTGCTCCGAAAGACAAGCTCCGAAGGACAGNACTCTATTTTTTCTATAAATTCCTGACTCGGCCACATTAATTCTCTGCCTCCATAACAAAGATTGGTACATGTGGAAAGTACAGATTGGTCCAGGGTTACATACATGGTACAGATAGGTCACAATCCTGTAGGGTCAGGCCCCTATGGCTGGCTGACCCTGCCCCCTTGCAGCTGGCACTCCACCTCCTGAAGCTGCATTTGGGGGGTTCCACTCACCGCCTGGTATCTTAAGTCCGAGATGGAGTCAAGGACACTTCCAGCACGGGTGATCATGTTTATAATTTCATGTCCTGTTAGCAAAAATCTCTCCACAATGACATTCATCTAATAGTCGGAATATCACTTCCTTTTGACAGATACTCCATTATAAGTGCATCTACTCCTTTGCTGTTCTTACCTTTGGAAGTTGTTTTCTCTGAATTTCTCCTTGTTATGCAGGAGTTTTTCTCCCTCTCTTTAGAGTAACCTTTTGCAATTTAAAGAGTATTATCTTTCCCTTCTCTTTGGACTGACAAGTTTCAGAACAGTCTTCCAATGATTTATGACTATAACATCTCCATAGATGACACTGTCCTTGGAGATGTGGTTTTTAGCACCTAGGTCACACACATACTAAGGTGTTCTAGCCACATGACTTTGTGTAGTTGTCGATGAGAAAGAAGCCTTTTTACAGTGTATATATAAGTCTTGTTATGAAATCTATGGTCCCACTTCACCTTTGTGGAAAAAATCCACATTTTAAATTTAAGTACATGAGTTTAAGTATATAACACTCCATTTCAATCCCTGCTGAAAAAGAGCCAGCCCTGTGATTTCTTCTGGAATGAAAAAGAAATACAGTACTTTGAATCAATCGGGTTTTGTGGTCAAGCTCATTCAAAAATGTTCCACTGTTGTTCCAGGATGAAAAATCCTGTAGTCGGCCTGATTGGTTGTAGATTTGGGACATTATTGTTCAGTAGCTCAATCAAAAAAATGTACAATTTCCTAGCCCCACTTGTTATATTCAGCACATCAGCAGTTCTGTAGACTCTTTAAAATCCATTTCGTCTACGGAAGCTAAAATCACTTTGTCCCTTACTTCACAGATTTCTAAAATGTTCTTCAGGAGAAAATTTAGCTAAACAGTTTTCCAAAGGAAGAATCAAGATGATGGGCTACATCCTTATTATAAACTGACTGATGGCATACTACCTTTAAATTTAAAAGAAAGCCACCTTAAATGCATACTGAAAGAGGAGTTCAGTTATTTTCAGGGAAGACTGTCTGTACACAAACAGAACTGAAACGCTATCTTTCCTTCCATGAATGCTTGTCCTCTTTATGCCAAATGCTAAAGACTGTCTCACTAGGCAATCTTACATTTTGAGCTCATTTTCTAAAGTGTTTTGATTTTCTAGCAGTGTAGCCAGCATCAGAGAAAGGTAGGCACTGTATTCTTCCAGTGTTTATTATGTTCTCTTCCTAAAGGAGCTTTCTTTTTTCTGGTTACACTTTTCCCATTGAAAGTTTTGGTTGGGGTCCAGAGGATTGTGGTCAGACTCTGTAGGGATTTTTCTCTTGGTTCTCTCTCTCCATGCATATTTCATGTGCCCATTACTTTAGGTGCCATAAACACAAATTAAAACCAGCATAATTTCTGTCAGAAAGGACCATATTTCTTTACTCATTCATTATTTATATTGCTTCCTTAAGTGGTGGTGTTCTTGTTTGTCTCCAACAGAGGATACAAGTTATTTCACAGCCTTTGTTCATTAGCGAGTTTGGGCTGATCGAGAGGTCCACTGAATTGTAAAAGCAGTGAGGCTTTTCTCTGCTGATAGATAAATCCATCAACAATGTCAGCTGTTTGACAAGCAGTCCCAATCAGCTACAGAAAACCACATTAACCTCCTCGTTCATGATGTATCATGGGAAGGAAGATTAGTTCTGTGCTTTGGGCCTATTTGAGTACTGAATGCTTAACATCTGCTACTAGAATGGACTACAAACTTGCATGGTGCATAATCAACCTCAAAGGGCTGTCCCATCTCACTCAGTCTGGTCTTATGGATCTCACCTTCTTACCAGTCTAATTTTTGCTAGACTCCCTATTTCCATGCTAGTCTTCTACATGGTCAGTTCTCACTCTTTTTTTTTTTTTTTTCCTTTCTATTTTTTCCTTTTTACTAATATTATTATCCTTCAGATACTTTGTTCTTCCTACCGTGGTGCGTTACAAGCCACTATACCTTGGTGGAGCAGTTTACACAACATTATATAGTTTATTTTGTTACATTAAAACTGTATCTCTGTAGCTGCATCAAAGACAGCTCCACTAATCTTGACCAGTGGCTGCCTAAGACCTGCAAAGGGCATGAGACTGAAGTGCCTTGCATTTTCTTGGAACAGTAGGAATTTGTTTAATGCCGTCAAAGCCTCTGATTTTCTCATTTTTTAACCTGTTGCACACCACCAGGAAGAAAGAGAGATGTCCTTCTCTGTGTGTCTTAAAAATGCAGACTAAACCTGAGAAAAGCATGCTATGAAATTCATAGTAAGCTTGTAAGACCTGACCACACCACAGAGATGATCAGAGGGCTGGAGCACCTACCCTACAAGGACAGGCAAAGTGAGTTGGGTCTGTTCAGCCTGGAGGAGAGAAGGCTCTGGGTAGACTTTATAGTGGCCTCCCCAAACCTGTGGGGGGCCTACAGGAAAGATGGAGAGGAACTACTTACAAAGGCTTGTGATGATAGCACAAGGGGCAATGGTTTTAAAGAAGAGCACAGAACATTTAGACTAGACATTAGCAATGTTTTTTTACTATGAGACTGGTGAGACACTGACATGGGTTGCCCAGGGAAGCTGTGGATGCTTCATCCTTGGAAGTCCTTAAAGCTGGTTGAAACTAAATGGTCTTTAAGGTCCCTTCCAGCTTGGGCCATTCTATGATTCTGTGATTCACTCTACCTTTCTGCAGGTAAAAACATATCAGAGGGATTGGCAGCTCACATGTTGCAAGGCTGTCGGTGAGCCAATCCTAAAGTGGCTGTCGTTTGTTATCAGCAGAGTCAGCAGGGAGACTGTCAAAACGCAAGATTTCCATTACATAAGGAATGGTGCATTTGAAAGGCATTTTATTGCCCCTTTCTCCCCTCTCTCGTATGGCCCTAAAACATCCCATCCATTTCCCTCGCAATATCTATCTTGACTCTCATAGAACTCTAAATGTGACAGAGGCTTCCCCTCTCCTGAACTACAAATATTTTAAGCCCTCTCCACCTGCTCTTTTTTCTCTGTCCTTTTAGGAAATCCTTTAGACAGAAACTAAGCTCTAAACCAGTAAAGTTCTATCAGACCAGAGAAGCACTATTTTAAATTAATTAAGAAAACAACATTAAGCAGACTGTGAGCACCTGAGTGTGCAAAGCCTTCACTCCCCCTCTGTTTCTTCTGCAGGCAGCACCAGCTAGGCAGCCAGGGCTGCTAGCAGCATAGGAGAGCACTGCCACCAAGTGCAAACCCAGCTCATTCGCATTCCCCATGCGAGAAAAACGATCTCTTAAAGCCCATATTCACACTCCCTCTTCATTCCCTAGCCTTAATGAAACTGACAAGTCCCGCAGGTGGTTGCATTGCAATTTTTTTACTTTTCAGGTTATAATTACTCCATCTCCTCATCATTTTTTACTCTGTCAGTATTTCAGCCTGTTCTTTCACCTTCTTTTAAATCACCAGCTTTTCAAGAGAAAAATCTGCTAACACCATAAACCTTTTAACAGCTAGTTAAATTAACTATGTGATAGCAGGGCATGCAGCGATACAGGAAGTACAGAAAAAAAAAAACTCTCGGTGGCATTGAGAAGAGAAAGTAAAAGACAAGACTCAGAAAATAAAATTAAGTCTTGCCTACATGGGGGATACTGAGGAAAAGTATCTGAGCTAATCCAAGGTGTGAATTTGAATTGGATCAGGTAAATCACATTGCATTCCAAAACCAGAATGAAAGCCTATTCTAAATCAAAATCGAAGTGTCACCAAAATCAAATAATGTGATTCAAGCATTACATTTAGAAACACATTTTATTAACTTTTATTCAGGTCCTGCCCCTGTACAGGCTAGTTCTGAATCACAATGCAAGCAACTCCAGAAGCTGTTACAAAATGTTGATATTCCCTCCTGTGGTGCTCTCTGGCATTGGTTTGTTGAAATTAATTTTGTTCTGCTCTGCTCGCGTATCAGAGAAAGAATCCTGGCCTCAGCTACTTGCACACTAGACAAATAGGCACAGTCTTTGTCTTTGGTTTACTCACCTGCAGAATGGGGATGCTGCTATTCTTTACAAAGGATGAATCAAGAAGAAAACACTTATGACTTATTGTTGTTGGTTCATAACCAAAATATGGAAAAATATAAACAGAAAAAGCATGCTGTGTTGTCTAAATAAGAACAGGTCATTTAGCCCTTTTACTTACCTCATTATACTATTAATAACAATATAAATGTTTGTGCTTAGCATTTAAATATTTGTACTATCAATTAAATCAGTCATTCAAACAAAATTCCCTATAATTATAAACTAATGGAGGATCTCAGTTCCAGATACCTGTGTTCAGAAATCAGGCAACATTTAGGAACTACAGCTTAACTCCACCCCACCACAGTCTCCTAAACAAGCCTGTGCTGCTCAAGTCCTCTGGATGCCAGCAGAACTGTGTAGAATTGCCATGAACAATACGCTTAGCAAGGCTAATAAGCAGTTCCTTCCTGGCTCAATTTCACATCATGGTTAAAGGTAAGGGAAATAAAATGAAAGAAATGTGAAAAGCTGTTAGCAGATATTGCAATTCATTCCCAGCTTCATACAGCAGAGTGGACTCTACAGCAATATATTGTCATCTGTTTCTTGGCCATCAGGTGTACAAAGTCATACTGCTACTTAATTTGAGTAAGTGCATTTCCAATAGTGCTTTTCATCACTTCCATATTATACAGGGGAAAAAAAAAGTTCTGAAAATACTTTCTAGGCTTCTTCCTTCTATTTCTCCCTCCCCACTATAGCAAAAATCAAATGTAGGGAGGGGGAAATCGATGGCAACACAGAGTGCAAGTTGGCAAACCCCTTCCTCAGTGGAGAAAGAAGCAGCCTAGCCAAGCAGCTACACAGCAAAACAGGCAATGCAGAAAATCCGTCATAGTTTTGCTCTGATGTGGCCACATGTGACTCTGTGATGCAGGATCCCTATAGTGTATCTGTACCTCTCCCAGAGCCCATAAACCATGGCTCCATCTAGTTGTGAAGGTGTTATCAGCATTAATCACGGTCAAGACAAATCTCGTGCATTTCACATGAAGAGCTTGTGTTAGGCAGGGGCAATGCTGCTGAGGAGAAGCAGGTACCATGGAGACAGACAGATTTGGTCTTTTAGGTGTCCTGCCCTGGAGAGAGATAACAAAGACTGAACAACTGATCTGGTTTTCAGACCAGATTGGGTAGCACATGGACTTGGGGCACATGCTTTTAGCTCAAGTCATGAAGCGAGTTTTCCAGTTCCAGTAGGACTGCCAAGGTATAAACTGTAAAGAAGGGCAGAAAGGCATGGATGGTGTCTGACCTTAAACCACTTTCTAAATAAATCCTGAATGAACTTAACACTAAGCTTGTCAGTGCCGAGAAGCAAGGAAGCTAGGCCAGGCAGACAAACTGAGGACACTGTACTCCCAAGCAGGTGGTGAAGCACAAGAGTCTTGCAAGAGAGATCTGAGAGTAAAGGACTAATCCCAAAGAGGAAGGCAAAGGCTGGTCAGTGCTTCTTGCCTTGCTCCACAGAGTCAGAGAAGAGGACAGTACTTCCAGATGCTGCCTTTTGGGAAGGGAAGGGAAGTGAAGGGAAGGGAAGGGAAGGAAAAGAAAATAGAGCAAAGGACATTGTGCAGCTGTAGGAAAATATGAAGCACCCTTTTTAGTACAAAATTAAATATGCTAGGGGAAAGATTCTGATTAAATCTGATTTTTAAAACATATTCCTAGCCTAAAAAATAATTCAGTGGTAAAGCAAAGGTAAAGAGTAAGCAAGCTCACACAGGGCATTACATTAGGTGGAATAAACCCTTGTAAATGTGCAGTAGGGATTAATTGCACTTTGGCACAGACGGACTAGATGACCTATCCTAACAGTTCTGGATGTAGCTAATAGCCTGAATAAGTCATCTTAAAAATGCAGTTGGGAAACTTAGTGTTGAAAAGATTCACAGCAGAAATGGCTGTGCTCTTCTGCGTGACAATAAGAAAAAGGACAAGGGGTGAATTAAGGACATGGCATTGGGTTTGCGTTTTAACATCCTGAATTTTGTCAGGGTATGATATAACTTAAACACTCCTAAGAGGCATGGCAATTTTGTTGACTGTGGACTTTGTATCTGCTTTTTGCCTTCCCTTTTCTCTTAAGTAGGAGAGGGAAATATCTCACAACAGATTATTAAATCTTAAATGGCTGATGCAGCTCGGCAATGGGTGGTTTTACAGGGAATAATGTACAGAATTAAATATATTTGGTGTGGTTATATCACAATTACTTATTCAGTTAATAATGTATTTTATCCAAACCAACCAACCAACCAACCAAAAAAAAAAAAAAAAAAACCCAACAACAAAAACCCCCCAGTCTTTATTCAAACATTATTTATTTACCTTAAGAGACTGAAAAAAACTCTCAGGGAAATATATATTTAGACATCTCCCAAAAAATGGCTTACTTACCCAGTTCAATACATTAAATGTGGAGATTAGATGATTCACCTGACAGACATCAAGGCCTCCTCTGGAACTGTTTAATTCTGATAAGCAAATGTGCCTTTCATGCCTGCTTACTAGGGGAAAATTACTGTATTTGCACAATATCTTGTAATGACTCTAAAGAGGTGTTTAAATATCACTAGCATTTTCAAACCCCTACATAAAAAGCAAACAAACACAAAGACAGTCAATATTATCTTTATAAGACAGTATATTCAGCTACGCTGGCACTTTGATTCAAGGGTGATGAACGTTTACATCTCTGAGACATCTGTTGTCCTCAGACAGGCAGTCATTTTGTCTTCAGTCTGGAGCAGGCAGTGGAGAGTTTACAAGGAAAACACGCTTTAAAATGTAATTGAGTCCTTTCTTGGTTAGGATATTCTGACTGAAAGTGCATGGATGCTATTCGCATAAAGAGAAGCAACCTTGCTGCTAAAGACAGAATTGTTTATATAGGAACAATGCTACATCCAGGCCTGAAAAAGTCATGTTAAGTGTGATACCTAGAAGGAAAGGAAAATCAATGTCTTTGTTTAGCATGAGAAGCTAGATTGTCCCTAGAGCCAGAGCTTGTATTTTTCAGAGATGGCTATATTTCTTCTATTATAAAGTCAGATTTTTTTTTTCCCTAGCCCTCCTGAATTTAGTTGAGAAAGAACAAAAGAAAAGGAAAAAAATGAAGCGTGATAGTCTTTTCATGTGCAAAAGAGAGACTAACATGCCATGTAGCCGGCCCAAGTTTCACCCCTTAGACCTTATGTCACCCACTAAACATGAATTGGCTTTCAAGGTTGGAACTGAACATTTTTTGGTAACAGAATGGCATGGCATGCCACATTCTGATGGGCTGAGCCAGACGGATGCACACTGAAGCAGGAAAAGTTTGATAAGAACAGCTCCTCAGAGGACAAGAGCTCACAGCAATTTATCATTAGTATCTATTCTGGCCAGCAGCAAACAATGAATTCCAACGGTCTGAGCACCTCCAGTAGGAAGGCCAGAAGTATTAGAGTATCTGAGTGCAAGATCGTGGAGCCTGGTTTCAGAAAAATATGAGATACTTTGTTAAGTAGCAACAAGGTGTCAATTTGCATAAGAGACTGACGATAATATCGGCGCTGTCACTTTCTGGAAATGCCAAACCATTTTTAGAATTCTAAGTGGAAACTATTCAATTTTTATTGAGCCCATTATGGGATATTCAGAGTACAGGCTGGAAGCAGAAAGCAGTAGGAGAATTGGAGGAGTACACAGAGAGGGAGCTAAAATAATAATAAAATAAAATAAAAAAAGGATGCAAATGATACATTGCTATAAAATTTTCTACTCAACAAGGCTCCTCATTTGGGAACCCTGAGGGAAGAATTTCAAATAAACCATTTCACACACTGGAAGAACAGCAGCAGTGGTATGGGAAAAGCCAGTTTTTCAGGCCAAGTCAAAACACAATGGAAATGGGATAAAATAAAATGCTATAGTAGCCTTGGCTTTATGACTACTTCAGGTAGAAGTTTTACTCCGCAAGAGCTCTTAATGACTCTGGTCACACAAACTTACATGGCCTTCTCTTCCAGTGCACTTCCTCTCCACGTAACCTCTTCATCTTCTTCCTCTGCCTCTATCTCAGTCTATACAACCAGCTTCAGCAGCAGCATGGATGTCCTCTTTCAAACTTCTCAGTGCTGATGGTTGGACTCTTCAGTTCCATTTTTGCCACCATCATCACTGTGGATGTCCAAACATCAAATGTCGAGGGAAAAAATAGCCCTTACATTGAATTATGTTTTTCAGTCATGTAATCATAGTATTTTGCTCTTATAAAATATAACACTTCTCATTCGAAGAACTCTGAACTTCTAAATGATCACTTAATTAAGTCACAAAATGTTCCTGTGATCTAGGAAAGTATTGAAATGAGTAAACTGGTATAGATGAGTAAAGTCATTAGTCAAGATGACTAACAGAGATGAGAAATGTTCTAATAGAGGGTAGTTGCAGGAGAAGAAAATGAGCTTCAAATGGGTTAGCAGAGTGATTTTTAGAGAATAGTACTGACCACCTACACTCTTTCATAGCAAGCAGGAGCTATGACTGCTGAGGAATGTCTAAAAACTAGTCTGTGTCTGACTTCATAGGGACACTGATAGGGAATGACAAGACATTTCTGAAACAAAACTGTGCATGTGGCATAGGAACACAGGGCTGAGTGGATTGCCTGAGCTACTGAGTCCACTCACCTACATGGACAATCACAGAAATTATGCTCAGTCTAGGAGTCCCTACAGACCACAAACTACTCACCACCCAACTCCAATATCAGTTGTTATTACAGATGTTACTGGGCCAAAATTCATTCCTGGGTGGGTCTCACCAGTGCCTGGCTCCAGTGGATGATACTGAGATCTCTCTCCTGTGTGGACATATTTACTGAGGCTATGTGGGCAGGGGGCATTTTGACCAAGACAACCATGGTGCTATTCACTCACCCCATACTTTGATCTTCTTGCACACTGGGACCCATCGGCACCTTCTCTAGAAGTAACACGAGAAAGGAGAAGAGAGAGATGGTATCATTCATTTCCCCCACCAAGTAGTGAGGGTAGCAAAGGGCTGATGGATGTGGAGTAATGCTTAGGTAAGATTGACAACTATTTCCTCCTGCTTCATACACATAACCAGCACCCACCTGTTTTCCTCCCACCCAGAGATATTTTTGAAAGCTTCTTCTAGCAGATTTCTGCACCAAAATTAAACCCATCTAGCAGTCAGCCTTACTGCCTTGCAACAACGTCAGCTGTGTGTCATGACAACAGATGATAGAAATGCTGCTATTCAGGCTGCAGGGTGCGTGTTTCATTTCTTTTCTTTTTCTCTTTTATTTTTTCTTTTCTCTCTCTCTCTCCTTTTTTTTTTTTTTTAATAGCTTTAAAAAGAACTCTGAACAAAAGTGCTTGCTTCATGATGCATCTCTGAGCTAAGGCACACAGGGCAGGTATACCTGCCCACATTCCAGGGGGCAAAAATAGGTAGAGTGGGTGAGATTTCCTGTGGTGCTGTGGGGGTTGAGGAAGAAACACTCTGAGGAGAAAAAGAGATAACAAGAAAGGGAAAATGGAGAGGAAATAGAGGCAGAAGCAGAAGTACTCCCAAATTCCCTCCACACCAAGGCCCTACAGGTCTCCTTTGCAGGTCTTCAGCAGCTTTGTGGCCAGTACCCTGAGCACAGATGTCCTTTTCCTGTCCCCTGGCCTTGGCCATTCGTTGGCAGATCTTAGTGTAAGCTGCCAGAGGGACCCTACCATACCCTGCCTGCTTTCTCCTCAGCCACAGTGCTGACCCAGGAGTGTAGAGGCTGCTTGGAGAAAGATCCCAGTGGATCCTGACACCTTTTAGCATCTACCAGCTGATCAGAGATGGATCCTATGCAGTGGAGGAGACAACTTCATGCCCATCACAACTTGCTTGAATTAACATGTAGCACAAGTGCCATGAGCCACCGAGGAAAGGTGAGTGCTAATTTAGGAAGAGCAAAGCCACAATCAGCCTTTCACTTCATGACCACCTGTCCTCATAAACCTTACTTGTGGACCAGCAGATCAGGAAACCCAAGGGCAGGTTGAGCTTCTGTTTCTCCATCACTGGTTTTATAAGAAAGGGCCATCACGTGTAGCAGTAAAACACAGGACAGCTGGTGTAGATTAGTAGGTTCTTGGTGTTAGGTGTTTCACTTGTCCCATGCTAGGTTAGCAGAAGTATTGACTGGCTTTCTTTGGAACAAAACCTGTTCTGGAAGTTCAATGTCAGCAGTGTAAGGAAGCCTGAGACAGGCAAGTTTAAACACTGTGAGAGCCTCCTCCCATGTAATAGCATTATTCCCACAAAATACAATTTCTCCCAGGACAAACCTGAAAATACTTCTTGGTGCTCTACTGCTGAACTAAATATTTCATCTATATGACCTTTTTTTTTTAGTCTTTGTGCACTGCTTGGTCCTCGAGTCCAAAAAAAAAAAAAAAAAAACAATAACGAAACAAACCTAGTGTCTCAGTTACTTTTGGCATCAGGCTATGCAAGGGCAGCCAGAAGCTTAGAGAAGGGCATCTCCAGCTGAAATCACTGCAGTTCACAGCTCACACTTCAGTAATCATCACAGTTGTTTCTGTTTCACAGCATTATAAAAGACCAGAAGCAACCCCTGAGTGAAGCAAGAATTTAAATATGTTTTTGAGGCCCTTCCCCCTCAGAAAATCACGTGTGTGTATGCTTGATACTAAGAGCTCTTTCTGAATATAAATGCTTCCTTTAATCAGGGCTGCACAAGTATCACAAGCTTAGATCAAGGAGCTGATCTGTCCAAACGAGACATTAGAGGCATGATGAAATGCTGCAGATCTTCGCTTTAATGAAATTTAGTTATGAAACCCTTTAATAAAGCTGCAGTGAGTATATTTACATTCCCAACAGAGAAAAGCTCTCTCCTGAAAAAGGAAAAAATTACCACAATTAATAATATCCTGATATTCTTCATAATGCCAGTAGATTGCAAGTTTCTGTTGAGCTGTTCATCATTTTGAATTTCCATGCATCTTTTTTATTTCACATACACACCCGCTGGGGCATTTTAAGGACTAAAATTCATTGCTCTGTATTAAAAATAGCAAATGAATCTCATGATTTCTTTTGTATCTCCCCAGTTCATTCAGTATACAAAAGATGAAATCAGTGGCATCCTGCCCGAGGAATAGAGTTATTTTTATTTTGTTGGCTTTGGGGATTTTTTTTTTATAGCACTGCAGAATTTTGGCTTTACTCTTGCAACTGTGGTGTGCTGCACCAATACATTTTCACACTATGAGTTTTCACATCATCTGCATTTTGCTGTGTTAATCCTGGATGTTTAATATCAAGCAAAAGAGTATTCATGCCCCATTGATCTCCCTCTCCAGCACCTCCTCTTTATCTGTGCATTTCTTCTCCATTGACTAAGGTCTGAGCTGAAATACTGGTTCTACCCTTTGAGGAGAGCTAGGACCACAGACCCAGTGTGACTGTTGTAGAACTGGTCTTTCTATCCTAGAGAAGAGGTGTGGTGTTACCCTTCCTTTCATCTTTTAGCACTTCCACAGTTGCCCACTTCAGATAGTTACACATGGCAGAAAAGTATTCCAGAAACACTGTCATTAGCAGTGAAGGATGTGTCTCACCCAGATGACCCATATATGCCCAGATTTCCTGTATCTTGTTTCATCCTTTTTTGTCTTCTTTCTCCCCCTCTCCCTCCTTCTTTTAGTAGGTTATTTCTTTTCGTGTTTACTGTTTGGTTTTTTTCCCCCATTCTCTTTTTCTATTATTTTTCTTCAGATGAATGCAAAAGCATATTCAGTGTCTCAAACTAATTGCCTGTTAATTTAATCTCAATTTATTAACAGAGGGACTTTGTAACGAGTGCTGCTACTTCCCCAGCCTAATAATAAAATCTCTTCTATTTGTTCTCATGTACCTCATGAAGGTAATTCGCTTCACTTTGAATGTCCTCTTTTCTCTAAAATCATTGGCTGTCTAATTGCTCAGTCCCCTTCATTTCACAACTGCCATTCAGAAGTTTGAGTTACATGGGTTTTATTATTTCTGATCCTGAATGTCAAGACTTTCAATTTTTTAATAGAATTCTCCTGTGTGTAACTTTTTGGACATGGTTTACTATTTGTTTTAGTTTTAAAGCGGAACACAAAATAGAGTAGTCTTATTCCTTTTTTCACATTTTTTGAGCCATTTCTGCTGGGATTTTTAACTAAAAGGTCTCTTTTCCAGTAAAGCAAAGCAGATGCTTTGCAACTGTTTTCACAGTTAAAAGCCCCTGACAAGCTGTACACAGTATGTGTCTTGTACTGCAAACACTATAGATGTACCTCTACTTACAACCAGTCCCAAAGCAATGAGTAGGACTATATAACCTAGTAAACAAGTCTTTGAAAATCCGTATGTATTTATCCTTTTAGCAAGCCAATTACAATAAAACAATATAAATACTTGGTGTATCTTGTGATGGAATTTGCAACTATTTGGGGTTTATTTCTTTGATTTCAACACCTTAACTTATGGCTCACATAGCTAAAAGACATGTTTAAACCCTAACTAAATGCTTATGAATTTGGAAAACAAAAAGGATACCTAATGTGAATTTACCCTGAATTTATTTTGAGTGCACTTCACATACAGTGAAGCATTGGATCCCACCCAATGTACCTGAAGAGCAGTCATCTTTGAAAGAAAACCTCTTGACTTTTTTCCTTCCTTTAGAAAGCAGACATTTTCAGTTCACTTCCACTCCCTCTTTCCTGCCGCTGAAGCAATGTTTGTTCCCTCTATAAAATGGAGACAAAAAAGGCAATTATATGAGTCATCAGAAAAGTGCAATAGCAGTAGATGGTCACTGACAGTGATCAGCCTAAATTGCCTACTGATTCCCTGCTGATCCCTTGCAGACTCTGGCATCTATAGGACAACTGGGACTTGTCTGGGGAGCAGCCCTAGTGCCCGCAAAGCAATAGGCAAAACCAGTTCTATATGACAGTTAAATTTGGATCCCCAAAAATTATATGACAAATATTATAGACTATTGCCTCAGCTGATTGCCAGGCATCAAAAGCTAGTAGCAGAGAACGGAGATATTCCCTTCTAAGCACAATCACAGAATCACAGAATGGTAAGGCTTGGGAGGGACCTTTAGAAATCATTCCCTGCTAGTAGCTTCACCTAGCGCAGGCTGCACAAGATTACGTTGAGTTTTGGATATCTGCAAAGAAAGACTCCACCCAGCTCTCCAGACTGTCCAATTCTCCCTGAATGGCAGCACAGCCTTCCAAATTGTCAGCCACATCTCCCAGTTTTGTATCATTAGAGGATTTGCTGAGCGTACACTCTGTCCATTCATCCAGGTGGTTGATGAAGATATTGAACAGGACTGGACCTAGTACTGACCTTTAAATAATGCCACTAGCCATGGGCCTCCAACTATTCTACACACCACTGATCACAACCCTCTGAATTCTCAGCCTCACAGTCCACTCATCTAACCCACACTTCCTAAGCTTACCTATGAGGATGGTATGGAAGACAGTGTCAAAATTCTTGAAGATGAGACAGACAACATCCACTGCTTTCCTCTCACCTACCCAGCTGGTCACCCCATCATGGAAGGTTATCAGATTGACCAAGTGTGACTTCCTTTTGATGAATCCACGCTGGCCATTTCTCATACAATAAAAGAGAACAGCCTAGTTAGTCATTAATACACCTTCAGATGTTAAAAGAGATGTCATGCTGCTGCATAAAAATGCATTCTATTGGCCTTAAATTGATCCTTCAATCAACCTGCCATCAAATAGCTTAAGTATCCTACCTGTTTCCATCTCATAGTTAAAAAGAAAGAAGAGATACATGTATCCCATTACATTTAGTTTTGTTTCATGAAGAAAAAAATATTACCAGATTAGAGGTAGGTAAGCAGAACAGGAACAGAAAATGCAGTCTGTTTGAGATTTTACTATGCGGAAAACCTCTTACTTCTTCAGCACATCCATACTGCCATCTGAATTTTAACTTCACAACATTATGCAGTTGAGCATCTGGCTATAGGTGGAATAAAAGGAGTTTCAGACACACATTGTCAACAAGTTACATGAAAATAAGAAAGCCTAAACGATAATAAGCAATGCAAGGAAATTACTGAAATTAAACAGGATTGGGAAATGCTCCCCTTTAATCAAATGGCAATATGAAAGAAATTCACCAGATCTCGGCAGTTTACACTCAAGAAAACTCACCATTCACTGACGTGTTCTGGAATTTTAGTCATTTTTTTCATTCCGTGTTTTAAAACAGGGCGAAGGGAGAAGCGTGACATTGCCCAGATAGCGATGCTGAAGCACTCTTTTAGGTTCCTAACCGAAAATTAAACACAGAGGTCGCGAAAAATTAACAGTATTGCACGGCCGTATGAAGCCGTGGAAGGGAACTTCGCGGCAGACAGCCGCGGCAGAGGCGAAGGGCGGCGGCTGACACCCCTCAGAGCCCTCATTGCGGGCAGCTGCGGAGCAGAGCCGGGACAGCCCGGAGCCACCGCCCGCCGACATGTGGCCGAGGAGCGCCCTCTGACGGGGAAGGGGAGAATCGCCATGGCCGCAGCCGAGCTGCAGCGAGAAAGGGGCTTCTGCCTCTGCTGGCTGCTCCTGCTGCTGCTGCCAGGCCAAGCTTTGCCCCTAGGCTTTGCCCCTGGGCCCGCAGGGCCGCTTGCGGAAGAACCCCCAGGGCCACCCCTAATCCCTGCCCGTGACGTTCGGGGAAGGTGGGAGAGTGCTCCTGAAGGGCAAGATTTATCAGCGTGCTCTGATCTAAGGATTTTGGCTGCATCTCATCTCCTCGAGAAGCTCCGGCCACGGCTGTGCACCCTCAGCCAAGAACATTTTGTTTCCACGTCTCACATGCTTCTCTCTTTCCCTTCGCTGCCTTGTGGTCCCGGAGGACAATGCTGTCTTGGGGGATCGCAAAGCGTCTGGTGGATTCTCTGTCGCTTGGATTCCAGTCCGTGGGTGGAGAGTGAAAGGAAAAAAGCACTGGACTCAGCAGGATCTAGGCAGCAGGGAATAAGGGTTGGCTCCGGTTGACACAGACAGCAGCCAGGCTTAGTGCAGATGGCCTGCCAGTGGCCTCAAGGTCTTATAAAGAGAACCTTTTGGAAGAAAGGCAGTCCTGGCATTTTTCCCACTATGAGAGACAAATGCTTCAGTGAAAAAGAAGGAAAAGGAAAAAAAAGAGGGAGAGAGAAAGGAAAAATAAAAGGAGACATACAGGGTAAAGGGACTGGTCAGATGTTTTAGCCAAAATTCACGTGAATAGTCAAGGGTCGGGCTACAGTCACCTCCTGGTGCTGTCCCACACCCCTCATTACCTATAGAGGCAGTTCGCTTCTTGCAGGCTGTTACTGTCATATACAGGGTTCGGTAAGGCTTCACCTTACACAGGGCAACACCACTTGGCATTTTCTTTTAGCTAGCAGAGGTGAGCAATCACCCATTTTGGCGATGTGTCACCATCTGTTGCTTAAAGTCCCCAAGCCCACAGTGGCATTTTGGCCGTGCACCAAGCTGCGCAGCTCCAAATTTGTGTTTCCTGGAGACACTGCACTCACCAGACTCATCCCCAGTGGGTTCGACTGCACTGAAAGAAGAGACAAGAGGGAGGAGGTAAGGGTTGAACCTGCGTCTCTATCTCACTGTGTCAGCTAGGTTCAGTGCTGTTATGTGCGAAGGCCAGTAAAGGGGAGGGCAAAGGCAGAGGTTTGGGCCACTCACTCTTCTCTGCTCATCCTTTATTCACTGTCCTCTATTCATCCTCCACCTGCAGCTCATACCACAGGGTGGAATGTCAGGCTTCTGTGGGCACTAGTGGTCTGAGAAAAGCAGTTTTCATCCCATTTTGTGGGTGTAAGTGGGAGAGCCTGTAGAACAAAAGCTGTTATTAATTCCCAACTGCAGAAAGGAGGTTGCAGCTGTTTTGAGAGGTTTCCCTGCAAGCTATGCAGATATGCTCAGAATTTTAATGGTTGTTTACCAGCTAAAATGTGCCATCAAAAGAGCAAGTAGTTTCCAAGCAAACAAGGTGTGAACATCACTTCATCCTGGAAATAAACCTCTTCTTTCTTGTGAGTGCTTTTCTGGGTGAGCAGACACTTTTTTATTTGATTGTTTCAGTTTTCAGCTGTTCTTTTTTTAATTCATCCTCTCCCATCTAAGAAAAAAAAGATTCCTTGAAATATGCAGTGCATTTTTAGACATGCAAAAAGCCTTGGCAGAGAGGAAAACAAACAAACAAACAAAAAAAAAAAAAACAAAAAAAAACCACCAACCCATCAAACGTTCAGTCTGTGTGGTCTCTAAATCACTGAAAGAAAAGGGTAGCCCCAGAAAACACTGGTCTGCAGTTAAAGTAGTACATGCATAAAACTAGCATCTGACCAAAGTGTCTAGCAAAACCTAAAGAAAAACACAGCACACAAAATATTAAAGAAGGAGAAAATGAAGAGGCTTTGTTATATTCTGAGGAATGACAAGACATATGGCAGGCTTTTATCTCCTATTTTCTGCACTAGCCATAAACTTCAAGATGATTATTGTTGCTGAGAAAATAACATGTTTTTATCCAGAATCTCCAGTGCACATTATTTATTTCAAGAATTAAGCCTCTGCAGTCATGCCTGTGCTTTATGGCAGCATATAACTCTAAATTCTGTTTCTGTGACATTAACATATGTGTTTCTCTACATCGTGTGTATCGTGCATATGTGAAAAAAGCACTCAGATAGGTACAAATACACAAAGATTTTTTTCACTTCAGTGCATTTGAAGTCAAAGCTCTCTTTTCTTTATTCCAACAGACTGTGAAGTGTCTGGCCAGCAGAGAGTATTTACAGCTGAAATGACAGTTCCCAAATATCACTGCACTTGGAGGATGGGAAAGATCCCCTAGTATCCACCATCTAGCCAGAAAGTTATGAGAACCCTGTATTTAGAGAGGACTACGCCTGAACAACAGAAAAAAGAAGATAGTTAAGTGATGTGGTAAATGATGGCCAGGAAATTACTAGGAATTTAATATAACATTGAGGCAGTGCTAAGGAGAGGGTTGGACAACCTACTGCTATTCCATCAGGTCATCCAACTGAAAATATGAGTGAGAAAATTAAGTTGTTCATCTTTCACTAAGACAGAAAGGAAAAGTAAACTGGACAGCCTAACCATTAAATCTAAGTTAAGTCATCACATAAACAAAAAAAAATTGGGTAATATTTCAAGAAATTTCTTTCTAATGACTGTAACAGTTCAAGTTACTATGAGATATTTTTGTGTAACATAATACAATCCCACTAAAGAGCAATTTTTGACCTCTGGTAATGGAGACACCAAGGATCACTGTGTGTTTTGTGTTTCTATTACAGGAGTCCAGAAGGTAGATTAGAGAGATCATTTTCACCCATATAGACAGGAATTTATTCTCTCTTAGTAAGTCATAACCTTCATATTTATGTAATGATGGTGAAAAGTGAAATTCTATTTCATGGTAACTAGTTTGCAACAACTAATTTCTAAGACAGCATGTGACTGAAGACATCTGTGGACTGTTAAATATTAGAGATGGTTAAATATTTTTTTTTAAGAAATATCACACCTGCCTATTCCCTACAAATCTTCTTTGGCTCTGCAGTTGATCCTACAGCATACCGCCGTCATTTTGGTTTTTTTTTAAAGGATAGGAAATCAGGGCTGTGATAGACATGATAAAGTTAATGACACAGTCAAAAATTACCAGAGATATCAACTGAGTAAGCCAAGGGAAGAAATCAGCTCTCTGCCCAGAGTTTTCCTTATTGAGAGAGTTGGTGCTTTCCAATATTTTAGAAGTATTAAATAGGATTTAGCTGTATAGTCTCTTGACCTCCAGTCTTTGTTACGCTTGCCAGCTTTCATGGACATGATCTCAAAAAATACAGGCACTTTGATTTACTGTGAGACAGTGTCAAGAAAACATTTGCACTATCTGAATATAACCTGATTTAATATTACCACAAGATTTTACCAATGGCTGCTTGTATGTACAGACAGATAATGAAATCATAGAATAGCTTGTGTTGGAAAAGACCTTCAAAGATCATTTAGTCCAAAATCCCTGCCATGAAAAGGGATAGTTTTAATCAGATCAGGCTTCTTAGAGCTCTGTCCAGCCTGACCTTAAATGTTTCCAGAGACAGGGCATCCACCACCACTCTCAGTGAAGCACTTGCTGCAGTGTGTCATCATTCATATGTAGTTTGACTCTACAGTCCTTTATTTTAAAGCCCTCTTGTCCTGTCACAACAGGCTCCACTAAAAGGATTGTCCCCATTTTGCTTATAAGCAACTGTTAAGTATTGAAAGGCCACAATAAGGTCTCACAGAGCCTTCTCTTCCTTAAGCTCAACAGCTCCAACTCTCTCAGCTTTTCCAGACAGAATTTCCATCATTTTTGTGGCTGTCCTCTGGACCCATTCCAGTAAGTGTATGGCTTTCCCATACTAGAAGAGCAGGACACAGTTACTTCAGGTGCAGTCTCACCACAGCAGGGCAGAGCAGCAGAATCTCCTGCATGTTCATTTTGATGCATCCAAGGATGTGACTGGCTTTCCAGGCTGTGAGCTCCTGTCCCACTTTTCATCCACTGGAATCCACAAGTCTTTCTCAGCAGGATCTCTTTCAATCCCTTTATCTCCCCAGCCTGTAATGATACTGGGGATTGTGTTAACTCAGGTGTCAGGCATTGCACTCAGTCTTGCTGAACTTCTTGAGTTTCACATGGGCCCAGTTCCCAAACTTGTACAGGTACCTTTTGATCCCATCCCATCCCTCAGGTATGACAACCACACCACTCAGCTTGATGTCATCTGCAAACTGCTGAGGGTGCATTCAATCCCAAAATCAGGACTGATCTAGAGACTCCTGAGGGGGCACCAGTCATGACTGATCTCTTTCTGAGAACCATTGACCACCATCTGTATCCAACCATCCAACCAACTCCTCATCCAATAAAAAACCTACCCATGAAATTTGTATCTGTCCATATTTGTGGGCATCCACAAATCTGCAAGTGCTGAGGGAGCTGGCTAAAGTCACTGGTAGGCCAGATTTGTGAGAATCTGAATCGTCTCTCCCTTGTTCATCAACAAAAATAAAGATTGCCTTTGTTACCCTCCCAGACTCAGCCCAGGATCCTGGCTGAAAGCTCAAGGATGCAAATCAACAGAAATACAGCACCTTTGTGGACTTCCTGGACCTCAGCCTGACTTGAATGCCCAAGATGTGCACACCTTGTATCACTTACCTGAAAGAGAAAAAGCTTATGTGTATTCGAGCTATGGACAGGTAAGCAGCACAGGAAGGGGGCGGAGGCCTTCCCCAGTGCCGCCACCAGACCCCTGCAAATGCATGAATACACAGGAAGATTTCCTGGGGAGCTGCACCTGGACACTGATCTAAAAAACTGTATAAAAAGACATGAGCAATGCCTGCCAAGAGGAGCACCTCCAGAAGAGCACCTCCACCAGCGCACCTCCACCAGAAGAACTCCTGGCAAATTCCGTAGAAGAACATGCCCAGGTCATGCGCCCATCTGTCTCTCCTCTCCCATCTTCAGCTGATGATAATATAATCCCTGCTCTTTTCCTTCCCTGCTACTTCTCTTTTCATCTGTTGTTCTCTTTCTCTCTCTCTCTCTCTCTCTCTACCTCTGTTTTGTTAAATTTTATCCTTTAATAAATAGATTTGTGGTGATGTATGATCTCACTTGCACCTTAATTTCACAACANAGCACCTCCAGAAGAGCACCTCCACCAGCGCACCTCCACCAGAAGAACTCCTGGCAAATTCCGTAGAAGAACATGCCCAGGTCATGCGCCCATCTGTCTCTCCTCTCCCATCTTCAGCTGATGATAATATAATCCCTGCTCTTTTCCTTCCCTGCTACTTCTCTTTTCATCTGTTGTTCTCTTTCTCTCTCTCTCTCTCTCTCTCTACCTCTGTTTTGTTAAATTTTATCCTTTAATAAATAGATTTGTGGTGATGTATGATCTCACTTGCACCTTAATTTCACAACATGGACATCTATAAGAACAGATCTTGCTCCACTGGACAGAGATACTGTTAATCTCTTTTCTGTGGACCTTGACAACCTTACAACATCTTTGAAAAGTCACAGAGAACAGGAGAGTTGCTTGAGGACTGGTGGAAATCCAAGTCACCCCAGTCTTCAAAAAAGAGCAAGAAGGATGACCCAAGAAACTGCAGGCCAGTCAGCCTCAACTGCATCTCTGCAAAGGTGATGGTAACTATTTGTTCTTGGTGACATGGTCTCAAAGGCAAATTGAGGAAGAGCAAGTTATCAAGAGCAGTCATCATGGATTCACCAAGGGGAAGTCATACTTGACCAATCTGTTAGACTTTTATGATGACATAACTGGATGCATAGATAAGGGGAGGGCAGTGGTTTAATCTGCTTTGACTTCAGAAAGGCTTTCAGGACTATGTCCCACAGCACCCTCGCAGCCAGGCTTAAGAAGTGCATATTGGATGACTGGACAGTGAGGTGGCTCAACAGAAGGACATCACTCAGGACACTGTAGTGAGTGAGACAGAGTCTAGTTGGAGGCCCAAGGCTAGCGGAGTTCTCCAGGGATGAGTACTGGGTCCAGAGCCGTTGAACGAAGGACCTGAGCAAAGGGAGAGAGTGTACCCTCAGCAAGTTTGTCAATGATGCAAAACAAGGAGAAGTGACTGAGACGCCAGAAGGCTGTGCTGCCATTCCGTGGCATCTGGACAAGACTGGGCCGCTGGGTGAGGAGAAACCTAATGAAATTCCACAAGAGCAAGTGTAGACTCCTGCACCTGGGAAATAATAACCACATGTATCAGTACAGTTCAGGAGCTGACCTCTTGGAGAGCAGCTCTGGAAAAGAGGACCTGGGAGTTCTGGTAGACAAGTTCACCATTAGTCAGCAAAGTGACATCATGGACAAGAATACAATACAATGGCATCCAGCAGCACATTAAAAAGATTGTGGCCAGCAGGTCAAGGGAGGTTCTGCTCACCCTCTACTCTGCCCTGATACAGCTCTCTCTGGAACATTGCATTCAGTCTGACCTTGAGTTCAAGAAGGATAGGAAACTGCTGGAGAGAATCCACTGGTGAGTCACTAAGATGCTATGAGGACATGCCAGTGGGACAACATGGACTCCACACGATTCAATGTGAATCTCACTGGAGATGTTTGTTCATTATGACTCTGCTTATACAGTCTTAGGCATAGACCACACACCTACATATTAGCATTATCTAGGCAAGTACAGCCCAGTCTTTCACACACATCATGCCTCGTTTTTCCCCTTAGCCAGATGTACCACTATCTTTCATCCCCCGTGGGAGGCATCCTGAAGCTGTGAGAATGAAGGTCAAATGCTTATACACTGCTTGCTATTATTCCCTCTCACATTGCATTCCCACAATTCCCCTTTTTCGTTGTACAACAAAGGCAGTGTTTCTCATCTATTGCAGAGCCCTTCACAAAAAGATAACAAACACAGCACTTTAAACATTACTACACCGAGGATCAACAAAACAACTGTTTCCATCTTTGCCAATGAGTATGTCTAGCCCTTGAGCTGAAAACAAAGGTCGATGGCAGCTCTATTTTGCAGAGTTGTCTGTCTGAATGAAAAGGGTTGCTGAAAGCTTGTGAAATAGCATTTGCTTGTACACTAACCCAATTAAGCATCATTAAAGCTTGTGCAAAACTAACTCCTAGCGCAGTATCAGGATAATGCAGCTATCATCCCATGCACGCACACTTCCCGTTGTTCGTTAATGCTTATGGGTTATAATCATATACATGCTTGATGTCAATAAAGTTAACACCCATATCCCAGGATACATTTCGATTTCTTGCCACAGTGTCTGCATAGCCATCTGAGCAAGACTTCTGCTCACTGCCAAAAGCAGGCTGGACACAAGCTGGCATCTGTCAAAGACCTGTAGGCACATAAACATATACAAACACATTCCTTCCCTATGCTAAAAAAATCTATTGGCTTTTTCTAGGGTGAATCTCTTTGCATGATTTAAATGGAGAATTCTCCTTTTTTTTTTTTTTTAAGTCAAAGTTGTTGAATTAGCATAAGCAGGTGTTAAGTATTACCTGTGCTGCGATATTACAGGGAATGCTTCTCTTGTAAAATGATTACATATTGTGTGCTGTGAAGGCAGATATGTTACCTGTTTTAATGTCTAAGCACACAACTGCATAGGTGTGATGGTGCCTTTTAAAAGCTGCAGTGGCCTGTAGCAAGCCATCTTTTTTGAAGTGTGACCTTGTTTTATGTATTTGCTATAGAAAGCTGGTACCTAATCTGGCATGCTGCAAGTCAGATCTCAGGGGGTGTGTGTGAAAACTGAATCCAACAATCTTTGCCATATTAACTTCGCCAGGATATTGTAACAAAAAATGCTCCTCCTTTTTTTTTCTTCTTTTTTTTTTTTTAAATCTTAATGTGATCCCTGTCCTAAAGCACTACCATTTATATAAAGGGAAAAAAACCACAAAAAACATTCTGTAATACCTGTAATCTGAACTCCTGACCTTATCTATGCTAGCGCTAGAAATCTATGGGAAACTAAAATGTGCTAAAGTTAGACTATTGAATCGATACTGAAGAAGAAAAGAGAGGGGGAAAAAAAGTTTTTTTTTTAGTTTTTTTTTTAGCACACTTTAGATTACCATGGTATACAAAAAAAGAAAAAAAAATTCAGGTCAGTCAACCTAAAAGAATTGCTGATCTATAGACTTACAAATAACTTACCCTATTAAAGTTACTCCAAACTTATTCCAATTATAATATTCTATTATAATTATTAACCACTTATCATAGTCTATTACAATTGCCAACTACTTATCATACTTTATTATAATTAGTCAAGATTTATCATAATTACTCATTATTTGTTATTCCTATTGTTCCTATACCTCTATTAATATCACCTATTACCATTGTGTTACTAGTATTGTGTATTCCCCTTGCATTCCCCATTCCCTTGTGAATGTTATGCATATCAAAACTGACTTATCCATTCACTTTTAAACTCTAAGATCTATTACAATTGAAAGATAAAGACATAATCAGGATTTTCACTCACACAATACTAAAACATTCACCACTAACATTCTTTACCACTGGAATATATATGCAACACTGCCAATTTAAGATTGAAACAGCTTCCTGCAGAATGTAAACACTGCAAAAAGAAGAGAGGGACAGAGCCCCACCATGCTGGGCTGTGCCAGGGAGAACAGGAGCCAGGCGATGGTGGCAGGGAGAGAGAGGGAAGCCAAGCCATGCTGGGCTGAAACCTGCAAAGAAACTGAACAGAGAATCTGTTTCTTCATGAACTGAATGAAGGGACAAACAGATAGTTACAGTCACCCGATTTTTCAAAACTTTTAGGCCTTTAACAGTGAATTCTGTGATGTGATCTGAGATGGGGGGGGAGGGGGGGGCGGGTGGATGGCACTGCGATGGATGTTTCTCTTGTCGCTGGAGTGGGGTAGTTCTCGCCGTGGGATCAACGTCTCCTACTTGGCCCGCAACCTTCCCCGGGCGATGCCGAACAATCCAGCAGATCTGCTCCTTCCACTTGCCCAAATCCTCTATTCCCTGTTGCAAGCAAAGAAATTTCACTAGGCAGGTGAGAGTGAGCTGTAGCTGTAGATGCCTCAAGGGATGGTAATTGACTGTGGAGCACTTCTGTAACATGTAGCACATCATCAGCGACTTCCTTTGTATCTTGATCGCTCCTTGATTGCTTAAAAGAATCTAACACAAGCCTCCAGATTGTTGAACAGGAGGTCTCTATCAGATCACCTCCCATGACTGCTTCAAAGAGCACATTTCCCATTTCTTTCCCAGTCTTTTCGTTAAAGGCAGATTGCGCATTTACTGCGATACCGTTACTTTCACACAAAATTGGCAAAGTCCTTAGAGTTTGTGTTCTGCATTTTACACCTCTTTTTTCTAGTATCGTCCTAAGGATCATTAGTAATCTTCAGAGGGTAAAATCCTCATGCTTTGATCAATACTGCATCTTCTTCTTTAGTTATGATCTGTCCCGTCTCACCGACCCATCTGTCCTTGAGTGTCCATTGCAACAGTCAACTTCTATCTTCCTCTGTGCATACACTGCTGCCTGGTCACAGTCCTGCTGTGCCGGCTCTTAGGTGGGGGCCCTTACCAACTGCAGTCATCCCCTTTGCCGTAAATTCTCCTTCACTATCATATCGTGGGTCACCACATGCTGGCGGGACAACATTGACTCCACAGGATTCAATGTGAATGCCACTGGAGATGTTTATTGCTCGTTATGACTCTGCTTATATAGTCTTGAGCATAGACCACACACCTACACATTAGCATAATCTAGGCAAGTATGACCCCGTCTTTTACAAACATCATGCCTTGTTTTCCCCTTAGCCAGATGTCCCACTGTCTTTCATCCCCCGTGGGAGGCATCCTGAAGCTGTGAGAATGAAGGTCAAATGCTTATACACTGCTTGCTGTTATTCCCTCTCATATTGCACTCCCACAGGGACAGGAGCCAGATTTTCTGAGGGAAGCTGTGGACCTATGGGGGATTCATTATGAAGCACTGTGTTTCTAACAGACCCATAAAAAGGAGTCATGTTGGAATAGTCCATGAAAAGTACCCACAATGGAGAAGTTTGTGGAGAACTGTTTGCTGTGAGAGGGACTTCACAATGGAGCAGGACAGCAGTGCAAGAAGATAGGAGCAACACACCAAAACTGCTAGAAACTGACCACAAATCCTATTTCTTATTCTCTTGTGTTCCTCAGAGCAGAGGAGGTAGAAAATTCAGGAGTGAAGGAGCAAAGCTGAACCTATGGTGTGAACCTGAAAGTGCTCAGCATAGGTTTCTAGTCTTAGATTAGCCAAGTCATCAATTTGAAACAGGAACAGACCAAATAAATATGACAAAGTAGAAATAAAATCTTGTGCCTTGGAGATACTCTATCATTTATTTAAGATAAACTTAGCAGAACAACTGTCTCCTTAATACAGATCAGTAGTTGGGGCAGTTCTATTAAGGGAAATTGATTTCAACAGAGATCATTCTGGAAAAAATAGTACTTTCCAAAAGAAGCCATGTGGAACCACTTGTTATTCCCTTCTTTTCCTTTTCTGATCTGCTTCAGGGGAAAACATTTTCAGGAGTACAATCTTAAACATAGCTTTCTTGAGTGTGCCTCCAACAGAATTTTTCAGGCAGTACTTCTAATTAAAGGATATGGTCTCATCAAGTTTACACAAATACCGCATTTCATGGTTTCCAGATACTAGCTCTAATTCTTGTGGCTACTGTTGTATTCCTTCTTCACTTTCTGTAAAAGGAACTACTGGCCCACATGATTTGCTTATGTCCAAATCACTTAAAATAATTGCACCAGCAGAAAATAGAATCACTACTAAAGGTTAGAGGTCCAGTCCTCCCCTGTATACATAGCTACTTCTGCCTGTGAAAAAATGTATAGTTGAGGTTTTTAACCACTGGGTGTGATTTATTGATTTTCACAGCATGATCAAATTCCTTTTCAGTTTCAGTAAAGGAATCCAGCATCTTCTGAGGTGACATGTTTTCTTTGTCACATAAGCAGAAATATTTTGGTAGGAGATCAAAACCGAAAGTAGAATTGTAAAATCTGGCAGGAAACAAAATCAAGTTCATGAAAACAGATCAGCTAAAATAGAATTAAACTGATTGTTGTCATGACTTTTCAAGACATCTCAGTTCTCTTCCCAGAATTACATTTATTTTGGTTGGAAAAGACCTATAAGATCATCAAGTCCAGCTGTCAAGCTAAGACCACTGTGGCCATTAAACCATGTTCCGAAGTGCCACATCCACATATTTCTTGAACACCTTCAGGGATGGTGACTCCATGATCCCTGTGGGCAGCCTGTTCCAATGCCTGACCTCTTCTTCAGTAAAGACATCTTTCCTCATATGCAATCTAAACCTCCCCTGGCACAGTTTCAAGCCATTTCCTTTTGTCCTATTACCTGATACTATAGAGAAGAGACTGGCCTCCACCTCTCTACAACCTCCTTTCAGGCACTTATAGAGAGCAATGAGATCTCCCCTTGGCCTCCTCTTCTCTAGACTAAACAAACCCCATTCCCTCAGATACTTCTCATAAGACCTTGTCGTAAGACCCTTCATCAGCTTTGTTTGCCTTCTCTGGACACCCTGCAGCACCTCAATGTCTTTCTTGTAGTGCAGGACCCAAAATTGAACACAGTGTTTGAGGTGTGGCCTCACCTGTGCCAAGTACAGGGGCACAATCTCTTCCCTGCTTCTGCTGGCTACACTATTCCTAACACAGGCAGGGATGCTGTTGGCCTTCTTGGACACCTGAGCACACTGCTGGCTCAACCAGGTTCTTTTCTGCCAACCAACTTTCCAGCCACTCTACTCCAGTCCTGTAGCTTTGCATGAGGTTGATATGACCAAAGTGCAAGACCTTGGCCTTGTTAAACCTCATACAGCTTCATACAGCTGACCTTGGGCCATTGACCCAGCCTGCCCAGGTCCCTCTGCAGAGCCTGCCTAATTTAGAGCAGATCAACAATGCCACCCAATTTAGTGTCATCTGTAGACTTACTGCAGGTACACTCAGTTTACTAATCCATATCATTGGTGATGACATTAAAGAGAATGGGCCCAAATACTGAGCCTCGGCAAACACCACTAATGACCACCATTCTTTGGGCTTAGACATTCAGAAAGTTTTTAACTCATTGAATGTGAACCCAACCAAGCCATGAGCACCCAGTTTCTCCAAGAGGATGCTGTAGGAAATGGTTTCAAAGGCTTTACTAAGGTCCACATGAGCAACACCCACTTTCTTTCCCTTCTCCAGTAAGCGGGTCACCTTGTCATAGGAAATTAGGTTTGTCAAGCAGGACTTGCCCTTCAAAAACTCATGCTGACTGGGCACCTGCTGCGTAAGATTACCTGCTCTGTGACCTTCCTTGGCACTGAGGTCAGACTGACAGGGCTGTAGTTCCCCAGGTCGTCTTCCAGCCCTTCTTGTAGAAGCACATCACATTTGCCAGTCTCCAGTCAGCTGGAACTGCTCCACTTAGCCAGGACTGCTGGTAAATTATGGAACGTGTCAGCTCCCTCATGACCCTTAGGTGTATGCCATCTGTTTCCATAGACTTCTATATGTCTAAGTGATGCAGCAGGTCACTATCTCCTCCTGGACTACAAGGTCTTCATTCTGCTCCCCATCCCTGTTTTCGAGCCCATGGGGCTGGGTATTCAGCAAACAACTGGTATTACTACTGAATAGAGAGGTATAGAAGATATTGAGTGTCTCAGCCTGTTCCTCATCCTTGATCACTCTGTTCCTCACTGCATCCACCAAAGGACAGAGATTATCCTTAGGTCTCTTTGTGTTGCTAATGTATTTGTAGAAGCATTCCCTGTTCTAACAGCTGAAGCCAAATTAATTTCCATCTGGACTTCATCCTTTCTCATTTTCTGCATGCATAGCCTCATGACAATCCTGTAGTAATCCTGAGTGGCCTGCTCTTTCTTCCAGTGACCATAGACTCTGCTTTTCTCCCTACGCAGCAACCAAACCTCTCTATTCAGCCATGTCAGCCTTCTTCCCCACCAACTCACCTTTTTGGCTCCTGGAGATGGCCTGTTCCTGTGCCTGGGCTTCATATATCAACTTTCAGTAAATCATTACATTTCTCTGCAAATACAAGAGAAATTAAACTACACTTCATTTGCCCCTTTTCTGCTTGTTTATTCACAAAGCACAAACCTTTTTTCCAAAAGACTGAGAGTTAGGTTTTGCCTCAGCAAATACAATCAATGAGGCAAACAAATATCCTTACCTGGCTGATTTGTTATGCAGGGCAGAAAAACTGACATAAGCTTGAAGATTGTATTCATTTAGCTAGTCGGAGATTACCATGTTATGGCTGTCCCTTCCCCCACCCCCCCCAAGCTGTCAGTGATATAAAAGTGTCTGTATGTTTGTGTGTCTGCATATCACTAAACAGCTACAAAACCAAAGAGTAACATATTAAATGCAGAAAATTTTATCAGTCTGCACTCTGCTACCATGCCAGTTGCCTCTAGAGCCCATAAGTAGGTTGGACCTACTTTAAGCAGGAGCTCTTAAAGGCACAGGAACTGGCAGTTCCCATGTGCCGAAAGACGAGCCGGCGAGGAAGGCGACCAGCCAGGATGAGCAAACAGTTCCTGAAGGAATTAGGGGAAAAAAAGAGGGTGTATCGCCTCTGGAAGGAGGCAAAGGCTTCTCCTGACAGGTTCAAGGATGTAGCTAGATTATGTAGGAGGAAAACTAGAGAGGCAAAGGCCCAGTTAAAACATAGGCTGGCCACCTCTGTCAAAGATAATAAAAAGCATTTTTATAAATTTATCAATGCTAAAAAGAAGGGCAAGAAGAGCCTCCACTCCTTACTGGACCAGGAGGGGACCACTGTAACCGATGATGAGGAAAAGGCTGAGGTCCTGAACACTTTCTTTGCCTCAATTTTCAGCAGTGAGGAGGGAGGAGTTCAGGACAAGTGGCCTCATGAGGAATTAGTTCAGGACCTGCTGAGCCACTTGGACACCCACAAGTCCATGGGACCAGATGGGATCCATCCCAGGGTGCTGAGAGAGCTGGCAGATGAGC
>WAAF01019595.1:0-36766 GCA_013400475.1 Tricholaema leucomelas
CAAAGTGCAGCTCCCAGCACTTGGACTTATTAATTCACCTATAAATGTTCTTATCTTCACTCTTGGTAGAAAAGATCTGATTTTAATAACCAAATGCTTTTATACTGTGGGGTTTTTTTTCAGTTAATTTTGCTCTGAAGTTAATTGGCCAGCCTGCTTCCTCATCTGTTGCTATCAACAGCTAAAGTCTTTGATAAGGGTTGAATGTGCCGGGGGAGGTACAGGCTGAATGTTAGGAGGAAGCTGTTGTCAGAGAGAGTGATTGGCATTGGAATGGGCTGCCCAGGGAGGTGGTGGAGTCACCGTCCCTGGAGGTGTTCAAGCAAAGCCTGGATGAGGCACTTAGTGCCATGGTCTGGTTGATTGTCTAGGGCTGGGTGCTAGGTTGGACTGGGTGAGCTTGGAGGCCTCTCCCAACCAGGTTAATGATTTTATGATTCTATTATTTGCTTGGAAAGAGTAAATGTCCTTAAATCATTGAGTAGGCTAATAAAATATTTACCTGGGAAAATACATAATACTAAAATCTTTCTTAGGAACAATTGACAAGATTTTGTTTAATCGGATCCAAACGCAAAAGGTTTTTAAGATTTATTTTTAAATACTGAACTTTGTCTGGATATGGCACTAAAGGCATTTCTAGGTGTTAGGGAGGGGTTTGAATCTGGGTTAGGAGTGAATTGTAATGAGGCTGATGTAGAAAATGATTAAATAGTTTATTAATTATACAAAGAAAACTTCCCCAAACTTATTTAGAGTTAACACAGACAGATTCTGTGATGCGGTTGGTAAATCTGTTGTATAGATAGAGTCATAGAATCATAGAACGGGTTTCGATTGGAAGGGACCTCAAGGATCATCCAGCTCCAACCCCCTGCCATAGGCAGGGACACCTCCCACTAGAGCAGCTTGCTCAAGGCCTCATCCAGCCTGGCCTTAAACGCCTCCAGGGAGGAAGCTTCCACAACCTCCCTGGGCAACCTGTGCCAGTGTCTCACCACCCTCACTGTAAAGAACTTCCTCCTAACATCCAGTCTAAATCTCCCCTCTGCCAGTTCAAACCCATTCCCCCTTGTCCTGACATTCCCAGACCTTGTCAATAGTCCCTCCCCAGCCTTCCTGTAGGCTCCCTTCAGATACTGGAAGGCCACTATAAGTGTCCAGGTTTGCTGTCTGGAGCAGTCCCATTGAGTGCTGTGTACAGCAAGCAGTCGGCCCTGGGGCTGGCAGGGCAGGCTGGAGCAGTCCCATTGAGTGCTGTGTGGGGCAAGCAGTGGGCCCTGGGGCTGGCAGGGCAGGCTGGAGCAGTCCCATTGAGTGCTGTGTATAGCAAGCAGTGGGCCCTGGGGCTGGCAGGGCAGGCTGGAGCAGTCCCATTGAGTGCTGTGTATAGCAAGCAGTCGGCCCTGGGGCTGGCAGGGCAGGCTGGAGCAGTCCCATTGAGTGCTGTGTGGGGCAAGCAGTGGGCCCTGGGGCTGGCAGGGCAGGCTGGAGCAGTCCCATTGAGTGCTGTGTATAGCAAGCAGTGGGCCCTGGGGCTGGCAGGGCAGGCTGGAGCAGTCCCATTGAGTGCTGTGTATAGCAAGCAGTGGGCCCTGGGGCTGGCAGGGCAGGCTGGAGCAGTCCCATTGAGTGCTGTGTATAGCAAGCAGTGGGCCCTGGGGCTGGCAGGGCAGGCTGGAGCAGTCCCATTGAGTGCTGTGTAGGGCAAGCAGTCGGCCCTGGGGCCGGCAGGTCCGAGTGTCCAAACTCGTCGCTAGGTCGTTGCTGGTCGTTACCTGTACTGGGGCTCCATCGGGCAGGGTCAGGCTGCCAGTCGCAGGCAAGTCCCCGCTTGGGCGCGCCGCAAAGTGTGGCGGCACACAGAGGCAGTGAGGCAAACAGGTAGCGAACAAACCAAAAGCAGCAGCAGCACACAAGCAGTTTGCTGGGGTTTGAGGCATTTTGGCGAGCGTCTTTGAGCAACAGCAACAGGTAAAGCCACCCCTGGAACCGATCCTGAGTTACTGCTCCAGCAAAGGCAGATGCACAGGCCTAGGGTCCTGACCTGTGTTTATCACAGAACAAAGCGAGCACAAAACCAGGCCAAGCATGGGGGCTGTGAGAGACTGAGAGGCGCCAAAGCTTTTGTCTGCTTTCGGCTTCTTCCACCCGGGAAGAAGAAGCAGGGGGGGGGCGGGCAAAATGGTTATTTGGGCAAGTGTTTAGGGCATGTAATGGACATGTGTTCGAGGCATCATTTGGACCTTCCACCACACTAGGCCATTTTCTCCTGTTGATGTGTTGATAGGTTTTTTCTCTAGGTTTACTGATGTGTCAGAAACCAAACAGTGTCATTGTATTTAAGATTGCACTCATTTTGTCACTCAGTGCAGATTAGATTATTTTAGACTTCATTTATTCACTGAGCCTGGGAGAATGAGCAGTTTAAAGATTTATGTGATGTATTTAAAGGTCTCATCATGATGCTAAGTTAGTATAACAGTTTACACTTCTTGAATAGTAAATTGGGTTTGCTGGGCATGCAGGACTTCTTCACTTCTGCTGTTTCTGCTCACCTTTAGCCACAAAAACTTGTTTTTACATTGGTTTCATTGCCAGTTCTGCAGATGGGATTCTCTTCTGATTTCTGTCATTGTTACAATTTAGTGTGAACTGAATTTAAATTAACTATCCTAGAGGTAAAACTCAGGGAGGTTAAGATGTGTGCACATCCAGCTGTCTGCAGGCGCATAGCTGCTCATTGGGGAATCCCTGCAAAGGGGCACAGCTGGAAGCAGGTTGCCACTGCTGCAAGACTCTGTGCCTGACTCAACACCTCACTTCATGAATGGCCCCAGCAGCAGTGCTGCTTGTCACCTCTCACTAAGCCTCCTGGTCTTATCAGTGGTAGGTGTACATCAAAGGCCTGGTAGCAAGGTTCTGGTGACCCTGCTGGGAAAGAAGGGAATGAATTCAAGGTGGGGTGAGCTGTCCTTGCAGATTGCTACTTTTCTTCTCCATTACCATGTTTGTGCATGTGACAGGTGGAGTGAGAACAAAAGGGCTGTTTTGCCCTGAAAGAGTTGTTGGAAATGGAAGAGGCTACCCAGGGAAGTGGTGGAGTCACCATCCCTGGAGAGATTGAAAAGATGTGCAGATGTGGTGCTGAGGGACGTGGGTTAGTGGTGACTTGGCAGTGCTGAGTTAACCATTGGATTCGATGACCTTAAAGGTCTCTTCCATTAGAGCAGTTCTAAGTTAAGAAATTAATAGAAAATGTTTATTATTTATCGTTGAACTATTTTGAATCAGACAAGTTTCAAAATTACTGGACTTGGACTGGAAAACATCTGCAGGAAGTGGAGAGGTGATGTCCGGCTAAGGGTTGCTAAAAGCAAATTAATAAATTTGGATGTGAGATCTATACATTTAAGCTTAGCTGACTAAAATTTGAGGGATTATTTTTTTTCTACTGTTAAATGCAACACACCAAGATATATAAACATGGGAAACAGAGAGGAACTCTCTCCTCCCCTCCCTCCCCCCCAGTTTTTTTTTTTTATTTGAAAAAGTCAAGAGACTTGAAAAAGTCAAGAGGAGGAAGTTCTTCAGCATGAGAGTGGTGAGAGCCTGGAAGGGGTTGCCCAGGGAGGTGGTTGAGGCCCCATATCCCTGGAGATGTTTAAGGCCAGGCTGGCTGAGGCTGTGGGCAGCCTGCTGTAGGGTAGGGTGTCCCTGCCCATGGCAGGGGGGTTGGAACTGGATGATCCTTGTGGTCCCTTCCAACCCTGACTGATTCTGTGATTCTGTGAAAAATGCATCTTGTTTTTTTAAGTGCTAAAACATCTATGAATTTTTATTGATTAGTCAAGTGTAGTATTTGAATATATAGGTGTATGTAGAACATAACAATAGGTTGTCATATATGTACAGTTTGAACTATTTATTGTACAGTAAAAGAAAAAAATCAAGTGATAATTACACACTTTATTTTAGAAAGGATTATAGAATGTTTTTGCTGTAATAGATACTTGTATTTCTGTGGTGGATTGGTCTTGTCTGGCTGCCAGACACCCACCCACTCTCCTTTTTCACACTGGGAAAAGAAAAGTGTATAAGATGGAAAAGCTTGTGGGCTGAGATAAAGTCAGGGAGAGCACTTAATTGGGTCACAGGTATTGCTGGAAAACCTGCTCATCCACATCCTACTCTCCATGGACTGCAAACCCTGCTGGGAGCCTGTTCCTACATGTGCTGTCTGGAGTCTTCAGAAAGCTTGTAGACATGACAATTGGAACATGGTTTGATGACCATAGTGGTGTTAGATCAATAGTTGGACTCTATGATCTTAGCGGTCTTCTCCAGTCAAAACAATTCTATGATGCTGTGGACTGCAGCATTCTTCAGAGTATGTCCACCTGCAGGCTGCTCTGGCTTGGGGTCCTCCATGGGCCTTAGGGACATGACTTGTTTCACTATGGTCTTCACCATGAGCTGCAGAGGAATCTCCTTACGTGCCTGAAATGCCTCCTCTCCCTTCTTCTCCGCCACTGGCAGAGGTGTTTCTCTTCCATTTTTTCAGCTGCTGAACAGTGGTTTTACCCTTTCTTAGATGTGTTCTCAAAGTAGTGCCACATCCATTGCTGATGCTCTCAGCTTTGGGTACTCATGGGTCAGTTTTGGACCTGCCATTTTCAGCATGGGATGTCCCCTGGTTTCATCTGAAAGAGGCTGCCCACCAGCTCCCACTGCCAGCACCTGGGCACCTGCACTCTCTTACAAATTATGCAAAGTTAATAATCTGCATTAATTTTGATATCCAGACCAAGATTGTTAACAACCACAAACATGGTTTATTAATGTTAACTTTTACCAGAAAACTAATTTACAAGGTTCGAAATGCACAGTTTGGGTACTTAATACGTACAGGGAACAGGCAAAACCAGAACACTTATTTCGTGAAGTGGCAAACACAAACATTAGACTGGAAGAGAAGATTCTTGCGGTTAATTATACTGCTTATCCACTACATGGACACAGGATGCCTGTTTCTGCTTATGGCAGAAGGCAATTAGTGAATTACAAGAGGCTTTAAGTATTTACTCACAAAATAGTATCAGACAGTACCCAACAAACTTGGAGGGGTTGCTGTTGGTGGTCTCAAAGCCATTAGAGGCTTTAGAGTTTCCCAGGCTCTGTTCTCAGGAAGCTGTGAGTTTATAGCATAGTCTCTGACCTGCTTCCTCTTGATTCCCGATTCAGCAGAAGCCTTGCAGAGGGGCAGGCAGGATGCAGTGCTCTGTGCAGTCTTGGCACAATGTCATGCTGGCTGTGCAGGCTGATTGCATGCAGGCATTTAGAGCCTGGTCCTGGTAAACTTGAGGCAGTGGAGTTCCCAGGCAGTTCAGGATGCAATGAGGCAGCAGCAGCACCGTGCTACCTGCTCATCCCTTTTTATCAATACTGCCTGGGACTAATGGGCCTTTGGACATAGATTAGCCAATCAGAATGGCACTTTTCCAAGCTTGACCATATTAAGCCCATGTTAAGGGCTTTTCCTGCAGTTGCTTCCGCCAGCACAGAAGGAGAGGGAGCAAGGGAACATGTCTTAACAAACCAGAGTCTTTAGATTCAGTGGCTCCAGATTCTTGGTCCTCTTTCCTGCGGCTGCTTCTCCCCACAGCAGAAGGGGGCAGGGGGAGAGCAGAAAAACATGACTGGGCAAGCCAGGACATGGATAAGCCCATTTTTGGCCTATTTAGGCCTACCACAACACACCCAGTACAATTTCCTGCTGAAGATGACAGTTAAGATGTCATGAGCTTCATTTAGACTTCATTGTAATGTGCTATTTGTAAGGTTTTCTTTCATAGGATAATTCTTGAATAATTAAACTAATCAAAGGATAAGATGGAAATCATTTGTAAACAATTAACAAGATCAGTCCCTATGGCAGGTTGGCTCCAGTGACAGACTTAATAGTGCCCCATGGCATTCAAAGACATTTTTCCTGAGTGTCTCTGAAGTTACTCAAGATAGAGAACTAAAAAATGCGAACAGAATGCAACACGTGAGTGGAAACGTAGTGTTAAAATATGAACATGCAGCAACAGATTTTTTTTTCCAGTTGCCACTTTGCAGATGTAGAAATTTTGTGTATGTTATTTTGTATTACTCATCAGTTTTCCCTTTTGTGTTTTTTGCTCTGCCCCCAGAAAATATGAAGAAGCCATGGAGCCCTGATTTACCCGCTGATAACCACTCATACAATTCGGACTTCACATCTGCACCGGAGAGGGAAGGTGAGAAAGGATTAGCAACTGATGGCACTGAAGAGAAGAAGGAGAGAGAAAAGAAACACACCAATTTCACTTTGTGTAATGTTTGTAACATTCAGCTGAACTCTGCTGCTCAGGCGCAAATCCACTACAATGGCAAATCCCATCAGAAGAGGTTAAAACAGCTCAGCAATGGAAGTCTCAAAGGTGATAACGGTAAGCATTAAGATATATACCTTTTGCCATGTTTTGATTTAGGGATTGCAGCAGTGTGCAGTAATGTCTCAATATATATGTGTCCAAGCACGTTTTTAATTCAGCCAACAAATCCTTTGAATTAAAGTAAAGGCCCTTGGTGACTTCAGAGTGCTTGGGGTTATCCCTAGCATGAGCATTTGGCAGATAGCTACAGGTGTACCATCTGTGCTGCTACAAGGGTTTTCATTTCATATTTTGTTTAGGTGGTGATGTTGATTCGTAGTCTTTCTTATTCCATTTACATTTTGATCATTTTCAGCATAATTAGTGTTATTCCACATTCTGCAGTCATCTAGAAAGGTTAAACTTGTTAGGAATATGATTTTAATGAATGTACTGTGTGGTTCTGCATTCTACTATGCATAGAAATGGTCTTAAAATCAAGTACTTAGGACTTTCAGGTTGACTGTCTTCTGTCAGAACACATTCATTAATAGTTTGTGCCATGAGTTTTTTCTGAGCCCACCTGCAGAAGGATATGCAAGACACTAATTCTTAGGCAGGGTCTAAGAGATGTTTTAGTAATCTGTGCTTTGTCTGGCTTTAAGATTTGGGAATAGTATGGCAGTGTTGTTTAAGTGTAGTGTTCGTGCTTTGCTGTGTAGGAGGTGCTGCTGATTTCCTTAATAAAATAAAACAGAAACCCAGAACCTTGAACAACAGAAATCATTTTCACCTCTAAGTAGCAGGAGTATAATACCTGGCACTGTTTGCAGTCTGTAGTTCAGGCTTAGAAAGTATACCACAAGCATTAGTAGGAGCTGTGCTAATGCTTAAAGAAAGATTTATTTCCTAATTGATTAAAGGTGCAGTATGGTTATCCACAAAGGCATTCTTGCTATAACCAAACCCCTGCACTTTAATGTTATCATTATCTTCAGTTAAGGTAAAATTTTATTACTGTTGCTATTAGCACAAGCATTTTGCTAATGACTGAAAGTGTTTTTCTGCAGTTCATTTCTCTGCTTTAATCCATGGTAATGAAAGAACTGGTGGTGCTGAAATTAGGGTCAAAGGGTTTCAATCATGCTTCAGCATTTATATTCTAGAGAGGATCAAAGTGGTAGCACAGTGGCATGTTTCTTATTTGGTCCTTAAAAGTATCTCTGTCGGCGTTGCACCAGGAGAGTAACAGTTGTGAACACCAGTGTGGTTAGATGTTTGTTCTCCCTTTATTTCCATGTTACAGCGAGTTATATGCTGACTTGGAGAAGGTGTGCATGGCTAACTTAGTTACGATTGGTACATGTGGAAGGGACAGATTGGCTTAAGGTTATGTGTGAGGTACAGATAGGTTAACTTCCATAAGCAACTTGTAGGGTTAGCTCTTGCAGCTGGCAGACCCTGCCTCCTGCAGCTGCCTATGGGGGGCTGTTAATCACCGCCTGGTTTCCTGCCTCCAGGATGGACCCAAGGACACTTTTCAGTGTGGGTTGCTCATTGTTTATCGATTCATGTCCTCTGTTAGCAAGAAATCCGTCCACATATCTCTACTTAGTGTGTTACTGCATCCATGTGTAGTCAGAAAATAGACGATTGGCTATCTAGTGCTTTATTTCAAAGTGCAGTTATTCTGGGAGTTGCCTGAAGCTCAAGGATGTAAAATCTGGCAGATCTGCCATCCAAAATAAACCTCCACTGAGTGAATAATGTAGAGAAGAGCTTAAGAAAAAGATTTTCCTGTGATACCAGATTTGGTTGGGTTTTTTTTTTCAAACTGAGCATTATAAATACAATGGAGACCAATGTGATTATTTCTTGCTATGAATTTGAACTGAATGCTTGAGTGAACCTCCCTGCACTTCGAGCAGAGACCCTATTTGACATCTAGTTTGAGTAGAAACCGGAACCTGACACATTGTCCCCAACAGTATTTTTTCAATACTAGTGTGTCTGAAATGTGGGCAATGTTTTTCAGTTGAATGATTGTTCTGCTGATGAGACCCCAGCAAGCTCAAGTGACATCTGACCATGACTGAAAAAATTAGGACTTGACTTTTCAGTTTTATCATGTGCACACAGCTGACACTTTTTGAAGGTCATTGGTGTGACTTCAGTCACTATTAAACATTCACAGTACTGTTTATTCAGCTGTATTTGTGAGCATGATGTTTCTTGTGTCAAAGTCAGGCTGTCATAAAAGACAGCTGTTATGCTCAGTGTCCAGTCATTCTCGAGACCAATTTCTGCTGTAAATTAAAGCTAGGTAAACACTCTGCTTTGTGAGATTGTCTTCTAAGGCTTCATCATTTTTAGTTAGTCATTATGTCATGTTGAATGAGTGAAGTGCTTGTACTGCACACAATTATTTCCAGCAATTCATAGACTGTACCATGGATTGTCTTTGTAAAGTTATGGAGAACTAACTTGGAATTAATGCAGGTGGAAATGCTGGGAAAGTATTGGAAATATAACTTCTCTGTGTTCTGTTTCACCTCTGAATTACTTCCACAAAGCAGGGTGTGATGGTTTGGGAGTTACCTGCCCCCTGACTCTTATGAAATCACTCAGCCAGCTGGAAGTTAAGGAATGAAACTTTATAGTCACAGCTCAGCACAATATACAAGCAGGTATTAACAATACCTACAGCTATATACAGAAATAGACAAGTTAAAGGTAATACAGAAACACAACAGCCCTCCCAGAAACTAGAGTCCCCAGGAGGGGCTCCCAACCACCCTTCCACCTTCTTCCCACCCCTCTACCTTATCCCATAGTTTGCCTTATGTGCAAGGTGAGTTTGTAGGATTGGCAAGGGGAGTTAAAAGCAGAAAGATTAGTTACACAGATCCAAGCAGAAGGGAAACACACACTCCAGCAGACAGAGATGCACACGCTCTGTCTTATCAGTGTTTGTGTTCTTGTTTTCATACATCTCAGCAAGCCTATGAGTGCAGTAGACATCACCATTGTTTCCTTTTCATAGCCTAGAATCTAATTTTTCTCACTAAAAAATTCTAATTAGCCTCAAACTAGCATACAGGGTGTATGAGTTTTATATTGTGGGGGTGATGAAAATGGAGGATTGATTTATATAAAGCAATGTAGCTCATGTCATGTTGCCAAATCATTTGCAATGGATTGCTGAGTTTTGCAATGGACTTACTGAGAGGTAAGGTTCAGCTGTGTTAGCATTTGACTGTATAATTAAAGCTGTCATGCTGTAATCATCATCCTCCAACTGTGTGAAGTAGCTTTTCTTTGCTGGACATAAATAGCAGAGTGTGTTACTATCGCATTTCTCTGTGTAATTCATAGGGTAAGTTGATTAAGCACAAAGCCTATTAACTCCTACAAATAATCAATGAAGAATGCGCATTGTGGAGTTGAGAGCAGCATTTCTTTGCACTGTATTGGTTTCTGTACTGAATTTGAACAACTCACTAAATTTACTCTAAAAACTTGTACTAGTTCACCGTCCCTGGAGGTGTTCAAGCAAAGCCTGGATGAGGCACTTAGTGCTGTGGTCTAGTTGACTGGATAGGGCTGGGTGCTAGGTTGGACTGGATGATCTTGGAGGTCTCTTCCAACCCTGTTGATTCTATTCTATTCTAGTTGCTTATCTCTCGGCTTAGCAGCTTTGCCACTGGCCTCCTTCATGGGGCAGAGCAACCTCAGAACACCATATTCTGCAGTCATAAAAGTGATGTGAAGCCATTGTTTTTTATGTTATGACTGAGTACAATGATTTGTGATGACTTTACAGGATATTGTGAGACATCAGCACTACTTTGACTGAACTGTATGTTCTTGGAAATAATGCAATTTTCCATATTCCTTCCTCCTAATAATTGCCTTTTATATCACTTTAAAATACTTCTCACGCTTTTCTCATTGCACTCTATAATCTATTGTTCTTGTTGGTCTTATTTTTTTTAACCTTTCCAAAAGGTGACAAGCAAGGCAGTGAAGATCTTAAGTGATTTTGGGGCTTAAAAGGGAGCAAAATGTATTTCCTGTCTGGTCTGCCAGCACTGCACCGCTTCTCACAAAATCAGCCTGGGTGCTGTGGGAATGGATGAACTTTCGTGGGAAGTCTTATTCTGAGCAGCAGAAGTAAAGCTGGTTGAATGAAGAATAACTGTGGAGGCAAGTGTAGAGCAGTAGCAGTGAGAAAGCTGATATATCTATGATTTATGTAAACCAGAATTTCCTCTGCACTTTTGTGTGTACTGCTGAATCACCATGAATGAAACAGGCATGGTAAGGGGAGGAACTACAACTGCTTTCCTCTGCAATCCTTTCCACAGTATATTAGGTAGTAAGTAGGAAAATAATGGAGATGAAAAATGACACAGCATTCACAGAGCTCCTTTCACTTAAAAAAATCTTTCTGAAACACTTACTTGGAAACATAGAAGTCGGGAAGGCATTTGACAGTATTTGCTTTGTCAAGCTCTCTGAATGAATTACTTGTGGGAATCCAATGTAAGAAAGAATCATAGAATCAACCAGGTTAGAAGAGACCTCCAAGCTCATCCAGTCCAACCTAGCACCCATCCCTAAGCCAGTTAACCAGAACATGGCACTAAGTGCCTCATCCAGGCTTTGCTTCAACACCTCCAGGGACGGCAAGCCCACCACCTCCCTGGGCAGCCCATTCCAATGCAAATCACTCTCTCTGGCAAGAGCTTCCTCCTAACATCCAGCCTGAACCTCCCCTGGCACAGCTTGAGACTGTGTCCCTATTGTTCTGTTGCTGGTTGCTTGGTTGCTTGGGAGAAGAGACCAACCCCACCTGGCTACAACCTCCCTTCAGGAAGTTGTAGACAGCAATGAATAATAATGAGCAGTGTCCAAGCACTTGACCTTCATTCCCACAGCTTCAGGATGCCTCCCATGGGGGAGGAAAGATAGTTGGGCACCCGACCCAGGGGAAAAAGCAAGGCTGGGCTGTACATGCCTTGATTATGTTAATGTGTTGTTTGTATGATGAGATAAAAGGAGTCACTGTGAGGGTGATGGGGGCCTTTTTGGTCTTTTGGTTTTGGTCCTTGTGCTAGTTTGAGGCAAATAGGAATATTTTAATGAGAGATTAGATTATAGGCTGTGAAAAGGAAACAATGGTGATGTCTATTGCACTCATAGGCTTGCTGAGACATATAAAAACAAGAACACGAAACATAGATAAGACAGAGTGGGAGAGTCAGTGTGTGTGTGTGTGTGTGTGACAGTTGGTTCTGTGGACTTCTCTGTGTAACTAATCCTTCTGCTTTCTAACTCCCCTTGCCCATCCTCTAACCTCACCTTGCACTTAAGGCCAACTCTGGGATAAGGTGGAAAGAAGGTGGAAGGGTGGTTGGGAGCCCCTCGTGGGGGCTCTGTTTTCTGGGAGGGCTGTTGTGTTTCTGTATTACCTTTAACTTGTCTATTTCTCTATGTAGCTGTAGATATTGTAAATATCTGCTTGTCTGTTGTGCTAAGCTGTAAATACAAAGCTTCATTCCTTAAATTTCTCATGGCAGAGGGGTTGGAACTAGATGATCCTTGTGGTCCTTTCCGACCCTGATTGATTCTATGATTCTATGATTCTAAATCCCAGCCAGCTGAGTCTAGTCTGAGTGATTTCAAAAGAGTGGGGAGGTGGGTAACTCCTAAAGCACCACAGTCCTCTGTCCTGCCCAGGTCTTACACTTGCACTGGCCTGGAATAAAGTGCACCTGCTTCAATCCAAAGTGAGTCGTTTCATTTCTCAGATTACTGGCAGCAGCAATGACTCAAAGACTATCCAGTTTAGCAAGTTTCATTCAGTGTCTCTTAAACTAAACCTGTGTACAGCTTTTTTCAGTGAAATTTCATATTCAGAAAATTTCATTTTACTGTGACCAAGGAACAATGGAGAAGAAAAAAAGAAGTAATTCCCTGTTGATTTAAAAAACCCAAATCTTTTAATTCTACACTAGGTAGGACTTAAAAATGCATAACTGTAGCAGTTTGCAGGAGAACGCGATCAAGGCCCACACAGAGCAGTGTGATCAGAGCGATGCCACATGGACTGCACACGATTCAATGTGAATTTGGCCAGAGACCTTTACTGATCGTTCTGGCTCTCATTATATAGTCTTGAGCACAGAGCACACACCTACATATTAGCATAATTAGGCGAGAACAACCCAGTCTTTTACATGCACCACACCTTGTTTTTCTCATTAATGAGATGCCCACTTACCTATCCTCCTCCCCAGATAGGGTATCCTCCAGCTGTGGGAACCAAGGTTGGCATGCTCCGTTTTGCTTGTTGTTATTCCTTCTCACTTGCATAGAATCATAGAATCAGCCAGGTTGGAAGAGACCTCCAAGCTCATCCAGTCCAACCTAGCACCCAGCCCTATCCAGTCAACCAGACCATGGCACCAAGTGCCTCATCCAGTGTTTTCTTGAACACCTCCAGGGACAGTGACTCCACCACCTCCCTGGGTAGCCCATTCCAATGCCAATCACTCTCTCTGTGAAAAACTTCCTCCTAACATCCAGCCCAGACCTCCCCCAGCACAACTTGAGGCTGTGTCCCCTTGTTCTGTTGCTGGTTGCCTGGGAGAAGAGACCAACCCCCACCTGGCTACAGCCTCCCTTCAGGTAGTTGTAGACAGCAATGAGGTCTGCCCTGAGCCTCCTCTTCTGCAGGCTGCACACCCCCAGCTCCCTCAGCCTCTCCTCATAGGATTTGTGTTCCAGGCCCCTCACCAGCTTTGTTGCCCTTCTCTGGACACCTTCCAGCACCTCAACATCTCTCTTGAATTGAGGAGCCCAGAACTGGAAACAGTACTCAAGGTGTGGCCTGAGCAGTATTGAGTACAGGAGAAGAATAACCTCCCTCTTCCTACTGGCCACACTGCTCCTGATCCAGGCCAGGATGCCATTGGCCCTCTTGGCCACCTGGGCACACTGCTGGCTCATCTTCAGCCTACTATCCACCAGTACCCCCAGGTCCCTTTCCTCCTGGCTGCTCTCAGCCACTCTGTCCCCAGCCTGTAGTGCTGCTAGGGGTTGCTGTGGCCAAAGTGCAGAACCCTGCACTTGGCCTTGTTAAATCTCATCCCATTGGCCTGTGCCCACCTATCCAGCCTGTCTAGGTCCCTCTGCAGGGCTCTTCTACCTTCCAACAGATCAACACCTGAATGAATGAAGCTTTATATTCACAGTTTAGCACAATATACCAGCAGATATTTACAATATTTATAGCTATAGACAGAAATGTACAAGTTAAAAAGTAATACAGAAACACAACAGCCCTCCCATAAACCAGAGTCCTTAGGAGGGGCTCCCAACCACCCTTCCACCTTCTCTCACCCCTCTATCTTACCCCAGACTTTGGCTTACTCTGAAGGTAGCTTGGAGGGTTGGCATGAGAGATTAGGAAGCAGATGGATTAGACAGGCAGCAAGTTAGGTTACAGAGAATTCAGCCCCAAAGACAGAGAGCAAACAACTGCTTTATCTATATTTATATTTTTGTTCTTATACATCTCAGCAAGCCTAGGAGTGCAGCAGACATCACCATTGTTTCCTTTTCACAGCCTAGAATCTAATTCTTCTCAACAAAACATTCTAGCTAGCTTCAAACTAGCACAGTGAATCTGGTAATTTGTCCACTGAATGTCATGAATAGAATGAAAATAAAATAGTTGTAGGAGCCAAGAAAAGTGTTTGTTAATTATTATTAATTGTTCAGAACCTGTATAATGAGTAGAAATTTATGGCTGAATTCCTTATCATTCATCAAGTGCACTTAAGAATGTATTTGTGCCCTTTGGTGAAGTGTGCTTTCATTCTTAATTGGAAATTCTTAGTAATCTTAGGTGACAGCTGAATAAAACCTGCTGTGGCAATTTATTATGAATCAAACCATTTAAGGTGTAGGAAGCATCTCAACCATCAAGAACATCTGCCTAGAGTTTATCAAGCCTTAATTGCATGTAGTGACTAGAGATGAGGAAAATGCAGAGGTGCTTAACACCTTTTTTGCCTCAGTTTCAACAGCATGGCAGGTTGACCTCAGGACAGCTGCCTCTTGAGCTGGTAGATGGGGTCAGGAAACAGAGCAACCTCCCTGTAATCCAGGAGGAGCAGTTAGGGACTTGTTGAGCCTCTTGGATCCTCACAAGTCTATGCGACCAGATGGGATCCATTCTAGGGTGCTGAGAGAGCTGCAGCTGAGCTGGCCAAGCAGCTCTCCATCATTTATCAACAGTTCTGGCTCACTGGAGAGGCCTCAGATGACTGGAAGCTGCCAATGTGGTGCCTATGCACAAGAAGGGTTGGAAGGAGGACCCAGGAAATTCCAGACCTGTCAGCCAGATCTCAGTGCCAGACAAGATAATGGAGCAGATCATCCTGAGTGCTATCACAGAGCACCTATAGGATGGCCAGGGGATCAGACCCAACCAGCATGGATTTAGGAGGGGCAGGTCCTGCATGACCAACCTCATCTATTTTTATGAGTCTGCCTGGACTTCAGCAAGACCTTTGACAGTGTCTGCCATAGCAAGCTCCTGACCAAGTTGGGAGCCCTTGGCTTGGCCAGGGGTATTCCATGCTGGGTTAAGAACTGGCTGAATGGCCTGGTCCAGAGAATGGTGGTGAATGGTGACATATCCAGTTGGCAGCTGTCATTAGTGGTGTGCTGCAGGGATCAGTGCTGGGCCCAGTCGTGTTCAATATCTTCATTGCTGGGGATTGTGTCCACCATCATTAAGTTTGCAGACAACAGCAAGTTGGAAGCATATGGATCTGTTAGAGGGCAGGAGGGCTCTGCAGAGGGACCTGGGCAGGATGGACAGATAGGCACAGTCCAGTGCAATGAGTTTTAACAAGTCCAAGTACCAGGTTCTGCACTTTGGCCACAGTAAACCCATGCAGTGCTACAGGCTGGATGCAGAGTGGCTGGAGAGCAGCCAGGCAGAAAGGGAGCTGGGGTGACTGGCAGCTGAACATGTGCCAGCAGTGTGCACAGGTGGCCAAGAAGGCCAATGGCATCCTGGCCTCCATAGAGAACAGTGTGGTCAGCAGGAACAGGGAAGTTATTCTGCCCCTGTACTCATCACTGATTAGTCCACACCTTGACTACTGTGTCCAGATCTGGGCCCCTCAATTTAAGAAAGATGTTGAGGTGCTTGGAAGGGCAGCATGGCTGGTGAGGGGGCTGGAGCACAGCCCTGTGAGGAGAGGCTGAGGGAGCTGGGAGTGTGCAGCCTGCAGAAGAGGAGGCTCAGGGCAGACCTCATTGCTCTACAACCACCTGAAAGGAGGTTGCTTCCGGGCAGAGGTTGATCTCTTCTCGCAGGCACCCAGGGACAGAACAAGAGGTCAAATTAATCAAAAAAATATTTTATGAACTTTAAGCAACATAATTCATAGCTAAGTACAGTGAAAGTAAAACTGGAAATGTCAGAACGACTCACTTTGGTATTTCTGGATGCAGTTGATTAGTAATTTTGTCAAAGGTTATTTAGAAATGGGTTATTAATTTACTCTTCATTGAACTGGTTTCATTTGCAACTGTTCAAAACTCATATGCCCTTTCCTCATGAGATGCTCTTGCCTACCTTTGACTAACTGTAATTCCATTCATTTTGTCTTTCCCTTGGTCCTTGCTAATTCTGATTATATGTCCTAAGGTGTTCTTCGGCTTTCTTTTCTCTTCTCTTCTCTTCTCTTCTCTTCTCTTCTCTTCTCTTCTCTTCTCTTCTCTTCTCTTCTCTTCTCTTCTCTTCTCTTCTCTTCTCTTCTCTTCTCTTTTCTCTTCTCTTTTCTTTTCTTTTCTTTTCTTTTCTTTTCTTTTCTTTTCTTTTCTTTTCTTTTCTTTTCTTTTCTTTTCTTTTCTTTTCTTTTCTTTCTTGCTCTGTTTTTTTATTTACTCATTAAACTGAAGAAGACCAATAATTACACAGCCACAGTTCAGATTTCACTTAGCTCAGTTGCCATACTTCTAATTCAGTCATGTTAATAGTTGTAGAACTATTGCTGCCGTGTAAGCTTCTCGGAGTCTGCAAACCCCAGCAGAACAAAATTTAGGATCTCTCCTGTTCCAGTGAGTTCTCTGGGGACCAGGGAATGCTCTCACACAGGAGTACCTCTCTCTGGGTACAGTTTCAACACTTTATTATAGCCAAAATACTAAAACCATAATGAGAAAGGTATGCTGGAAACTACAATGCTTATAGCTTCAATCCTAAAATCATAGAGAGAAAGGTCTATGACAAGGAATGCTGAGTAACTCTGTTGATCAAAGAGCAGCTTACACTCACCCTATCCAGCTGACCAGCCAAACTCCTGAGATGTGTAGATCACAGGGCTGGCAGGCACTTACCTTCTTAAGGTAGGCATCCCCCCTGGGAACCACACCTTCATGGTGGTCAGACTGGTGCTGCTCCAACCCAGCTCCCTAGGCTCTCGGTACGGGTGGGGTCAGAATTCTGTGACATATGGCCAGGATGTCCCAGCAGGCCAAATGAAGGAGAACAGAGCTTCTCCTTTGTTTTGGAATTCATTTCATACCATCTTTCCCTGCTACTCATGCCCTGCTTCCCCTGTATCTTATTTCTACTAGTGATTATCAGCCTGTTGTAACTTCTGATCAAACACATACCACCTCTTCCCTCTTACACCTCCCCAGCTTAGGTAGGAGAGAAAAGGGGGTTTAAACACCCAAGGAACGGTCTTGCACTGATTTGGAAGTTAAAGGGAAACTTTAACAATAAATAAAAGGTATGGTAAAGGAGCATTACAGGGAACAAATACAAAACCAGTTTGGATGGCAGTAGATTCTCTGGATTGAGATGGATTTTGTTCTTGTACGCAGGAGTTAGCAGAGTTAGCCATGGGGTGGGTTTGCCATGTGGTTAGCTAGAAACAGCAGCATCAAAGGAGATAGTGCAGAGGCAAAGGCAGTGTCGTGGAGGGCCCATAGGCCCGAAATCAGACCTGCATATGCCTTGCTCTGCCTGGACATGTTTTTCCTGCTTTTAGTCAGGGGTGAGCACATGGCCAGCACAGAGGGGCACAAAGGGCCTGGAGCCACGTGGAGTCTGGCCTGCCCAGGCTTTAGGTTGTGTAAGCCCCCACATGCTCAGCTCACACTTGCCAGGTGCTAGGCCCATGTGAGCCCCATGTTTGGAAAGTCCAGGCCTGTGGCTCCTTGCCTATTATGGCAAGGTTGGCTGACTGCAAGCCCGATTGGTTATTGGTGGCCAATGAGACCATCGATCTGGGCCCACAGTTCATAAATAGAGGTGCACTCAGGTGGCAGCGTTCCTCTTTCGCTCGCCGGTGCATGCACTCAAGCCTGCCTTTACAGAGCTCAGACTCCCCGTGCAGCCGTGCATCCCTCTGCACGCCCATTGCCTTATTCCCTGGTGTGTGCCACAGCCACGAGATACCAGGAGCAGACCTATTCGTCTGCACATCTGCACCTGCAAGTGCTGCCTACGAGCTCCCTGGACGCAGCCGCCGGAGGGACCCAGCAGCTACGGGTGAGAGGCTATCACCCCTGAAGCCGGGAGTATTCCAGCCTTGGAGTCCACGGGCGAAGACCCTAAGGAGTTGGACACTTTACAGAGGCTGTGGCGTAGCCCGGAGGGTGATTTATAATTAGTCAAAATAGTGAGTAAATATCTCTTTAATTCCTATTGTGCCTGCCACAGAGCAGAAAACTTTCAGCCCACTCTGCTGGGCAAACAGTATATAGACCCCAAGCGGCAGTAGCCACGGGGAAAACTCTGTGAATAGTCCTATGCTAGTCATTGTATTATAGTTATTAGCCATTTGTGATTATACCCTTAATGTCTTCATAACCGTGTACGAATAAATATTAATATTCTAAGTTCAGTGGTTGGGGGTGGCGAGAGTTGACAAATATTGAGTTTAATAAATATATACATTTTTATAAATATTCTCTCGCATTAGTTAATTTCTCCCCTTCGCCACACACGGGCGATGAGGGCAGATTTCCCCCTCCGCCACAGGCAGGAAGAAAGAGAGCTAGGTAGGAACTCAGCTGGGTCTTAAACAGTGTTGTGGGCAGGAAGTGGGAGTGGGATAAACTTTGACCTGAGGGGTCCTCCCCCCAGGAAGGGCCAGGGACACCTGGGATCAGGTTCCCAGACCACTCCCACAGCCCATCTGGGCTTGACTTGGAACAGTTATTAAAACACAAGTGGGTTCATAAGCTTAGCTGATCAGTCTCAGTAAGCTCCTGGTTTCAATGCTACTTTCTCCTTTGTTAAAAAAATAGGCTCATTAATGTTTCCTCCTTTCCTAGAAGAGGTAGCAAAACTCCACTGATAAAATGGCAGCATTCTTCTTACCAAAAGTAGTTGAGACAAAACCACGGACTCGTATTTGAGCTTAAACTGAAATATCACCGGGGATGTCCAGCTCAGTAGTAGTATCTGGTACTCTGAAGTGTGTTTGCTATTAAATGCACTGAAAATTAGATGCCTTTAGAAGTAACAGCTCACTTTTTTTGGAGTAGTCTCTGATCTCACATCCATAGATCATTGCAGTAAAAAACATAGGAGCCTTTTCTTGCAGAACTGTGTACTGGAGAAGGTTTTAGTGACAAGTAGAACAGTACATTATAAAGCAATATATATAGGAGGAATATAAACTAGAGTAATGCCTGGAAAGAGGTAAATACTTCTGGAGACGTGAGTAAAGACATGAGCTGAAAGCCACTTAGACAGGTGTCAATGGGCAGCATGTTTATGGAGCAAGTATGTATGAAAGTCATTTGCAGGCACATGGAGTAGAGCAGGCTGATTTGTAACAGTGCAAATTTACATGCAGGCTTTGTAAGACCAACAATATTTCTTTCTATGGTGTAATGACTGCCTCTGTGAACATGGAGATAACATTTTCTGACTTAAGAAAGGCTTTCATCATGATTGCCCAAGGGAGTGTTGTAGCTAAAATGGTGAGATAGGGACTGGATGTATGGAGTACAAAGCAGATTAGAAGTTGTCCAAAATACCAGGTTCAGAGTGTAATGATCAACATTTCACTTTCTTAACAGAAGATAACTGGTTATGGTACTGTCTTGATAGTGGGGTAAATTCTGTTTAATATTTCTGTTCTCTGTGTGCATTTGATATCATGTGTAATGTGCTCAGTTTTGGGTTCTCAGTGCAGGACAGACATTAGCACAAGAGAGTTCTTCTCATGAAGTCAAGTTGACAAAGATGGTTGTATTTACTGTGAAATAAAGGGATAATGGGGGATCCCATTGCAGTCTTCAATTTCCTGGAGGGATTTTAGAGGGAAGATTAATGTGTACAAAGAAGGGGCAAGAGGGGATAGTTGTAAGTTGCAGCAAGGGGAATTCTTATTAGATCATAATAAAAATCATTCACTATAAACATAGGTAAGTTGTGCAGAGAGTCCGTGGAAATTGTTTTCTTGAGGTTTTAAGAGCTCAGCTTGATCTGCTCTTGAAGTTAACTCTGCTTTGAGTATGGGCTTGGGTAAAGTGAATTCCAGAGATCCCTTTCTACCTTAACTGTGCTAAGGTTCTTTAGAAAATGTGCTGGCCAAACTTAAGTTTTAAAGATTCAGGGGAATACTTGCTTAATTGACATCAGAAGCCAATCACATATAGTCAAAGGCTTGAATTTTTCTTCATAGCTGTGTGTTATGGAGCCAGGCTCTTCTTGGTGATGCCCAATGGCAGGACAAGGGGCAATGGGTGGAAGCTGAGGCATAAGAGGTTCCATGTGAACTTGAAGAAGAATTTTTTCCCTGTAAGGGTGACAGAGCACTGGAACAGGCTGCCCAAGGAGGTTATGGAGTCTCCCTCTCTGGAGATACTCAAGAACCATCTGGATGCCTTCCTGTGTGATCTGCTCTAGGTGATCCTGCTCTGGCAAGAGGGCTTGACCAGATGATCTTTTGAGGTCCCTTCCAGCCTCTGACCTTCTATGATTCTATGATTCTTTGATCCCAGCTATAGTTTTTTGAGAACACATTTTTCTTCCTATATTTATTTTCTTTGGAGAGTGATCTTCATAATACTGTGTGATGGTTTGGGTGCTCCCCGCCCTCCCGGTACATTGGACAATCACTCAGACTAGACCCAGTGGCTCTGGAAATTGAATGAAGCTTTATATTTACAGCTTAGCACAATATACAAGCAGGTATTTGCAATATATACGGAAATATACAAGTTAAAAAAGTAATACAGAAACACAACAGCCTTCCCAGAAACCAGAGTCCCCAGGAGGGGCTCCCAACCACTCTTCCACCTTCCTCCCACCCCTCTACCTTACCCAAGACTTTGCCTTACACTGAAGGTAGTTTAGAGGGTCAGCCACGGGGGTTAGAAAGCAGATGGATTAATCACACAGACTGCAGTTTAGGCTAAAGAGAGAAGTTCAGCCCAAAGCCCAGAGAGAGACTCCAAAAGTGACTCTGTTATCTATGTTTGTGTTCTTGTTCTTATACATCTCAGCAAGCCTATGAGTGCAGCAGACATCACCATTGTTTCCTTTTCACAGCCTGTAATCTAGTTCTTCTCACCAAAATATTCTAGCTAGCTTCAAACTAGCACATACTGATTTCTTCTTTTGCCAGCTCCCTGTGGATATTGTATTGTGTCATCGTAGAAAGGTTGGCTAATCAAGCTTAGCTGATCTCCAAAGTTACCCAGAGAAAAAGTTGTCACCATCGCTTACTGTTTGTGGATGCCCAAAGGATTTCTGGTTAATGTGTTCTGACAGAGCTTTCCATGCTCTGCAGTTGACTTGCTGTAGAGGTGATGCTATTAAGATGTGGTGGCTGAGGCAGCCTGTACAAGTATGAAATGATAAGATTGAGGAGTTTATAGTGTGGTTTTTAAGATGTGGTGGCTGAGGCAGCCTTTACAAGTATCGAATGATAAGATTGAGGAGTTTATAATGTGGTTTTTAGAGATGTGGTGGCAGAGGCAACCTGTACAGGTATCAAATGGTAAGATTGAGGAGTTTATAGTGTGGTTTTTAGAGATGTGGTGGCTGAGGCAACCTGTACAAGTATCAAATGGTAAGATTGAGGAGTTTATAATGTGGTTTTTAGAGATGTGGTGGCTGAGGCAACCTGTACAAGTATCACCAGCTTCGTTGCCCTTCTCTGGACACATTCCAGCACCTCCACATCTCTCTTGAATTGAGGAACAGAACTCAAGGTGTGGCCTGACCAGTGCTGAGTATAGGGGAAGAGTAACCTCCCTTAATCAATTACCCCCTCTATAGCAAGTATGAAGGGCTATTTGTCCTCATTTCAGGAAGTAAACTTGAGCAATACAGAGAAGTATTGGACTTCGTCTTAAAAAGTCTTTTCCAATCTAGGGAAAAGTATTTTCCAATTCTATGAACTAGCAAAAGTATCATTTAAAAAAACCCAAACAAACATCTAACACTTCTGTTATTTTTTCTGAGCAGAATAGTGCATGATCTGCTAATAATATAATCTGTTGACTAATAAAATACAAGTATATTGCATGCACATGTGCATATACATACAGAGGGATTTGAACTAGTTGCTGAGGTAATGCATCTATCTCTGCCCCTTTAAATTTGCTGCTTGAAAAATGAAGAATTTCTGCCCTTTAACTGTTCAGCTTTCACAGAAGTTACAGTAAATCTCTTAATCTCCCAAGCATTTATTCTCCTTGGGGTTTTTCACAGGCATTTATCCACAGGACATTCATTTGCAATCTGTATTTAAATCCAGCAGTAACTGTGGGCTTTGAGCTGTCTTCTTCAGTGCGCTGTTAATGGGCTCTACCACAGGAGCTTGGGGTGAGCTGGAAAAAAATAATTCAAGGCCAGTCATATTTGTCTTCCATTGCAGCTTAAGCTGGATCTCTATTTATTCTTGGTGTAGAGAGCATTATAGAAAGCAATTATTTGGGGGTGAGAGAAGGGCAGGAAGAATCCACAGTAAAGGATTTATTCTGGCTTTGTAGAGAACAGCAGAGTATCAGATTTTTGGGCTTAGAGTGGGACATAGTTGGATGAATCTGCAGAATGGGATGTGAGGATTTGGAACCTATCCTTGGTTTTTGTCAAATGCCCTCAGCACTTTTTTTTTTTCTCCTTGTTCCTTACAGAAAGTGTAGACCAGATTCTTCAACGTCCAGAGTCGTAACTTTACACTGCTCTGAATACACAGTAGCATGTTTACTCAGTAAATGCTTTGCAGTTAATATGCCAAATGGCCCAGTTTTATAAGAGAAACTTAGCTTTAAATTAATATAGAATCATAGAATGGTTTAGGTTGGAAGGGACCTCAAGGATCATCCAGCTCCAACCCCCTGCCATAGGCAGGGACACCTCCCACTAGAGCAGGCTGCTCAAGGCCTCATCCAGCCTGGCCTTAAACACCTCCAGGGAAACACAGAAGTATTGTGTTCTTCTAAGTAGTTACAACAAAGCACCATCTTGACCTGTCTCTAGTGGAGTCCCTCAGAGGTCAGTACTGGAGCCAGTACTATTCAATATATTCATCAGCGACCTGGATGAGGGCACAGAGTGCACTGTTGGGACTGGATGGAGTGGCTGCCACACCAGAAGGCTGTGCTGCCATTCAGCAGGACCTAGACAAGCTGAAGAGTTGGGCAGGGAGAAATTGAATGAAATTCAACAAGGGCAAGTGTAGAGTCTTGCAGCTGGGAAAGAACAACCCCAGGGATCAGTACAGGTTGGAGACTGATCTGTTGGAGAGCAGTGAAAGGGAAAAGGACCTGGTGGTCCTTGTGGATGGGAGGTTGACCATGAATCAGCAATGTGTTCTTGTGGCCAAGAAGGTCAATGTCATTCTGAGGTGTATTAGAAGGGCTGTGGTTAGTAGGTCAGGAGGAGTTCTCCTCCCCCTCTACTCTGCCCTGGTGAGGCCTCATCTGGAGTGTTGTGTCCAGTTCTGTGTCCCTCAGTTCAGGAAGGACAGGGAACTTCTTGAGAGAGTCCAGCACAGAGCCACAAAGATGATGAAAGGAGTGAAACATCTCTCTTGTGAAGAAAGCCTGAGGGAGATGGGGATCTTTAGTTTGGAGAGGAGACTGAGAGGTGACCTCATCAATGTTTATAAATAAGTAAAGGGTGAGTGCCAGGAGTCTGGAGCCAGCCTCTGCTGGGTGATGTCCAGGGACAGGACAAGGGGCAGTGGGTGGAAGCTGAAGCATAGGAAGTTCCATGCAAACATGAGGAAGTTTTTTTTTCCCTGTGTTGGTGACAGAGCACTGGAACAGGCTGCCCAGGGGGGTGTGGAGTCTCCCTCTCTGGAGATATTCAAGACCTGCCTGGATGTGTTCCTGTGTGATCTGGCCTAGGTGATCCTGCTCTGGCAGGGAAATTGGACTGGAAGTCCCTCCCAACCCCTGTCATTCTGTTATTTTTTGACCTTCTGGCATTGCTTCTTCTGTGTACCAAGTAAGTGAAGGAGACTGAAAGAAGCTGCTGAGTTCTTCATTTCCAGCCTGTGTAAAAATAACTTGAATTTGAACACTACTTAGATTGTCTTGAAAAAATGTGTGTGGCATTACCAATGCACATAAATCCTTTCAAAAGTAATTTTTTCATCTTCTTCTGTGGTTTTCTTCCCCTCCTCTTTTACTTTCCAGCATCATTCTCTTCAATATTCCCATTCTCTGTTTCCATTCTCTGAGACTTTCCTCAGAGTACAAATCCTTCCCCTTTTTGTGCACTGTATTTTTCTGACTGTTCTTTGTTAATTCAAGCTTTGCTTTGCTGTTTTTGATCTAGAGACTGCTTCATAAAGATTTCTGCCAATAACAGCAAAACACATTTCTTCTATTATTATTATGATATTAGATACATTTTAATGTTAATATAAAGGACTGGAATAATGTTCATTTTCTGGTAAATGTGCTTAATTTGAGATTTTGCTTTTGAAAATATCATTGCTAGGAAGCATACAGAGCAGTGTAGAAGAAATTCTTGTATTTATGTCTAAATCACATGTCTTGGACTCTTGCAGAGCTATAAGTAGAAATAAATGGCCTAATTAAACTCTGGTGCTTATTAAACTCTTGGCAAATTAATTAGAACCTCTTTCATGGTGCTGGAAAAATCGAACTCAGATCATTATTAGCTCAGATCATCCTATGAGGACAGCCTGAGAGCTGGAGTTGTTCATCCTGAAGAAGACAAGACTCCAGAGGCACTTAGTAGTGGACTTCCAGTACCTGAAGGAGGCCTGCAAGAAGGCTGGAGGGGGACTGTTTACAGAGGCCTGTAGTGATAGGACAAGGGGCAGTGGTTTTAAATTAGAGCAGAGTAGATTTAGGTTCAAAGGGAGTTGGAGGAAATTCTTTACCATGAGCATAGTGGAACACTGGAACAGGTTGCCTGGGGAGGTAGTTGAGGCCCCATGCTATGGGCTCTGGACAACCAGGTCTAATGGGATTTGTCCCTGCTTACTGCAGGGGGGTTGGACGAGATGAGCTTTGGAAGTCTCTTCTGACCTGAACCATTCTGTGATTGTTCATAGCAACAGAACAAGGGGACACAGTCTCAAGCTGTGCCAGGGCAGGTATAGGCTGGATATTAGAGGGAAGTTCCTCACAGAGAGAGTGATTGGCACTGGAATGGGCTGCCCAGGGAGGTGCTGGAGTCACCATCCCTGGAGGTGTTCAAGCAAAGCCTGAATAAGGCACTTAGTGCCATGGTCTGGTTGATTGTCTAGGGCTGGGTGCTAGGTTGTACTGAATGATCTTGGAGGTCTCTTCCACCCTGGTTGCTTCTATGATTCCATCATATCATGAGTAAACTTCTGGATAGGTCTGTATACAGGGGTTGGATCTTGTGAGATACTGCTTACCTCTTTCAGTTTAGGTTAAAAAGCTTGGACCAAGGAATATCTTGAAGGGAAGCAGTGAACTCATGAATGTCTTGGCCTCTCATGGTGGTACCAAAAGGGAATTGAAAAGGACTTGCTGACTTGTACCAGTTGAGATTCGACTTCTTAATTTACTTATATGCATAACCTAAAGAACAGATTATAATATGATCTAATTAAATGTTATCAAGCTGTTTAGTAAATGACTGCCTGAGAGAATTTACTCCAAACCCTCCGTTGCTAGGAAAAGAATACGGATGAGCCTGAAACTTGCCTTTTATTTATAGATTTAAATTTTCTACTTAAGGGATCAAATCTATTGTCAGTATAGAATCATAGAATCAGAGAATGGTTTAGGTTGGAAGGGACCTCAAGGATCATCCAGCTCCAACCCCCTGCCATAGGCAGGGACACCTCCCACTAGAGCAGGCTGCTCAAGGCCTCATCCAGCCTGGCCTTAAACACCTCCAGGGAGGAAGCATCCACAACCTCCCTGGGCAACCTGTGCCAGTGTCTCACCACCCTCACTGTAAAGAACTTCCTCCTAACATCCAGTCTAAATCTCCTCTCTTCCAGTTTAAACCTGACTCAGTAAATGGCTACACTGTGGGTAGTCTAGATCTCTTTTCTTACTGTTACAGTTTTAAGACTAATATTTTAATTGTAAATAAAAGTTTTCCACAGAGTTTGAGAGAGTCCAGGCGCTGGACTCTCCGAGGGGCTGAACAGAACATAGGAGATATCTTTATGCCATTCCATTGATCTGCAAACTTTCTATGTCATCTGGAGCACAGCTTGCTCTTCCCCTCTTTCCTTGCTTGCTTTCTCTCCTGTCTCTCCTTCTGACCTTGATTGCTTGGCTTCCTCACTTCTGTTTGGGTTAAGGGAAGAAACAAGTGGCAGGTACAAAAGAGAGATAGATTTTGTTAGCTGGCAACAGCCTTCTGGGCTGTGTCCAGGGGGGTGTTGTTGGTTGTATGTATGTGTATGTATGTGTATTACCTTTTATATTTAGTTTACTTCTGTAATTAATCTACTTTTGTAAATAGTAACTTCACTTACCTTCCAAGTAAGTGTTGTTGTTTACTCCTTTGGAGGTAAATCTCAAATTCTGTGTGGTGCTAAACCACCACCCTTACCAAGTTAAGCAAATGATTACAGGGGAATGCACAATGTTCCTAGAACCAGGAAAGTGTGATCTCTACGCTTAGGTTATGATCTCTACGCTTAGGTTATGATCTCTACGCTTAGGCTATTTAAGCAAGAATCATAGAATCATAGAATCAGGCAGCGTTGGAAGGGACCGCAAAGATCATCCAGTTCCAACCTCCCTGCCATGCCCGGGGTCACCCTACCCTACAGCAGGCTGGCCAGAGCCCCATCCAGCCTGGCCTGAAACACCTCCAGGGGTAGGGCCTCAACCACCTCCCTGGGCAACCCCTTCCAGGCTCTCACCACTCTCATGCTCAACAACTTCCTCCTCACCTCCAGTCTGGACCTACCCATCTCCAGCTTTGCTCCATTCTCCCCAGTCCTGTCACTACCTGAGAGCCTAAAAAGTCCCTCCCCAGCTTTTTTTGTAGGCCCCCTTCAGATCCACAAGGATCAAGGGTACACGAAGGTCACCTGTGAGCCTCCTCTTCTGCAGACTGAACAGCCCCAACTCTTTCAGTCTTTCCTCATAGCAGAGCTGCTCCAATCCTCTGAGCATCCTTGTGGCTCTTCTCTGGACACACTCCAGCATCTCCACATCCCTTTTGTCATAGGGGCTCCAGAACTTGATGCAGTACTCCAGGTGGGATCTCACCAGAGCAGAGCAGAGGAAGAAAATCACCTCCCTGGCCCTGCTGGCCACACTTCTGCTGCAGCCCAGGCTCTGCTTGGCTTTCTGGGCTGCAAGTGCACACTGCTGGCTCCTGTTGAGCTTCTGGTCCAGCAGCACCCCCAAGTCCCTCTCCTCAGGACTGCTCTCCAGCCACTCACTGCCCAGCCTGGATTGGTGCTTGGCATTGCCTTGACCCAGATGCAGGACCTTGCAGTTGTTCTTGTTGAAACTCATGAGGTTGGCTTGTGCCCACCTCTCCAGCCTGTCCAGGTCCCTTTGGATGGCATCCCTTCCCTCTAGCCATCATACCAGCCTGTGTACTACAAACCTGTCCTTGCACTGCAGATTCCCAGCTAAAATAACAAACAAGCAAAAACTTCAAGATGGAATAAATAGAGAAAACAAAAACTAATTTAACAATAAGGTGAGTTAGAAGTGGGAGTTTTCTAAGTCTGAAAATACTTAATAAATCAGTGTTAAATGACTTCTTTTCAAAAGCATTGACTTGTTTGGTCACACCAAGTTCTTGTTTGCTGTGTCTGATGGATATGTGTACATCTGAGTAGTAACATTTCTTAGAAGACTTGTGAGTAGCAATGAAATGAAATTGTCTATGAATAAAGCTTGTCTGAAATAGCACAGCTTTATTCTGACTGATAGTACATGTAGTAATTGTGTGAATCAGAGCCCACAGAATCCTTCTCCTTAAGATAATGAATTTGTTCTTAATGGTGTTTTGGACCCTGGTTGCCATAGCCTTTATGTTTTGTTTTGGCAAAGTAAATGTAGAGGAAGTGAGCTATGGTTATGCCCTTCAGGATTCAAAATGTCCAAAATGGAACTTTTTCTCTCTGGTTGAAAAGCTTATAGACTGAAACACAAATTCCTGTTTGTCACTTAAGAGATTTAAATATTAATATTTGGCATTTGAGCTTAATTAATTTTCCTAATATTTAATAACTGCATTTAAATGAGACTTGTCTTGACAGCTAATTATGGGGAACTTATGACTGTCTTGACATTTCTAATTCACCAATGATTACAGGGAACACACTTAGAAATGTAAGTATATTTTAAGTTATTTGCTTAAGAACTCTTTTTTCTGCCCATTCCATTTGAAAGCACTGTAGCAATTCAGAATGAGCCAGCAGTGTGCCCAGGTGGGCAGCAGAGCCAATGGCATCCTGGCCTGGATCAGGAAGAGTGTGGCCAGCAGGACAAAGGAGGTTATTCTGCCCCCTGTGCTCAGCACTGGTCAGGACACACCTTGAGTGCTGTGTCCAGTTCTGGGCCCCTCAATTCAAGAGAGATGTTGAGGTGCTGGAAGGTGTCGAGAGAAGGGCAGCAAGGCTGGTGAGGGGCCTGGAGCACAGCCCTGTGAGGAGAGGCTGAGGGAGCTGGGGGTGTGCAGCCTGCAGAAGAGGAGGCTCAGGGCAGACCTCATTGCTGTCTACAACTACCTGAAGGGAGGCTGTAGCCAGGTGGGGTTGGTCTCTTCTGCCAGGCAACCAGCAACAGAATAAGGGGACACAGTCTCAAGCTGTGCCAGGGCAGGTCTAGGCTGGATGTTAGGAGGAAGTTGTTGGCAGAGAGAGTGATTGGCATTGGAATGGGCTGCCCAGGGAGGTGGTGGAGTGGCCATCCCTGGAGGTGTTGAAGCAAAGCACTTAGTGCCATGGTCTGGTTGATTGGCCAGGGCTGGGTGCTAGGTTGGACTGGATGATCTTGCAGGTCTCTTCCAACCTGGCTGATTCTATGATTTTATGAATGCTGCTGTGTGAGTTAGTTTAAATCAGCTTCTCATTTGTCCAATTACCTGACAATCCAGCAGGAATTTTCAACTCTTTGTAACAACAACAGGGAAATTCAGTAGCTAAATTGCACTTCTCGGCCATCTTAAATGCAGGTGTGGAATATGAGACATTGATGTTTCTTTCTTTGCTGAAAATCCTTTGCTGAGTTTCTGGCAATGAGAACAGCTAATGAAAGGTACCTATTTCATGGTGCAGTTTTTATGGCTTGTCTGTTTTCTGATGTTTGCAGTACAAATCTGACAGATTTACCAATCTTCATATTTTCATCAAAACCTGTTATAAATCTTTCTTTTTCCACAATGCCCTGAGCAGAATTAAATGTATACTTTATTGAATTGCTTTAAATGCAATATTGGAAAACTTGTCTTGGTTCAAGGCCTTTCATCTTTCAATAAGTTCCCTCATAAAGATTTTTTTTTTCCTTTGGCTTTCTATATATTGCAAAACTTTGCTTTCTTGTTAGAACATTCAGCTGTGTTTCCTTCCCCAAAGTTTGACACAGGAATTGTTTGTGAGAATATTTACATGTCTGCTGAAGCTTATTTTTTCCTGTCAATTTTAGGCTGAGGATTTTTTATCCATTTATCACAGTCTCACAGTATCACCAAGGTTGGAAGAGACCTCATAGATCATCAAGTCCAAGCTGCTACCACAGAGCTCAAGGCTAGACCATGGCACCAAGTGCCACGTCCAATCCTGCCTTGAACAGCTCCAGGGACGGCGACTCCACCACCTCCCTGGGCAGCCCATTCCAGTGTCCAATGACTCTCTCAGTGAAAAACTTTCTCCTCACCTCAAGCCTAAATTTCCCCTGGCGCAGCCTGAGGCTGTGTCCTCTTGTTCTGGTGCTGTCTGCCTGAGAGAAGAGAGCAACCTCCTCCTGGCTACAACCACCCCTCAGGTAGCTGTAGACAGCAATGAGGTCTGCCCTGAGCCTCCTCTTCTCCAGGCTAAACAATCCCAGCTCCCTCAGCCTCTCTTCGTAGGGCTGTGCTCCAGGCCTCAAATATATAAAATAAATAAACAAATATCCTCCCACCCCCCAAAATACCCCAACAAACCAAAAGCCAAACAAACCCAAAAAACCCAAACAAAACAACCAAAAAGAAAACCCCAACCCTCAATAAACCCCACAGCCCAAGAAACCACCTCACAAGCATCTAAACCTCCATACCCAATGTACGTTGTGGTAAGTCTAATAATATAAAACAGCAGTAGCTCCACAGAGCACAATGCTGGAAATGTGCAGCTGCTCCATTTATTCTGGTGCTGTAAGATCCACAAGTTTTCAATAGAAACCAGTTCTTTTTCAGGAATTATTTTACTCTCCTGAAATATAGTTGGACTCATCAGAGGCTGAAGTGCTCTACTCTGCCCTGGTGAGACCTCATCTTGAGTACTGTGCTCAGTATTTGGCTCCTAGTTGAAGAGGGACAGGGATCTGCTAGAGAGTGTTCAGCGGAGGGCTGCAAGGATGATGAGCTCTGCCTGATGAGGAGAAGGTGAGGGACTCTGTGCTGGGTGAGGAACTGGCTGGAGGGCCGAGCCCAGAGAGTGCTGGTGAATGGTGCCACATCCAGCTGGTGGCCAGTCACTAGTGGTGTCCCTCAGGGATCAGTGCTGGGCCCCATCCTCTTTAACATCTTCATAGATGATCTGGATGAGGGCATCGAGTCAGTCATCAGCAAGTTTGCAGATGACACCAAGCTGGGGGCAGATGTTGCTGGGCTGGAGGGCAGAAGGGCTCTGCAGNCATTGAGATGCTTGAACGTGTCCAGAGAAGGGCAACGAGGCTGGGGAGAGGCCTCGAGCACAGCCCTACGAGGAGAGGCTGAGGGAGCTGGGATTGTTTAGCCTGGAGAAGAGGAGGCTCAGGGCAGACCTTATTGCTGTCTACGACTACCTGAGGGGTGTAGCCCCTTGTAGCCAGGAGGAGGTTGCTCTCTTCTCTCAGGCAGCCAGCGCCAGAATGAGAGGACACAGCCTCAGGCTGCGCCAGGGGAAGTTTAGGCTTGAGGTGAGGAGAAAGTTCTTCACTGAGAGAGTCATTGGCTACTGGAATGGGCTGCCCAGGGAGGTGGTGGATTCACCGGCCCTGGAGCTGTTCAAGGCAAGATTGGACGTGGCACTTGGTGCCATGGTCTAGCCTTGAGCTCTGTGGTGAAGGGTTGCACTTGATGATCTATGAGGTCTCTTCCAACCCTGATGATACTGTGATACTATGATAGTATGATACCTGAGGCTGCTTAGTCTGGAGAAGAGAAGACTGAGGAGATTTAACCAATGTTTATAAATTTCTGAGGGCTGGAGGCCAGGAGAGGAGGGACAGGCTCTGCTCACTGCTCCCTGGGATAGGACTAGGAGCAATGGATTCTATGATTCTGTGATTCTAAGCTATAGCACAGAAAGTTCCACCTCAGCACAAGGGGGAACTTCTTTACTGTACGGGTCCCAGAGCACTGGAACAGGCTCCCCAGAGAGGTTCTGGAGTCTCCTTCTCTGCAGCCTTTCAAGGTCTGTCTGGACGTGTTCCTGTGTGACCTGAGCTAGATTGGTCCTGCTCTGGCAGGAGGGTTGAGCTCGATGGTGTCTTTGGGTCCCTTCCAACCTCTCACATCCTGTGAGCCTGTGATCTTGTATGTGTTCAGAAATTATGGCCAAATACTCAGGCTTATACCAGTGAGCTGCAGTTTCATTCACTTTCATAGTCCATATGGAGCTTTCTTCTCTGAGTATTGTCTGACGCGTGTGAGCTGTTGTGACTGTCAGTGTCCTTTAGTTGTTTGCTCATATGGTCACTTTTGCAGAGGCCATTTAACTGTAATGGATGTATGGATTTAAAAAACATCTGCAGCTACTATCAATATCGTTCTTCAATGTGTGTATTTCCACAGGCATTTGGTAACACTTGGTATGAGCAAAATGCTTCTCATTTACTTCATTTATATCTATTTTTACAGTATCATTTCAGGGTTTTTTTATTATTATAGCAAATTAGGTGTTCAAGAAAAAGCTTGGAAGAGGCACTTAGTGCCATGGTCTGGTTGACTGGCTAGGGCTGGGTGCTAGGTTGGACTGGATAATCTTGGAGGTCTCTTCCAACCTGGTTGATTCTATGATTCTATAAATATTTGGTTATCAGATAATCATAAAATATTAGGAAAGTATTTAAGAAATGCCCAGTGAAGTATCTAATCCTACAAAGAATATAGTACACATTCCACAGAAGTAATTTTAAATCAGCACTGTTTGTGTGAGTGATATTTCTGACAACAGGATTTCAGAACTTTGACTGTTGCTACAAAACTCACTTCTTTTACTTTATTTGTATGTAAGGGTTTTCTTCTGGCAAATCAAAGATATTCTTGTAAAGGGTTAGCACTCCTGCAGGAGTGGTCTTGACCCTGACCCGAGGTGGTCCTGAGCCGATCCCTGGGGGTGGGTCTGAACAGTACCAGGTGTGGTGGTTAGCCCACTCCTGCTTCCCGTCTAAAATCTGTATAAAAGCAGGGGGACTTCCTGTTTCTGGCTCATTCTCCCTTCCTCTCCCTTCCTCTCCCTTCCTCTCCCTTCCTCTCCCTTCCTCTCCCTTCCTCTCCCTTCCTCTCCCTTCCTCTCCCTTCCTCTCCCTTCCTCTCCCTTCCTCTCCCTTCCCCCCCCTTCCTCTCCCTTCCTCTCCCGCCCTGCCTGACAGTGTCACCATCCTGTTTTCCTGGTACTCTTTGTGTAACCCACGAGGTGGATAAACTCATTGCCATCAAATCTGGTTGTATTTGTATACTCTGTACCTTGTTTTCCCTTCTCTATGCCTTTTGTAACTTCCCTACCTCATATACCTTTTATTTATTGTGAAACTTTTCTTCTTTTAACTTCCAAATCAAAGTGAGATTATTTATTTGGGTGTTGTTACCTTTCCTCTCTCTACATCTAATTCCTTTTCTTGGGGAAAGAAGAAGGGGGGAGAGGGAAAGGCATCCCATAAATTGTTATTGGTTCTATTAACTATATTTGAGTCTCTGGGGAATTTAAACTATAACTGAGACAATTATTTACTGCAAAAGTTGTCCTAAGCCTATATTTATTTAAACTTTTCAAAATCCTGTGCTGGTTAGGTAGTTACCCACTCCCCCCACTAGACTCAGTCAGCTGGAAGTTAAGGAAACTGTATTTACAGCTTAGCACAATTTACAAACATGTATAGGTACGATATACAGGTGTTTACAGTTATATACAAGTTAAAAGTAACAGAGAAACATTAAATCCCTCCCAAAACTGTCAGACTGCCCAGGAAGCTCCTGACCCAAACCTTTCCCTTTCTTCCCCCTCTTTTTCCTCCCCTCAGAAATAACCAGATGTGAGGGATTATGCAAATTAATAATCTATATTAATTTTCATATCCAAAGGTTGCTAATAACTATGAAACCACTTATTAACATTAAAACTCACCAGAAAATGTATCCACAAGGTTCAAAAGTGCACAGTTTCTAAATTTACACACACAGGGAGCAGGCAAAACTAAAACACTTATTTCTTAGAGTGGCAAACACAAACATTATACTGGAAGAGAAGATTCTTGTGGTTAATTATAGCACTTATCCACTAGAGGACACGTGAAGCTCCTTTCTGTGTATGGCAGACGGCAATTAGTGAATTACAAGAGGCTTTAAGTATGTACTCACAGAATATCAGACAGTACCCAAAGCACATGGAGGGGTTGCTATCAGTGGTCTCAAAGCTGGTAGAGGCTTTGGAGTTTCCCAGGCTCTGTTCTCAGGAAGCTGGGAGCCTATAGCATAGTCTCTGACCTGATTCCTCTTGATTCCCAGTTCAGCAGAAGCCTTGCAGAGGGACAGGCAGGATGCAATGCTCTGTGCAGCCTTGGCACAATGTCCCGCTGACTGTGCAGGCTGATTGCGTGCAGGCATTTAGAGCCTGGTCCTGCTAAACTCAAGGTGGTAGAGTTCCTAGGCAGTTCAGGATGCAATGAGGCAGCAGCAGCAGTACTGTGCTACCTGCACATCCCTTTTTATCAATACCAGAATCAGCCAGCAGTGTGCCCAGGTGATCAGGAGAGCCAATGGCATCCTGGCCTGGATCAGGAAGAGTGTGGCCAGTAGGACAAGGGAGGTTATTCTATCCCTGGACTCAGCACTGCCCAGGCCAAACCTTGAGTGCTGTGTCCAGTTCTGGGCCCCTCAATTCAAGAGATGTTGAGGTACTGGAACATCTCCAGAGAAGGGCAACGAAGCTGGTGAGGGGCCTGGAGCACAGCCCTGTGAGGAGAGGCTGAGGGAGCTGGGGGTGTGCAGCCTGGAGAAGAGGAGGCTCAGGGCAGAGCTCATTGCTGTCTACAACTACCTGAAGGGAGGCTGTAGCCAGGTGGGGTTGGTCTCTTCTGCCAGACAACCAGCAACAGAACAAGGGGACACAGTCTCAAGTTGTGCCAGGGCAGGTCTAGGCTGGATGTTAGGAGGAAGTTGTTGTCAGAGAGGGTGATTGGCATTGGAATGGGCTGCCCAGGGAGGTGGTGGAGTCGCCGTCCCTGGAGGTGTTGAAGCAAAGCCTGGATGAGGCACTTAGTGCCATGGTCTGGTTGATTGGCTATGGCTGGGTGCTAGATTGGGTTGGATGATCTTGGAGGTCTCTTCCAACCTGCTGATTCTATGATTCTATTATTCTTGTGAAATAACACAGTCTAGGTGTGCTACTCATGAGTATAAAGTGAAGGAAACTGTGGGATAGCTTGGATTTGATTTGAAGACACACCTGAAAGAGGGTAGAATAGCTTGAGAAAGTTGTGCTGATTGATACTGAAATATCTGAGGGGAAGATTGGCTGTGGATCACTAACCCAGGGTAGTTTTCAGACACTGCCTTTACTTGAAGTTCTGTGAGTTCAGGAAAGATGTGGATGTTGTGATGGTTTGGGTGTTTCCCGCTCCCCCACACTTTGAAAATCACACAGACTAGACTGAGCCAACTCTGGAAATTGAATGGAGGTTATTGTTTACAGCTTAGCACAATGTACAAGCAGATAGTTACAGTATATACAGTTATAGACAGAAATAGACAAGGTAAAAGGTAATACAGAAACACAACAGCCCTCCCAGAAACCTGAGTCCCCAGGAGGGGCTCCCAATCGCCCCTTTACCTTCCCCCCTACCCCTCTCAACCTTACCCCAGTCCCAAGGAAGAATGGAGGTTTGGCCAAGAGGATTAGGAAGCAAAGTGGATTAGTCAAAGAAACGGCAGAGAGGCGTGAGGTTAGAGATGCAGCTCAGCCAGTTCCCCAGCAGCAGAAGGACTCTATGTTTTGATTTTTATTTTTATGCATCTCAGCAAGCCAGTAAGTGAGGTAGACATCAGCCTTGTTTTCCTTCCACAGCCTATAATCTAGTTCTTCTCACCAGAACATTCCAGCTAGTCTCAAACTAGCACAGATGTAAAACTGAACACTTAATGGTAATGAGTGATACCAGCATTCAGTTGCTTTTATGAAATCTTCCCTTGCCATGGCGTTTTAACCAACCTGTTAGGTCTGGATGAAATGTTGGGACCTCACAGGTTTGGTACTTGGTCCTGTTAGATGCTCAGTATCCATGAGAGGGCACTGTGGCATGTGTAACAGATGTGGAGAAGGGCTGCATGGAGAACCCAGGAGAAGCAGCCTGTCTTTGAAAACGAATCTGAAGATAAATCTGCTAAGTATCTCATACTATTAAATTCCCAATCCAAGGCAAGGCACTTTTATTTCTGTGTAAATATGAAGAAGTGTAAGCATGTAGAGACTTCGCAGTAATTTAATCCTAATCCAAACTATGCAACATCTAATAAAAGAAGGTGATAGAAATAGTTTGTGTTGCATTGCTGGACACTGAAATTATTTAGGCACATATATTTAACCAGTGTATCTTAACAAGCCAAGATTAGGATCAGTGTTCATTTATTCAGATGAAATGGAAACAAATCAAATGCCCTCCCTCTTTTTTTTTTTTTCTTCATAGATCACTTTTCCTTGGTGTTGTTTTGTTTTGTTTTGTTTGTCTGAATCCAGGCAAACAGTGTCAAAATGCAGAAGTGAAAAATCTATTACTGTAAATAGTTTACAGTAGCAGCTGCAGAGCTAGTTTTTCTACATGGACAAATTAAATAACATGCCCCAAGCCCTTGAGAGGCTGCTTTAAGCAGCACTGGGCGCAAGCAGTTCTCATACTGTGGAGCTTGAAAGAGTTCTGCTGAAGTGCAATGGAAGCACCTGGTGATTTCCTCTATCAGCTCTTCAGAAATTGTGTTTAAGTGCTGAAATTTAAAGGCTTCCATGGTTTTGAGAGCTGTGAGGGTATCAAATATCAGTGCTATTTGTGTGCCAACCCAACTGCTTCAATTACCAGTTTATCACTGGGAGCAGTAGAGAAAGTTTAAAGTTTGAAGACAGATCTGAGCTCTTACTATCTAAAAGGAATTTCACAGTTCTGTTAGGAAGATAGTGTTGATGCTAAGTGGTTGTTGTGGAGGGGAAACTTAATTAATGGGAGGTGATATTTTCCAAAATTACTATTGTTTATTACTGTTGCTATTCAGAACTCTCCCCAGCCCCAACCACTAATTTTAATAATATTTTAGTTCTTACACAGTTATGGAAACATTCCATGGATAATATCTACATCTGGTATAACCAGTAAAATATAGAAACAGTAATTGAACTGGAAGAGACTATTCCCATGGTCAAATGCTGCTTGCAGTCAATATGCCACTTGCCCACTAGATGGGCCCAAGCTCTTTC
>WAAF01019598.1:0-71052 GCA_013400475.1 Tricholaema leucomelas
GCCTGATCCCTTGGCCAGAAATGAGGAAAGCCACAAGAACTAGGTGAGATCCAGGGGTTTGAGGCAGACGAGCTTCACAAGGGATAAATGACAGGGCTGAAGTGCACCAGTGAAAATAATCAGAACTCCTGTGTAAAGTGACACTGATATATTCTACATGTCACATTACACTGCACAGTGCCATGCTTGCTCCAAAAAGGCTTTTTAATTACAGTTGCTCAAGCCTTAAAAATCACAAATCTCAGGTTCGGCAGAGGTGGGCACCATTGAAGCAACATAAATCATCTTACTGAAGGTGCAGAGCAAATGGGATGTTAATCTCCTAGATAATTTAGCAAGACTTACCTGTGTTATTTAATTATCTGTGCATCTATTTAAGGCTAACAAAGTTTAAAGGAGGGGACCTAAAAAAAAATTGATTACAATGATTATCCTTTTTAAATGTTCCTTTCTGCTTTATCTGTCCTTTTTACTGCTTGTCTAATAAATGGCTCTTGGGGGATTTTTGGTTTTGGTTGGTTGGTTATCTGGGTTTTGCTTATATGACAGTTACCTGCTCTTCCCGTGCTGTTGTCAAAGGTGGCAGCGTGCTCTGGAAATTCCTTCCTAATTACCATCCCTCCCCCAGCATCTGCAAATGAAGGCAACACCCACTGACCTCAGAGTTCAGCAGTCTCCGGGGGAAATCTGATGGGGCTCAGGAGGCAGGAGTGAGGGCACTTCAGAGGTTTTGCTGTAGAGGCCAGGATGGCAGCATGTCAGCCATCCGTTGCAATTTGGCAGGCAGAAATGACTGGCAGTTTCATCCTCTTCTTCCTGTTGCCTGTCAGAAAGGGGACCCATCCCCTCAGGCATCACTAGAGGTATCCCACACTTGGATACAGATAAGTAGAGGAAGCGTGGCAAGCCAAAACTTAGTTCCTGAATTAAATGAGGAAACTCTGTCCATGATGGTTTGAGTGTGCTGAAGAGTGTAACCTGGGCCTTTGTTGGCTTTGTAAACTGCTGGCCTCGCTATTTAAGTGAAAAGTAATTCTTTCCTTGAGAGCTTTCCTCCCACAGTTTTCTTTCCAGGTCTTGGCACCACGTAAAGTAGCTTAAGAAAAGAAAAACCCCAAATGAGGCAGAGCTTCGTGTAGAAAAATTCAAAAGCCCTCTTGAGCTGCAGCCACACACAGTGGCAAGCTTTCAGCTGTTCTGGGACCCCTCTCTTGCAAAGTCTGCTGCCTGCTTTACTGCAGAGATTTCCTTTCTTCTAGCTGGTACTGGTGCATTTAATATTAGGCCTCTGAGGAATGGCTGTAGATCTGATATCACCTCAGTCACCAGTTTTCTTTCATATTCTCCTATGATTTTCCTATGCTGGATGTTCCCAAGGGAATTGAGTTTATTGGTGTCAGGCAGGAGGGCCTTCGCTGTGCTGCCAGAAGCGCTTTGGTACTTCACAGCCAAAATCTTGAGGATTCATCTGGCCGGGCTGCCCTCTCAGGTTGTCCTGCAGTTCCTTTCCTTTCACTCTTTTCCTTTGTGAAGGCAGAGTTGACTCACCTCTGTGCAGCCAGGCTCTAAAAACCCCTCACCATTTCAGGGAACAGCTACATTAGTGTTGTCTTCAGCAAAACTCTCCATCTGCTTAGCTCAGTGGCTGGGAACCTGCATTCAGAGCTGTGCCGGCTTCGCAAAACACATTCATTCATTTCCTCATACCTCAAAATATCACAAGTGATGATCTGGCAGGCAAAAAGAGCTGGGTTCCTGTCTACATTCAGCCTGTATGTGGGGTGAGCTATAGCAGCTGCTATATCACCCAAAGACCCCTTCCTATCAGGAAAGGGGGATAATGAAAAGGAGATTTGCCGGTTGAAATGAAAACAGATCTAATGAAATAGCCAAACTGCTACCAATGTCAACAGAATATATATAAGCTTATACTCACCCCAACAAAGATACAGCAGTCACAGTGTCCAGAAAGGCAGTCCTCAAGAGCAGAAAGGAGCCAGGTGGAGCAGAGTTCAAACAGGAAGCTCTAGCATGAAGGATCCCCTCTCTATTGCATGGGGAGAAATGTAATGAAACACAAGGACAGAACCCTGGCACAGGCTGCCCAAAGAGACTGTGGAGTCTTCTTCTCTGGAGACATTGAAAATCCACCTGGATGTGTTCCTGTGTGACCTCCTCTGGGTGATCCTGCTCTGGCAGGCTGGTTGGTGTAGATGACCTTTCAAAGTCCCCTCCAATCCCTATCATTCTGTGATAACAAGTGTGATGTTTATTGTATGAGGTACACCTGTGAGCCAACTCAAGTCAGCTGTACTTGCTGACTCAGAACTGCTAATAGCCTGCAGCCCATGGCTGGCCTGGCATTCTGTCCCTGCAACACCAGGATAGTTCCTTAAACCAGTATCAGCAAAGATCTATCACTGGGTCAAATATTTATTGAGAGCAAAGCGCAAATGAAAAAGTTAAAGCATATCAGTTGTGAACTAAAATGTTGGGGTTTTTTTGGCAGATCCACATGAAAACATTCAATGAAACATTAGTGACAAAGTCTCAGAAGTGAATTATTTTTCTAAACAAAAATAAGATACTGGGAAGTATGTGAAGTGTGAGCAAAGAAATGCTCTGTAGTATCATGGTACTCTACCACATTCCCCACAAACAGAGGCTGTTACTTACCAAATGCCTCTAGACTCAGGTTCTCGAGAGCAACTGGTTCCGTGTGCCATAATTTGCTATTAATGAGCAAGAATGTGGCATTTCAAGTGCAATGTGGTACACATTTTGGTTTCCAAAATTGCATTGTTGTTGTTCAAAATTAATGATTCCCCTAGCACTGATTTAAAAGTGGGGTAACTGCACTGCTTTGTGGTGTTATCCATTTCTTTGTGGCTTCTGAGATGGAAAAGAACTCCACCTCTTCCCTCAGTATCTGCTTTCATAAAGCATTGTCTTTGCTTGTCAGCCAGTAGCAGGTGTTAAAACTTTAGGAAAACCATTTTGGATGGTTGGCATCTCGGGATGCATTTGCATGAGTGGCTCTGTGATCACTGCATGCAATGTTTTAACCATTCTTTTTACTTTGCTTTAGTTAACTGTAAACCTTCTCCTCCAAACACACACCTGTGCAGCAAAGCAATACACAAGATATGGCTTCTTTCCTGAAAAACCAATAGCTCATTTTAGCTGAGGAACCTGGAGCCATGCATAAACACTTGTGCTCACTTGGCCTCTTTCACTTACCTTTATTTTAATATCACTCTGCTCTTACAGTGCCAAAGGAAAAATTCAGTCAGAGCGGTGTCTCCGCAAAAAATACAAGAGGCTTGCTGGAGTCCCCTGCTGTGAAGGGAAGAAGCACCAGCTGATTGATCCACCATGTCATTTTACCTTCTCCCAAGATTTCACAGCCTTAAATGTCTTTGTCTGCAAAGATCCTAAGGCAGGTGTAAATATGATTGAGGTTTTGCACTGGAAGAGAAAATCAAATGTAAGCTTTAAGGGAAAGAGGTGGATGCATGGAAGAAGCAGTATCTGGATTCATAGGTGTCATTTCTGGATCTGAGAACATACTTGCATTTTGCAGTTTGAGAGACCTGGGAGGGAGAGGCTTTGAACACCTTCCCCTCCTTTTCTGATGAGCCTCACTTTACCACCTCTGTGTCCTTTTTGTTTGGAACACGCTGGCCCCTGTGTAGTTGCACATGGAACGCTGCATCCTTGCAGCCACAGCCCTTTGTGCTGGGCGTTTGCAGATGGATGGCTATTTCCATCACGCATCACAGCTGTGACAGCAGACGGATGATCTACAACTCTGAGCGCTGGAGCGCTGATGATGTGGCTGTGGCTGTAGTAATAATGTGGGCCTACTCCAGGGACACCAATGCTGCATGGAGTTCTTTTAAAGGTTGAAGCATAAGGCTTAAATCCTCCCTTGTTTCCTAGCTGCCTCCCTCCCCAAACCTGCTTCAAGTCCCAGATCAGTGGAAGGAAAAAAAGGAAAGGGAAAGGGAAAGGGGAAGGGGAAGGAGAAGGAAAAAGATTAATCAGTCTCCTGCAGAAATATCAGTGGCCTGAGAGAGCTCACTGTTAGATGCTGGACAGGATATCAGAAAAGAAGCTTTGGGCAGAAATGCAAAGGGAACTCCGACTTTCTGGTCTTTTACCCTGCCAGGTAAATATTGTCATATTGGAAGCAGGACAAACTTGTCTTCTGTGTAGCTGTAGTTTGGCTGACTCTTGCAGTTTTTCCATAAGGCTCCCATCTCTAGCCTTCATTAAAACTCCAGCTCCTGGAGGCAAGTGAGTTTGCTAAATCACATTTTTCCTAACTAAATAAACATTTCTTTCATTGAATGGAAATGTAAACTCTTCACATTATGACATCAGTTACCTAGAGAGGTTCAGCAATATAAAGGTCAGGGAAAGAACTCATATTTTCTTATTACTGCATTTCCTGGGTTTTAAACCTTTCCACTGATTTAGGGTTAAGCCACGATGCTCAATTGCTTGGGGGCAGCAGCCATGCTGAATTTAGATCCTCACCTGGATCTAAATTCAGAGACACTTTCTGTCTCGCTGCAGGCTGGCAGCTGGCGGTGCCAAGCCAGGAGCCAAATTTCTTTCCCTCCATCTCACAAGAGCAGTAACCAGAAAGGTATTATCTGCTCTTAACAAGCTGGATGGCCCCAGCTTGGAGGCTGCCTGTTTGCCTACAGACCCCAATGCCACTGCTGTCCCTGCCAGCCAGACACCACTTGCAGCCTTTGTTCAAAGCCCAGATAAGTGAAAGGACTAGACAGATACTGACTTCAGCAAGAATCATCCCAATCCTCATGCCTTGCAGAAAAGTTCTGAGTGGTGCCTGTGCTCACTGACATAAATAGTACAACATGCTTTTATTACTTTTTAAATCACAGATTTTGGCTAAGGACAGAGGATTTCAAAAGCTGAACTCAAAACTGGTTTCTGAAATAGTAAGAAAGTAAACTCCTTATTTTCTCTAGGAAATTAAACCAAAAAATCCACTGGCAGACATATCTGCTAGTCTTAATTAACTGTTTGCAGAGGACCTTACAGACACTGAGGCACTGAAAATGAAAAAGCACCGCAGGTGACCTGACCTATAGTTCCAGCTGAAGGAGAGAGTAGCTCCTCACATGTCCCATACATAAGCTCCTTCCCTTGCTAAGCTGTTGTCCTAATACATATTGTAGTAGCAGCAGAGAAGAATTCAAGGATGGAGTTTATTTGTCCATACGAAGAAATTGCATCTTGTGGTAACTTACTTCAGTAAACAGGGAGTATTCAGCTAACACCAGTGCACTGCTAGGTTGCATATGGTCAAGATGAAACACGCCAATGTTATGTGTTGGCTCCAGAGAAGTAAGATTTCACAGTCTCACAGTATCATCAGGGTTGGAAGAGACCTCACAGATCATCAAGTCCAACCTTTTACCACAGAGCTCAAGGCTAGACCATGGCACCAAGTGCCACGTCCAATTCTGCCTTGAACAGCTCCAGGGACGGCGACTCCACCACCTCCCTGGGCAGCCCATTCCAGTGGCCAATGACTCTCTCAGTGAAGAACTTTCTCCTCACCTCGAGCCTAAACTTCCCCTGGCGCAGCCTGAGGCTGTGTCCTCTCGTTCTGGTGCTGGCCGCCTGAGAGAAGAGAGCAACCTCCCCCTGGCCACAACCACCCCTCAGGTAGTTGTAGACAGCAATAAGGTCACCCCTGAGCCTCCTCTTCTCCAGGCTAAACAACCCCAGCTCCCTCAGCCTCTCCTCGTAGAGCCTGTGCTCACAGCCTCTCACCAGCCTCGTCGCCCTTCTCTGGACACGTTCAAGCATCTCAATGTCCCTCTTAAACTGGGGGGCCCAGAACTGAACACAGTACTCGAGGTGTGGTCTAACCAGTGCAGAGTACAGGGGCAGAATTTCTTCTAATCCAGCTGTTTTGCAGCCCTAAGGCTGCTTCCCTGCTGTCCACAGCTAGCAGAGATCAAGCCTTGCCCAAAATGTCCATGCATACTCTGAGAAAGTAATTTGGAATTTATAGTTTCCCTGTGCCACCTGAGAACAGGACAGAAAGACAAGGAGCTGATTCAGCAGTTTCCTCGTGTATTTCACAGCCAGGCATGAAAAGTAGCAGCCACGGGGCCATCTCTCTTCATCTCTGGTGAAAAACCCAGTTGGGAACCAAGGACAAAGTGACTTGACAATCCCCATCACTACTGACTCTGCTGCAGCAGAAACTTTGCCCCACCCCACTAGAGATGCTTTGCCCCACCCCACTAGAGATGCTTTTACCTGGATAGTTTCTAACCTTCCCACGTACTCTTCGTTTTCTGGGGTGTCTTGTCCTAGTCACAAGCCTGTCAGCTGAAAGAGGATCCTCAGTCACTTGGCCATGATCTCTAGCCTGGTTTCTAGAGGATTGCTCAGTTTCTTGCTGCTTTTGGGTACCTGGTGTCAAGTCCCTCCTGGCATCTTTGTGGTATTGGTAACTTTCTGGGTTCTCATGGTGGCAGATTGCTCAATTACCTGTTTGATCTTGGGGAGCTTTCCCTAATATTTAAACTATTTTTTGCTACTGGAGATAAAAATCATTACTCCCCCTTCTGTCCTTACTGACTGACTTTGGTCTCTTAACATGCTCAATAGATAGTTAAGTTTCTTCAGCCCTCTCTTCTGCTGTCTGGACACACTTTACCCTCACAGGCCTTATTTTCCAAATCCTTTGTCACCTTTTCCTGTGAGCTCTTCCCAATTAATCTTTAAAAAAATAGGTGCCCCACGCCAAACAAAGTGTGCTGTTGCCCCTGGAGCTGAAGGAGAGCAGGGTAATTAGCATGATTATCTCACGGGGGTTCGCCACAGCTCAGCTATTAACTGTTTTACTGCCGGGGTACCTTGTCCAGATGGCAGTATGCAGATCCAGGCTTCTCCAGAGTGCAGGTTGAGGTAGGGTTTGACTGTCTGTCTATTCATCTCGGAGCCATTTGATGAGTCCCTGCCTTCAGGCAGACCTAGGCTTGAGAGTGATGCAGAAAGTATTGTAAGCTGGGAAAAGCCTTCATGAGCACCTGTCCAAAAAGTCTCAGGGTGGTAGGTGCCTGCAGGAGGAGCTGGTGGCCCTGCTCCTGCCGAGGGGATACTGCCAGCCTGGACAAACACGTCAGCAGCATCGATACCCCCTTGGCATGCCTCCATGGCAAAAACTTGCCACCTCTGGCTGCTGGCAGAGAAGCTGGCCTTGAAATGGCAATGCCTGCAAAGAGAATTCACAAGCCTCACAAAGTGCTGCTGCCTGGTTGGAGCTGTAGCACCCAGTGAAACCCACCTTGGCTGGCTGGTGCAACTGTAAAAGAGTACTGCTGCTGCACTGCATTGCTCTTGAGGGTTTAACAGATCCTACAGCAAAACAACACTGCCCAGCATTTTCTATTGCCATACTACAGTGGTGCAATTCATTATTCTTTGTGCAGAACACTGACTTTGTTGAATCTCAGCACATTTCTTCAATTTATCTCCCAAACACCAGGTTCTACTTTAATCCTGTCCTGCTCAATATTTCCACATCCTCCTTGGTTTGAATAGTACCTAAATAGGGGCTTGCTCTTAAAGGCATGGACTGATTTGCATATCTGACTGTGCCAAGAGCTGCTAATGAAAATACCAATGAGCGTGGGGGAATAAACTCACCACCTGTGGAGCCTTGTTTGGCATCCTCATTCAGCCTAATAAAGAATCATTCATGTTTAATTGCTACGTTTGATTGTTTAATTACAGTTATTTTACATGCCATCTTGTAGTTATGTCTTGGCTTTGGATACTATCTGCTACCTTGCTCCTTTTTGAATAGTGAATTATACTGTAATAGAAAAATACTTTAGGCAAAGAATTAGAACTAGGCCTTTAAATTATAATCAGGATTAAAAAAAAAAACAACCACCCAAACACAAAACTGTTCATAATTCAGATGGCTGTAGTCTGTGTCTAGGAAGGTGTGGAGCAGAAACAAGGCTGCTGAAGAGGATCAGCACAAATCCGTAGCTATGCAGTAAGAGCTGTAAGTAGAGGAGCATAAAGTAAGATCCTGGCATTCAAGGGGACTTGGTTATACCCAGTTGTTGAAGGATGGACCAGCCTTCCAGTCTAGGCACCTGCTGGTCAGCATGGAAACTGTGGGATTGGTGTCTCAGATCTCAGGTGTTCTGCTAAATTCACCTCTCCTCCACAAAGTGTTTTAGTCGCTGTCAAAACAGACTAATTGCCCTCAAATCTATCCAGGTGCCACTGGATGACTTGACAGAAGCAGTCAGGAGTTATGCAGGACAAGCATCTCCTGCATCACCAATGCCGCTTCAGCCACAGCAATACCACCTGCAGCACCCAGATGCAGCCTGTTGCCAGCCGCTGGTCACTGCCATTACTGGCCACAGGTCCCACTTTGCCCAGGGAGGGTTTGCCACTTGCTGAATCACCATGTGAATCACCATGGAATGGACTGCCCAGGGAGGTGGTGGAGTCACCATCCCTGGATGTCCTTAAGAAAAGATTGGATGTGGCACTTGGTGGCATAGTTTAGCTGATGTCGTGGTGTTAGGTTATAGGCTGGACTTGATGATCTCAGAGGTCTATTCCAGCCTCAATGATTCTGTGATAAATCTCTATTTGATGTTTCTGTATGGATTCAAGTCCAGGCTTTTTCTTTCTGTGCAACAGGAATTACATGAATAACTCACTCAAACCCTTCTGCAGAGCCACAATATGAGTAGCCTCAGCCTCTCACTGAAATGTTATCGAATGAAGTTTACTTTGTTTAAATGCCAATTCATTTTAACCACTGCAAGATTTTTTTCTTGTACAGGCTTAACTTGGCATAAAATTAGTTTACTGCAGGTTCAATTAGGTGGGCAATCTTCTGGCTTCAAATCAATACGAATCTGTCCTAAACTTCAATAAGAAGGTCTGCTTGCAAACCTGGCACTTGCTTAACCAAACGAATGGAAGAGAAACTAGAAAAACTCCTCTGCATCTTCAGCAGTGCCTTTTTGGTGCTCCCATCCTGTAACTAACCAGAGAGGAAGTAACCAGCCACTTGAAGCCCTGGGGCAGCCCCTTGCCTTGGTAGCTGGAGGATCTCTCACTGTGAGAATGTCTCCCTGAACCCAGTCCCCAGGGCAGGTGTTGATGGCCTCCCCAGGTTAATGATGGATGTGTCCTAGGCAAACACCTTTATTGTGTTCTCCCCAGTGGCAGTCGGGCTGTGAACTGCCTGCCCCTGCCTTTCACTTACCTTTCAATAGTGCAAACTACCTTTTAACTAATGTGCTTAAGAGCTTCTCCTATGAGCAAGGAAGCACCTCCAGGTCATCTGACAATCTTTTCTTTCTGTTTCTATAAGCCAAACTGTGTTCCCTGCAGGGCAGACATCAGCTATGGCAAGCAGTCCTCAGCTCCCCTCTTTGCTTCCCAAGCAGTGACAAGTGGCACTGCCTTGCTCTGAGCCCCTCTGGTTTTGCCTCTGATCTGTCTTATCACATTGAGGCTCCCTGCCTGGGGACTCCCATCTATGGGAGCATACTATGCCTCATCTTGCTGCCTTGTGCACATTTGGCCTTTCTGATCTTCGTACACTAAATTGGCTGGCATTTGGGTCAGTCACCCTCCTGACATGCTCTGACAAATTTATGCAGAAGCAGCTGAAGAGATGCCCAGGCCATTTAAAGTCTACCCTTTCTAGCATCTTCTCCTTCAATCTTATGATCTTCAACCCCAGAAACAATGTCTTCAGGTATTTCCCAGTCCCCTCCTCCCTTGGACAGCAGCATCTCCTCTGTATGGCACCATTTTCTCTGCCACAGAAACACCACACTGTGCTCCTTCCCTCCCACATTCAAGAACAGAAGACCAGGTGGCTGCAAGTACCATCCATGGTGTCTAGCTTTGCCTTTGGCCTTCTCACCAGGGAACACATTTCTCAATGCTTAAAATCCCCTCTGAGACAAGTGAAGACAAGCTGCTCTTTGTGTGCTCAGGCACCCACAACAGCAAAGGCCTCACTGATCCTCCTTGAATCAGGCTGCAATGAAACATGGCAGTGTGGGGGAGTGTGCCCCTCATAGATTGTGCTCTGCCTTTTGATGCTCGTATCTCCTAATTTTAGGCATCAAACTAATTCTTTACTTGGGCCATTTCTGTGTGACCCATAGAGGTACAGGAGGAGGAAAGTTTCCCTTTTACCCCTCTGAAGGGTTTGCCTGTGTGCTCTGCCCACCCTGAAGTGACTTCCTCAGCCTAGTCTTTAATGGTATTGCTTAACAGGAGAAAACTCTAGGATGGTAGCAACTTGTGCTCAGAATTTAGAGGGAAAAATACGGAAAAGGCATTTATCAAATCAAATCCAGAATGAATAAATTCAGAGCACTGCACTCTGTGAGGGTTCTCCATATGAAAGAAAGAACGTCAAGAGAGAAGATAAGTGAGCTGGGGAGCTGCAGGACAGTTTAATGCCAGTTATTTACCTGCTTGGGAGCCCTAAGGGATTTCCCTTCGGATGCATCTTGAGCTCGTTCCCAGGAAATTCTTCACTTGCTTACACTGCTGCCTTGCCTCTCCCCTTCTCACCTCAGACAGCTAAGAAATGACATGCCACCTGACTGCTTTTTTTTTCAGGGTAATTTCAGCTACTTCCTGCTCAGTTCAGATTTTTTAAAAGATCAGGCTCTTGTGCTCGAATCAGTTCAAAGTACTTTGCAAGGGTGTGACACAGGCATACTAAATCACTGTTCAACGTTTGACCAGACATGACAATAGTCCACACTTACAACTAGGTTTGCGGCGAGATGAATCACTAATAGATGAAGTAAGAAGGGAGGAAACTACTATTTCTGCAGGTGAGGAGCATCTTACTACAACAAAATTACAGCACAGCAGGCAATTTTCAGTTCTTTTTCAGCCAGCTTTCAGAGAATCATAGAAACATTCAAGTTGGGAAAGACCCTCAGGGTCACCAAGTCACCCTACTCTACAAGGTGCACCCTAAACCATATTCCCAAGGACCACATCCAAATGACTTCTAAACCCATCCAGGATTGGTGACTCAACCATCTCCCTGGGCAGCCCATTCCAATGCTTCAAATCCTTTCTACATCCTTTCTTGCCTTTGCATCCCTAGAAAGCAAGGCTGGATGTTAGGAGGAAGTTCTTCACAGAGAGAGTGATTTGCCATTGGAATGGGCTGCCCAGGGAGGTGGTGGAGTCACCGTCCCTGGGGTTGGTCAAGAAAAGACTGGATGAGGCACTTAGTGCCATGGTCTAGTTGACTGGATAGGGTTGGGTGATAGGTTGGACTGAATGATTTTAGAGGTCTCCTCCAACCTGGTTGATTCTATGATAAAGCAAATTTTCCATGTCTTTAGTACACAGAAATGGGACAAGATTTTAAAGATACATTTCCACTCCATTTGACTGCAGCAGAGTAAAAGAAAAAGGAAGTTCAGCACTTAACTGATCCCTCTGCAATATTTCAGGGTGAATTAAAAATCAAAATGTCAAGAGGTTCAATATGTCAGTGGGCCTTTTGACAGAGCAGCCACTTTGAAGCCTAAATGGGAACTATGCTTCTTTTTTTTAAGTGAAAACTAAGTGTGTGCAGCTGCTGCTCTGTTTCAAGATTCAGACTCTTCAGCTTTGTATTTCTTTAGTAATAAAATTAGTAAAATATTTTGGCTGGTGTTTTACCTATTCTCAGAGCAGAAAGCTTTCATTCCCTAGAACAGCTCTCTATATGAATGACTATTCTTCATTATCTGCATTAAGGTAAAGCCTGGGAATCTCACAGTTTGCCTTCTTCCACTGAGCAAGACTGTACTTACTGCCTGCAATGTGTTTATCTTGCCTAGCCCCCAGCAAATAATTTTTTTGGGTTGTTTTGCCATCTCAGTTTGCATTTGTAAAACAGGAAAGATAATAAATGATACCTCCTTCACGAAGATGTGGTGAAGATTAATTAGTTCATGTTTATACAAAGATTGGCAATAGTGATCTGCAGGTTTGCAAAACACTGGAGTGATTGCTATCACTGCCCTGCTTGACAAAGAAGTAGAGCCAAGGACAGAACTGATGCCACTGCAATCATTTACAGGACTGATGATATATGCAGCCTTGGAGAAAACTCCTCCAAACCATCTGCACCTGCACCTAAAACAAGGATGAAATACATATCCAGACCCTTAGAAGTTGAGTTTGCAGAGTGGCATTCACAGGACAGCCCCATGACAACCACGTTCCTTCGCCTCTCATCAAAAGCAGCATTACCCAAGAGTTTTGACAGGGTGATTTTGTCTCATTGGAGACTGCAAGTGCAATGATATGCCATGTCATGAAGAGCCTTGCCAGCTTGCAGGATCCATGCTGCCCCAGCCTCACTGCAGAGGCCAGACACAGCCTAGCACAACACTGGTGCTCTGGACATGGGCCCGAGGTAGAATTTTGTGAAGATCAGAACTTGCTCTGAGCAACACAGGGAGCAGTCAACTGGCTCTGAAGATGCTTCCTGCTGCCCAACAGGCTGCTCCTTGCCTGGCCACACAGCCTACACTCTCAGCCAGGCAGCATGGGCTGGTATGGACCTGACAATGGAGCCTACCTCAAGAAAGAACCCCTGTGTTCTCCATTAGCCACCAGAATGCACCTCTGCAAACTCTTCAGTCTGCTGCAAGAGGCACACAGATAAGCAATCCCCAGTGCTTATTCAATAACCTCCTAGGTAATGTTAAACTTCTTACTCCTGAACTTTGCTATGGATGCAGTGATGGACTCAACCTCTCCCACTGCCGTGTGCCTTCCCTGCAGACACTGTGTACGTGCATTGTGCTACAGCAAACTGACACCTTTGGCACTCAGCCTGCTGTGCTAGTTAGATACAGGCTGTCCAGTCAGCAGGTTAGGCTATTTTCATAGTGAAGCATCTGCAGTGGAATGTATTTTTCCCCGCAGCAGCTCAATTTGTTCTCATAGGTGCTTTTGAGCATGTCTGGCTTTCAGCCTGAGTTTGCTGCAAGACAGAATGACAGGAGGATGTGCTGGCCTGAACACTTCTCTGCCTTCCCCTCTACAGCTTTCCATAGGCTCCAGCTGTTGCTTTACTCCTTCCTCAGCAATTTCTTGCCACTCTGACATCTGCCCCTGCCCTTCTGTGTTGCTGCACCACGTACAGCAAGGAGATGTGGCATATCTAGACATGGAATCACAGAATCATTGAGGCTGGAATAGACCTCTGAGATCATCAAGTCCAGCCTATAACCTAACACCACGACATCAGCTAAACTATGCCACCAAGTGCCACATCCAATCTTTTCTTAAGGACATCCAGGGATGGTGACTCCACCACCTCCCTGGGCAGTCCATTCCACGGTGATTCACATGGTGATTCAGCAAGTGGCAAACCCTCCCTGGGCAAAGTGGGACCTGTGGCCAGTAATGGCAGTGACCAGCAGCTGGCAACAGGCTGCATCTGGGTGCTGCAGGTGGTATTGCTGTGGCTGAAGCGGCATTGGTGATGCAGGAGATGCTTGTCCTGCATAACTCCTGACTGCTTCTGTCAAGTCATCCAGTGGCACCTGGATAAGATTTGAGGGCAATTAGTCTGTTTTGACAGCGACTAAAACACTTTGTGGAGGAGAGGTGAATTTAGCAGAACACCTGAGATCTGAGACACCAATCTCACAGTTTCCATGCTGACCAGCAGGTGCCTAGACTGGAAGGCTGGTCCATCCTTCAACAACTGGGTATAACCAAGTCCCCTTGAATGCCAGGATCTTACTTTATGCTCCTCTACTTACAGCTCTTACTGCATAGCTACGGATTTGTGCTGATCCTCTTCAGCAGCCTTGTTTCTGCTCCACACCTTCCTAGACACAGACTACAGCCATCTGAATAAAAATGCAGCCAATGCAGACCGTTCAGGAACTCCTTTCACGCTGTAACAAAAGCAGCACTGATAAAAATTCCCTGTTTTGTAAAGATACAATTTACCAGCAAGGCTTTTTAGCAGTGCAGACTCAGTTACTATGGTGGACAGCTATGCCATTAAGGCCAAAGTCTACAGGTTAGATTGTGCCTGACATCACAGGACTGCGATGTGAGGCTATAGGCATGCGTTTAGTGGTGTAAGCTCAAAGGATGGATGTATTTTGGGCAATTTGCACTGCAAAGAATATGCAGGTGACAGTGCAATGTCATGGGAGATGTTATTACTGAGATTAGAATTTACACTTATAGCCTAAATTGGGATTGTATTTGTCTGAGAAATGATGGTACCCTGGAAAAAAATACTAAACATCTGATAATTTAATATTGAGTGTGTCCAGTAAATATCCCTTTAGTTTCCTATTTCCAGCTAAGATTAATTTTCTGATCAAAGAAGATTTGATCAGAACTGCATAGACAGTGCAATAGCAGCAATATTACAAGGCTTGAGGATATGTGTTGTACCTTAGAATCTCTACAGGAAAGCCAGACAGGAGGGGATGATGATGGCTTGTGGTAGAAGCTCTGCAAGAAATAACAACTCCTCTTTGGTTTTGGAAAGGAGTTATTTTTATGTGTTTCTTTCCCGCTGTCCATCAGAGAGGTCCTTTCCTCACTTTGAAAGTACAGACAGTCTTTGTTTTATGCCTGTAAAACTCTCAGGATGCTTTTAATTGAGCTCTGTGCTAATTACAATTATTGCTGGTTTGATTTCTTTTAAACAGCCCAGAAGTGGAGATGAATTTGGTTTGTATTTGTTTGGCTGTTTGTAAACCATATTAACAAGACTGATCTCCATCTTCCCACGTTTCTGCCCTGTCCAGCATGACAGATAGCCCCTTTCTGCTTTCCCTCCCACTTCCATCTATTCCTGCAAGATCAGTGTCCTGGAGTCCTGTATACCCCAAAATTCCTCTCCCTCTGTGGTTTGAATGGGAGAGGAAAAGGTGCAAAAAGACCTGTTCCCCTCCCTGCCCTGCAGGCGTGAAGGGGGGGAGCAAGGGACCCTTCTGGCACTAGGGGTGCCCCGTGCAGTGCCCGCGCTGGACTCGGCTGGGGATTGGCTGTGCTCTTCGCGCCTAGGCAGTGGTAATTGCTCTTTGTTTAAGAAGGGTATAAATATTGGGGAGACTTCCTGCCTTGGGATTCCTGCCTTAGAGTTCATTCCCACCTTAGAGTTCTCCCCCACCTGGATAGCTTCTGCAGAAGGAGCCCCTGGCGCTCCGAAAGGCAAGCTCCGACGTCCGCCTTCATCACCCTTTATGGTTCTTAATGATCCCCGGAGGCTTCTGAAAGACAGAGAAGGGACAAGCACCTGGACCACCCTCCCATTCAGCCAGCCTGACTCACCTGTGAGTAACTTCAGCTCAGCCTTATACTGATAGTGGGGGACGCAATATTTAATAGCTTAAGCCTTTTCCAACTTCTGACTTCCAAAATAGTCAAGTCTACCTGTGGTATCCGTGTAGATCTTCTCAATCAACCGAACCTGCTAATTAAAACTGAATTAATTTCTGTGTATAGTTTTGGGGAAAATAAAATAACTCTATTTTCATGTAAATTCCTGACTCGGCCACATTAATTCCCTGCCCCCATACCAATCAGATTTTCTCTTTGCAGAGAATGGTTTCTGGTTAGCCCTTCAGCCATCATTTTGCAATATTGCCTTCCTCACTCTTCTGCTGTGTCCAGTTCTGGGCTCCTCAAGTCAGGAGAGAAGTTGAGGGGCTGGAACGTGTCCAGAGAAGGGCAACAAGGCTGGTGAAGGGCCTGGAACACAAACCCTATGAGAAGAGGCTGAGGGAGCTGGGGTTGTTTAGCCTGGAGAAGAGGAGGCTGAGGGCAGACCTCATTGCTGTCTACAACTACCTGAAGGGAGGCTGTAGCCAGGTAGGGGTTGGTCTCTTCTCCCAGGCAACCAGCAACAGGACAAGGGGACACAGCCTCAAGTTGTGACGGGGAAGTATAGGCTGGATGTTAGGAGGAAGTTCTTGCCAGAGAGAGTGATTGGCATTGGAATGGGCTGCCCAGGGAGGTGGTGGAGTCACTGTCCCTGGGGGTGTTCAAGAAAAGCCTGGATGAGGCACTTAGTGCCATGGTCTGGTTGACTGGATAGGGCTGGGTGCTAGGTTGGACTGGATGATCTCGGAGGTCTCTTCCAACCTGGTTGATCCTATTCTATTCTGCTACCATCATACTAAGTATTTGCTGCTTCAAGGTGCCTGTTAACTGGATGGCTTGCTACTAATATCTGGCTCTGAATAGAGACATCTTACTCAAAGTATTCCCAGCACCATCTGCTGCCTTTATTTCCATTTCTAGAAAGGGTTTTGCTGTTATCTGAGAAGCAGGGGAGGAATCTGGACATGGTTGACACAAATCCCAGAAAACATTTGTGTGTCTTGTGTGCTAATTAGCACAGACTTGGTCAAAAGTGTTCTGAACTTTTATTTATTTATTTTACTCATTTCTATAGCATCTATCACCATGACAGCAATGTGCTTCCACAGCAGGAAATTAAAACACATAACACAGGCAGCTAATCAAATGCAGAAGCAAACAGAAGAATTTTGCACAGAGCCCTCTGTGTCGCTATGGTCCTGCTTTGACAGGCAGTTGAGGTTCCCTTTCTGCAGGGAAAAAAAAAAGATGTTTTGTTTGTTTCAAATTCCCTTTTCCCTTGGAAGCATAAACATGAAATTGCTCTACCTTCCTCTGTTGGGATGTCTTATTTATTTTCCTGCTCGTGGCTGTTAAAGTAGATGATGCTTCATTATTGCCTGAGTTTAATTCATGGCTTGCACATTTCAGCGTGGAGATTATGGTAGGACTGGTAGTTTCAGCAGCCAGGAAGAACTTCTCAGCAGAGGAGAGAGGTTAAACCTGCCTCAGTAGAAAGTGGACACCAAGCTGGTGAGGCTGTGTTTTATTGCTTTGCCTTCAAGGCAGCAGCTAGCATTAGGGAGGGACTGGGATCTGGTTGTGCCTGTTAGGTGTCATTTAGCTAGTGAGTCCTTAAACAATTCAAGAGAGATATTGAGGTGCTGGAACGTGTCCAGAGAAGGGCAACAAGGCTGGTGAGGGGCCTGGCACACAAACCCTCTGAGGAGAGGCTGAGGGAGCTGGGGTTGTTTAGTCTGGAGAAGAGAAGGCTCAGGTGTGACCTCATTGCTATCCACAGCTACCTGAATGAAGGTTGTAGCAGGTGGGGGTTGGTCTCTTCTCCCAGGGAACCAGCAACAGAACAAGGGGACACAGTCTCAAGTTGTGCCAGGGGAGGTCTAGGCTGGATGTTAGGAGAAAGTTCTTGCCAGAGAGAGTGATTGGCACTGGAATGGGCTGCCCAGGGAGGTGGTGGAGTCACCGTCCCTGAAGGTGTTCAAGAAAAGCCTGGATGAGGCACTTAGTGCCATGGTCTGGTTGATTAGACAGGGCTGGGTGATAGGTTGGACTGGATGATCTTGGAGGTCTCTTCCAACCTGGTTGATTCTAGTCTATTCTAAAGAGACATGTTATGTGCCTATCCATCCAGATACATACAGGACAAAGTATTCACCAGTGGAAATTCTTCATCAGTGAATTATTTAAATGAATGCATTAGTCTCTTTTTTGGGTTCTCTAGCCGTTTTTTTGGACTTATTTGCGTGATACTAATTACTGAAAAGCCCTCACTGTTTTGAGGAACCCAAGTAGTGTATTTCTCGCCATAAGGGCACAGCAGTGTTAAATACCAAATGCCACTTGATGTGATTTTGCAGAAATTTTGGGCATATGGAGCCACAAAAGTGCCTGAAGCCATCATCAGATCCACTTGGCATCTGTAATCAGGAGGATTTAGCTGGTTGTCTTTGCTCTACATAACTCTGTGTTTGAGTAGAAACTCTCCAAACTATTTCCTTTGATAACATCTTGGCAAAACTTTCATTTTGTGTATGTAGCTACACAGTCTCTCCTTGCTTTGAAAACTGATTTTGTATCATGGCACTTTCCTCTTGTCTTTATGTTTGTAGGTGCCAGTATCAGAGGCTGCTCTTTTAAAGGTTTTTTCTCTCCTTGCATACTTGCTTATTGGTACTGAGTATAATGTATTTTAAATGCCCAAGCTAGAGCACAGTGATGAAGGTTCAATAGAAATTGGTCTGAGACTGCAGCAACTATGGAAACTTCATATACTAAAATCAGAATGTACCACAGTTTCTTGAACATAGAAGCTTTCAATGCAACATGAGGAGAAACTTCTTTACAGTGAGGGTGATGGAGCACTAGAACAGGCAGCCCAGAGAGGTTGTGGATTCTCCTTCTCCAGAGACTTTCAAAACCCTGTGGATGCATTGCTGTGTGGACTAATCTAGGGGATCCTGCCTTGGCAGAGGGATTGGACTTGATGATCTCTGATGGTCCCTTCCAACCTCTGATATTCTGTGATCCTGAGAAGTGTTAGCACCTGAGTAATGCTTACCATCTCATTTAAGTTACAAGCTCTTCTCTGGGTTGCAGATGCAGTTTTCTATACTTGGAAACAAATCCTAGTTTGTTTTCCCCTTATCCAAGGAGAATAACTTCACAAACCCTACTGTGAACACTGCTTTGGAAGCCTCTATGAACATAATCATGCAATACCTGTTAGAACTGAGTACAACTGAAAGGTTTATGCTGCACAGGGAAAGGGTGGAGCTCACAAATGCCTACCAAGGATAATGGGCTCTAAATATCACCTCTGTTCTCTGATCCACAGGGGCAATTCCTCTCAACCTGATCCCAAAGTCTGCAGCAAACTGTTGTATTTAAGAGCCCTTGGGAGAGTATTTCATGGAATGGAGATTAGGAAGCAAGAACTGAAAATTGGAAAGTGCTTTGTGGTGTCTCCTTAACAGCTTAGGATTGATTCATTTTAGTATTTGTGTCTGGGTTGTATTCACTGCTGCCTCATAGATCAATGGCACGATGGAGTCCCAGCTCTAGTTGATGCAGCATATGGGAAAGGGATCCATTATCTTTAGTTCCCAGGACTATAAAATGTCTAATAAACTCAGCAGCAAGAGTGCCAGATTTGTGCAGCACTGCCAGCTGCTCTAGCCTTGTTGTCTGTTAAGCTATGTTTTCAGCTTCATTATTGATGGGGATTGCCGATGGTTGGGCAAATGATGCTGCTTGCAGATTTGAGGCACTTTACTAAAGCATCAATGGTATTAAAGAGTTGAAAGAGGCAAACAGTAAAAGGAAACCTGTCATAAAACAGCCCCTGGCACCTACAGAGTGAGTTCAGGGTTCACCTGGCTGACTTCTCCTTTGGAAACCAGGAGGCCTCCAAAGTTGTGCCTATGGGATTTGTACCTGAACACTCGTTGCAGGAGACAGGGGAAAGTAAAAATCATGCCTACCGGAGCAAGGAGGAGATCCAGCTGTGGCAGATCAGGACTCACAGTAGGACCAAAGTTGTTCAGTAGAAATCCTGTTTCCCGTGGCACTTCCCATCCTGCTTCCTCCTCCTCTTTTTCTCTTTTGCCAGACAGGACCTAGATAAGAAAACAGAAATCCTCAGCTCATCACCTAATTAAAAATATTTCTTCATTGTCCTAGGAGCCTCTTTCTCCCACAACAGCATGACTTGTAAAGGTGACTTCAGCTGCTGTGTCTCCCCTTGCAGGGAGGGAGGGAAGGCTTCATGCTGCAAGGAGAAACCAATTTAAATTCACATGGGCACAGTCAGTCCTTAATCACATCAGCAAACTCAGGCTAGCTGCAAGAGTCTGAAGTTCAAATGCCTCAGTCCCAAATTGCAGAACCCTTATCCTCTATTGCAGAACCCTACTCAAGATGTCTCTGAGCATTAGCTTGCTGCTCCTTCACTTCTCTCAGTCTCTTCCTAGCTGTTTACATTCTGATTTGTCTATTGCCTGTTTTCCCCACCCACCAATCTGTGGCTCCCTCTACACCTTTGGAATAAACTCCATAACCTCTCTGAAAATGGTGCAAAACATGGTCTTGTGTTTGGACATTGTTATGGTGGGTGGGGTAAACAGCTTTCTGCTCTGCTTTGCTTGCTCCCTGTGCATTCGCACTAGGGGAACATTGCAGCTGCTGACCAGCATTAGTTTTTATTGCTTTCTTTACTCCTCTGGGACACAAAAGTTAGGGAACTATTTCAGTCTGTACTGAGCCTTCAGTTTAGGCACTTTGAAACTGTGCTAGTTTGAAGCTAGCTAGAATGTTTTGGTGAGAAGGACTAGATTACAGGCTGTGGAAGATGTCTACTTCCCTCACAGGCTTGCTGAGAGATACAAGAACAAGAATCCAAACATAGATAGGGCACTTATGCTGGGGAGTGCTGAGCTGCATTTTCTCTCTCTAGCCTCTCTGCCATTTCTCTGATTAATTCACCTTGCTTCCTAACCCCCTGGACAAACTTCCATTCTTCCTTGGGACTAGGGTAAGGTTGGGAGGGCTGGGAGAAGGTGAAAGGGCAGTTAGGAGCCCCTCTTGAGGACTCAGGTTTCTGGGAGGGGAGTTGTGTTTCTGTATTACCTTTTACCTTGTCTATTTCTGTCTATAACTGTATGTACTGTAAATATCTGCTTGTATATTGTGCTAAGCTGTAAATATAAGCTTCATTCTATTTCCAGAGCTGGCTGAGCCTCGTCTGGGTGATTTCTAATGTGTGGAGGGGGCAGGGAACACCCAAAGCATCACAGAAACCAATGAGCAGGCACTCAAATGGAAGCAAGTTAACAGCATCCCTGCTCCCACTTAATCCAATGACTATGGGTGCCTTTGATCAATCCTTAGCTATTATTTATTGAAAAGAGAATCCTGTATTCCACAGGCAGCATCAGTTACTGCATCTTGGACAACATGGACAAGGGAAAACAAAATTTGTTTCATTAATGGCAGTATAGGCATAGAAGAAAATGTTCTCTTGAGTCTTACTTGGGCTAAGACCTGTATGGCTTTATCCATCACCAATGAATATAGCTAGGCTGCACTGGGTTTGCAGTCTGCTGTCATTGCTTAGTGCCTGCTGGCTCCTGACAGCCTTCCTAGAGCACTTCTGATCTCTGTCTTTGCCATCAACAGCTGCAGCACTGGGGAAAAAAACCCTGAACTGTTAAATGCTGGTGTTTCTGTGAGGAGCAGAAAGAAAGAAGCTCACGAGCCAGAAGTCTCTTTTAAAGCACATGGATCAGAGGTTTTGTGCAGACTACTTTCTTCAGTATTTAAAACTTATTATAATTACTGAGTATTTAAAAATATTCTGAGAAGTTGTTTGTGTCGCTTCTGGTTTTGCCTTCTCTTTACCGCCACAAAGAGCCTCAGCCACTAGAAATGTTAAGGAAGGACTTCCATGAAAATTATGGAGATGGCAATGGCATATTTCACAGAAACACAACTTCACCTTGGTGAAGTGTGGTGGTTTGGGTGTCCCCTGCCCCCACCACTTTAGAAATCACCCAGACTAGACTCAGCCAGCTCTGGAAATATGAATGAAGCTTATATTTACAGCTGGCACAATTTACAAGCAGATATTTACAGTATATACAGTTATAGACAGAAATAGACAAGGTAAAAGGTAATACAGAAACACAACTCCCCTCCCAGAAACCTGAGTCCCCAGGAGGGGCTCTCAACCACCCCCTCACCTTCCCCCTACCCTTCTCAACCTTACCCCAGGTCCCAAGGAAGAAATGGAGGCTCGGCCAGGGGGGATTAAGAAAAGCAAGGTGAAGCAGCCAAAGCAAATGGAGGCTGAGTTTAGAAAGCAAGACGGAGTTCAGCCAGCAGCCCCAGAGCTCCCCAGCAGGCAAAGAGCCGAGAGCAAAGCCCAGAGCAAAGAGAGCAAGTGACCTAATCTATGTTTTCCTTTTCTTTTTTACACATCTCAGCAAGACTGTGAGGGAAGTAGCCATCACCATTGTTTTCATTTCACAGCCTATGATCTAGTTCTTCTCACCAAAACATTCTAGCTAGCTTCAAACTAGCACAGTGAAGCCCAATCAGAAGACATCAAGAGGTCTAGCTTTGGTTTTGATAATGAAGCTACTTAAGGATTCATTATGTCCATCAATACCTTGGTTCAGAGTTTTCCACTCTTCTTCTTTAAAATGCACTATTATCATCTCAGGTTTATCTGTCTCAAGGTTCCAGGCACTGGGTCTTGTTATTTCCTGGGTCAAAGAACTTCATGGTTCCCACTCATTTAGGAAGGTAATAGTACACTGTAATCAAGCCACCTCTCAGTCTTCATAATCTGAACAGATTGTGCTCTCTGTGTTTCTCAGCCTAAAGCATTTTCTTCAGCTCTTAAACCACTTTTGTGGCACTCTCACAGACTTTTCTTTTTGGTGCAGTCACCAGTTTTGATGCACTGTTATTAAAATAGTGAGCTCTGGAGCTGAGGGCTGTCAGGAACTGGCCTCATCTAGACTCTACACAACCTAAAAAGCCCTTGCCTGAACCTGCTCACATTGCCCTCTTTGTATGCAGGGATTATTTTACCTCTTCTTAATGAGCCTTTGCCCTAGTAATCTGTGTTCAGTCACTTCCCCATTATGACATTAAACACTTTGTTGTTATTGTGGCATTACCCTGCTGCCCATTTCCAGGAGTGGTTTCTACTCCCCATCCCTGTGCATTTAGGTACAATTTATTTGAGTTGCATCATCTTCCACATGATTTACAGTTTCTATGAGGAACTTTTAGGGAGGTGGCTAGCATCTAATCTAGGATGCTGATCTAGTGCCTCCTGTCCCAACTTCACAGCAGATTTATCCTGGAAAAGGACTGTGGCCCACAGAAGATCATAAACATTTAGGTTGGAAAAGACCCTCAGGATCACCAAGTGCAATTGATAACCCTACTCTACAAGGTGCACCCTAAACTATATCCCTAAGCACCACATCCAAATGACTTCTAAACACAGCCAGGGTTGCTGACTCCACCACCTCCCTGAGCAGCCCATTCCAATGCCTGACCACTCTTGCTATGGAAAAAACANCTAGCATCTAATCTAGGATGCTGATCTAGTGCCTCCTGTCCCAACTTCACAGCAGATTTATCCTGGAAAAGGACTGTGGCCCACAGAAGATCATAAACATTTAGGTTGGAAAAGACCCTCAGGATCACCAAGTGCAATTGATAACCCTACTCTACAAGGTGCACCCTAAACTATATCCCTAAGCACCACATCCAAATGACTTCTAAACACAGCCAGGGTTGCTGACTCCACCACCTCCCTGAGCAGCCCATTCCAATGCCTGACCACTCTTGCTATGGAAAAAACATTTCCTAATGCCCGGTTTAAACCTACCCAGATGCAGCTTGAGGCCATTAGCTCTTGTTCTGTCCCTGTTTACATGTGTTACCAGCACCAATGTCTCCACAAGGTCCTTTCAGGTAGCTGTAGACAGCCTTGAGGTCTCCCCTCAGCCTCCTCTTTTTCAAACTAAACAGTCCCAGCTCCTTCAGTTGCTCCTCATAAGATGTATTCTCCAGGCTCTTCACTGGCTTTGTTGCCCTCCTCTGCACTCTCTCCAGCACCTCCACATCTCTCTTGTAGTGAGGTGCCCAAAACTGAACACAATACTCGAGGTGTGGCCTCACCAGAGCAAAGTACAGGGGACAACCACCTCCCTACTCCTGCTGGACACAGCATTTCTAACACAAGCCAGGATGCCATTGGCTTTCTTTGCCACCTGGGCACACAGCTTGCATATATTCAATTGCTTGTCAATTGCAACCCACAGGTCCCTTTCTGCCACACAGCTTTCCAGTCACAGTGCCCCAAGCCTGTAGCATTGCTTGAGGTTGTTGTGGCCCAAGTGCAGGACCTGGCATTTGGCCTTGTTGAAGATCAGAGTGGCTGGAGAGCAGCCAGGCAGAAAGAGATCTGGGGGTACTGGTAGCTGAACATGAGCCAGCAGTGTGCCCAGGGGGCCAGGAGAGCCAATGGCATCCTGGCCTATATCAGGAACAGTGTGGCCAGTAGGATGAGGGAGGTTCTTCTGCCCCTGTACTCAACACTGGTCAGGCCACACCTTGAGTCCTGTGTCCAGTTCAGGGCTCCTCAACTCAAGAGAGATGTTGAGGTGCTGGAACGTGTCCAAAGAAGGGTGACAAAGCTGGTGAGGGGCCTGGAAGACAGCCCTGTGAGGAGAGGCTGAGGGAGCTGTGGGTGTGCAGCCTGCAGAAGAGGAGGCTCAGGGGTGACCTCATTGCTGTCTACAACTACCTGAAGGGAGGCTGTAGCCAGGTGGGGTTGGTCTCTTCTCCCAGGCAACCCAGGACAAGGGGACACAGCCTCAAGTTGTGTTGGGGGAGGTCTAGGCTGTATGTTAGGAGGAAGTTCTTCACAGAGAGTGATTTGCCACTGGAATGGGCTGCCCAGGGAGGTGGTGGAGTCACCGTCCCTGGAGGTGTTCAGGAAAAGCCTGGATGAGGCACTTAGTGCCATGGTCTAGTTGACTGGACAGGACTGGGTGCTAGATTGGACTGGCTGATCTTGGAGGTCTCTTCCAACCTGGTTGATTCTATTCTATTCAATTCCATTCCATTTTATTCTGCTTTACTCTTAATGATAACATTGGCCCAGCAATCCAATCTCTGCAAGTTCCTCTGTAGAGCCTGCCTACCATTATGATGATCAACACTGCCACCCAACTGGGTGTCATTTGTGAAATATCTCTGAGTCCATTTAGTGCAGTCTTTACTGAGATTGGGGAATGTTTATTTTTTAAGCACTATGCTGTACGGTACTAAGTGAAACACCTGACAGTGGAAAGAAGATCACTGCATCACCAAACATGTCACCAAAAAAGAGAAGTATGTTTTTGAGACAAGGTTTCTATCATGACGCTGACTAACATTAATCATCACTTAAAATCTGTATCAGCACTTCCTTTTGGCATAAGAATGATGCCAGGAAGCCACTCCAGCAGTAAGAAAAATAGAATGCCTCCACATTAGGCCCCCAGCCGTTGCTCTGGTGTTGTCTGCAACCATGCACGGCTGCTGCGCTCTGGCAGAAACGGAAGGCATTGCTCTCCTCTTGAAAAATCTCTTGATTTTCCAACTGAGCCTGCGTGCTCAGGCCTTTGCTTGGCTGCTCCACTCCACTTTATGAGCATGGCAGGGTGATTTATTAGGGACTTCAGGAGAGAGACATGAGGGTCGCAGTTGCACTGCTCTTGCAGGGCTGGCCAAGCCCCCTCCCTCCCTGTCTGCCTCTGAAGCCAGGAAGCAGCTATTTGTATAAGACGCGGTGGCAGTGCGGCAAGGCACTCACCCATTAAAATGCTTTCAGTGCTTGTCCTTATGACTTAAATAAAGGCTTTTAGCTTTCCAGGCAAGGGTTTTAGAGATGTCCTTCTCCTCATTTGTTGTTAGTTTTGGGGGGGTTTTTTTGGCTATTGAATTTGAGTTTGTTTTTTACGTTTGTCCTTGGCGTGTTGTTACTGCTTACAGTTCTTAAAGCTCCACAATTTGTAAGCCTGTGGCTTGCAGTGAAGGCATGCTGGTAAATGATTTATAGAGGGTCCTACAAATCATATTGCATCGAGCACAACCCCTTCCCCCACAGCAACAGTCATGATTTCAGAGCAGCATGGTCTTCACGGGAGCTAAGCTGTCCTTTCCCTGCTACGATTTAGGAAGCCAAGCAGTAAACTGCAGCTAGAGGTGAAAGTAAACATGCCACAATAACAACCTGGCACTTAAGTTGCAGCAGGGCTTAAGGTGGCCTCAGAGAAGCTCTTAGTTATCATTGGTATTATAATATCTACAGGTATCTGCATATTGTTTTAATGTTTTACACACACATATATAAAACCCCAATATGTAAATATGTCAGCAAGGAGTTAAAGCTACTGCAGGAATTAAAAGGCAAACAGGAGTTTCTAACAGTCCAATGCACCAGAGAAATCTCCATTATTAATTGTGGCCTTGGCTATACCAATTCAGTCAAACCTCAGAGTGTTTGCAGCAGACTTGAGAGCACAATTTGGCTCTGTGACACTAACCTCAGGCTTTTTCATCCAGCAAACCCTCAGCACCACCTAGGAAAGACATCATATACGAGACTCCATGGGGCATGTGCAAATGCCCATGTGTACATCAAATGCTTAAAACCCCCTCAACCCTCCAAGGTTCCCAAACATGGAGAAGGGATGCTCTTACCTAGCTGCCTTCTGAATGGCTGGTACAGCTCCTAGGAACTGGTATGCCCTTTAGTAAAGTCTTTTGGTGTGGGAAGTTTGGAGATCCAGCTTGGTCTTGGGTGGCACTGGCACAGGGTAAATATTAAGAGGTTGTAGAATGGCCTACACTGCATTCCACTTTCTCTTGTTCTGTGTGCTGATCACAGAATTGCAGAATAATATAGCCTGGGAGGGACCTGAGGGGTCCAGGTAGGGCAATCCCTGCACAAAGCAGAGACAATTAAACAAGACTGTGCAGAGCCATGTCCAAATGGGGTTATAATATTGCTGAGGATGGAGACCACAGCCTCTGTGGGCTCCTGCTCCAGTGTTTTGACTGCCTTTCCTGTGAAAAGACTTATTGCTAGCATCTGATCTGAATTTTGTGCCTGCCAACTTGCATCCACTGCCTCTTCCACTACCCCACTGCTCCTCTGGGAAGAGTCCAGTTTGGACTTTTCTTTGCCCAGCCTTCAGGTAGCTTGTCCAGGTCGGAAAGAGCAAAGCCCCATGTATTGCAAGCTCTGGTGATTTTCGTGGCTCCAAAGAGTTAATGCAATAGAACACCACCAAGAAAACAGTCCTGGTGCCTAGAAAGGAGCAATTTGCTGTATAGTGAAACAACTGAATTAACAGATTGCAATTCAGAACCAAATACTTTACCAAGGAAGTTTCTAAATAGTAGAAAATAAGAGACTTTGGATGTTTTTACTAAATTAAAAGTTCCTCTGAGGCTGGGAGGGGGACATTTATCAGTCAGTTATACCCTCTTAAAAATAATGAAAACATTGCTGGAGCTATGGACTAATATCTTAGCAAGATACACAATCTCCTTAATGAAAAAGGGAATTCTAGCCACTGTGAGTCTCCATTTGATGAAGACACTTAGCTGTGATGGGGTGGAATAAAGTGCTTTATTATACTAAAGTGAACCACACTGCGAGTGTTGGGGATATGGTTAATGCAAGTACAGAGAAATTACAGTGTCTGTTTTGACTTTCTGATTCCCTCTAATGGACACACAGCCCCCGGGCCAAGCACTTGGAGAATTTTGTGCCATGCCATTTTCTCCAATTATTAGCAAGGCTTTTCCTGCAAAGTACCTGGCAGCAGAGGCTCATTCACAAACCTGGCATTTATAGCTGGGAATTTAAAGGGCTCGCCTCCCACGTCTGGCCTCCTTCATTTTGATCCCATTTTGCTTTACTGATGCATTAGCCATTTTAACATCTTAACTGATGTCACCTAGATGGTGCAGAGAAAGCAGCAAAATTACATCCCCTCAGCATTTTGGCTGTGGATTTCATTAGTTCAGCATTCGTCCTCTAACCTTGGTTTGTTGGTTTTGTTTATTTTTTGTGTCAGGTCCACCTTAGCTCTCTGTTTAGCTGCTTCATTGGTGAAAGCAGTGCATGCCACCGATGTGGAGATGGTCAGGGCCATGCTCCTCCTGCCCCAAACCTGCTTTCCCAGTGCCAAAAGCTGCTGCAGGGAGGGGGATAAGGCAAACCCCGCAGGGTAAGCGCACACCACGCTGGTGCATTCAATTAGAGGGCTCTTGAATGGTGCTTTATGAGAAAGTCTCTATGTCCCTGGACTGCTGTTACTAGTTTGAGCTTGGGTTTCTTTTTTTGTTCATTTGTTTTTCCAGTTGGAGTGCCTGAGACAAACATATCTAGTGGAGCAGAGGGACAGCTGGAAGGAAAGTCTTGGATTCCAGTTAAAAGCTAATGCATTCTAGGTGTTGGATGAGAAGGTTTTAATCTAAATAGTCAACATACAGTCATATATATTTGTAGACACACACGTGTACAAAAGGACTACTTTATCCCACAGCCTCTTTTCCTGATGTGGCATCCATTTCTCCCAGCTGCTTTCCAGTCTCTGCCAGTTTATGTTGAAAACCCACTGAATCTCCAGCCAGTGTAAGATACTCTACTTCACTGTTTAAATCATCTCCCTTCCCATCAATCCCTGGGCTGTTTGTTTTCCCCACTGCTACTGAACCAGGCTTGTTGTGTGCAGCTGAGTTATTGCAATGGTCTGGCTTCAAATTTGTCTTGGTCTTGTCCAGGCAAAGAGGAAATACATGCAAAAACAGTCTCCTAGGAAAACTGACCGTGGAAAATTCAGCTTAAGGAGCAATAAAAGAATTTACTGCTGTCACACAGAAACTAACAGGAGAATTTACATCACCCACAGCAAGCTCCCTCTGAGGGCATTTCCATCCTTGGGAAGGGAGGGAGCTACCCTCAGCAAGGCCACCTCAGAGGCCAGCAGCTCACAGCAGCATACAGCCATCCTTACCTATAAACTAAGGACTCCCCTTGCCAGGCCCACTTGGGTGCTGCAGCATCGGCTGAAGAGACTTTGCCCTTCTTCAGTTTTGGGAGAAAAAGTGTCAGCAGCTCTTTCCCAGGAGCTGACACACTCCAGCCTGTGTGAGGGGCAAAGGGGATTTTATTTGACCAGCAGGCTTTGACATACCCCAGCCTGTGTGAGGGGCAAAGGGGATTTTATCTCCTCAGCAGGCTCCCCCCACAAAAGCCCTCACCCTTTGTGCTTCCTACAGCTGCCCTGCTCCATGTCCTGGGGGTTTCTCAATGTCCCCTCTGCCCCTTGGTAGTTTTCCAGTTGTTGCCTTTTGTCAGGCACAGCACAAGATTTGCACTCCTCATTGACCTGGAGGAGGACTCAGAGGGGTTTTTGTGTTCTTTCATCCAGGCAATTCTGCTGTTTCTTAGCTCCCAGCTCAAAACTGAAGGATAAACCAACATTCAGGCCTGCCACCAGGGTGAGGCAGAGACCTGTCCCTGCAGGGGATTTTGGGGAAGGGCTTTCCTAAGAGGGTTACTCATGCATGCATGGCTCCAGGTATGGGCACTGCTCTTGCAAAGCTGGGTGAAGGCAGAGAGCAGTGCACAGCCCTAAAGGTTTCTTGTTCCCTGTGGCTGGCACACAGGTGCCTTGAAGACTTAACAAGTTTGTGTACAATCTTTTCCTGTGAGCCACTTCTCCGTGGTCTTTGTAATTTTTGTTCAGTACTTCTTTCAGTCTCAAGCCCTTTCTCCTGCTTTATGTCATGCTTTCCATCCCAGAGATGTCAGATGATCTGTGATAAGCTGATGGTATGTGCTGGAGCAGCAAGGAGATGAGGTCCATTTTAATGAGACTAACTCTACTGGGTAGTGAAAACTGTGCCTCGAGAAGCTTCTAGATCTTGTTTCTCTTTGCACAGCTTCTTAATAGCATAAAAGGATTTTTACAGAAATAAGGAAAGGCAATTCCCCAAACAGATTTCTTTCAGTAGCCATTGAAATGGAAAGTTACTGCTGAGACTTGTGTGCTCTTCTTTAAGAGGGAAGCACGATCAGAAATCAGTATTCTCTTGGCTCCTGAAAACAGCCTGAAGTATTTCTGAGTAAACAGTGCATTTGCTTGGGGTTCACTGTTCACCCAGCAGATCTGCAAGCACCTGCCTCTGTGGTCATCTGCAGGAGTTTGAACCAAAAGAAGAGGGGTGGGAAGACAGCAGAGTGGAACAGTGTGTGAGGGAGGATGAAGCTTTGACTGGAGTTCAGTAAAGGGAACCTTGCAAATAGTTACGGAAATAAAAGCTCCTTTTTATCGTGTGTGTGTCCTGAACTCTCTTGAGATGGTTATTGGTACAACCCCTGCCCACTGGCACAGAGATTTAACCACATGCATGGATCACAGTGTTAGCTCAATATGACCCAACTTCANCATCTGTGTTTCATTTGTTATTTTTGTCAACAAAAAAAAGCTTTCAGTGCTGCTACTACCTTCTAACTAACAGGTTGGTAGGCAACTAAATGTGAAGACAACTTGGCATACATTTCAGGGCCACATTCATCTTCTGACTCCCCCCGGAAATTACTGCTCCTTCTTACCTCCAAGGCAGACTCCAGTAACGCAGCACGTGAGGATGATCTGCGTGGATAATTGATTGCTCTTCTGGGCAGACTGGGCTCATACTTCATGCTGGCTGCCAATATAATCTTGCTGAACTTTGGAGAGGTAATCACAGTTCAGATGGGGCCAGCTGTACAAGGCCAAGGCTACTGATGGCTATTTGCTGTGGTCAGGAACGCTCATGACATCGACACCGATTCAGATTCCTGCAGAGACCAGAAAGACATCCTCACTTAGACCGTTCCTTAAGGGATTCCTTACCATAGGATAGAAGCTTGAACTGCAACATGGTTTTGTGGAAACATTCAGCAATTAAGCAATACACAATGCAAGTTATGCACACCAGTGCTAGCTAAATGAAAAAAGGCAGCTGGTACTGCTCCAAGTGGCAAATAAAAGCTCTCTTTCAGTGCTTACTTTTAAGCTAGACTCCACTAGTTAAGTATGTTCTGGAGCATGTACAGAGAGTGGGTTTTATGGAATATATTTTCAAAGTCTTCCTTTCCAGGTGTGCTAGTTTGAAGCTAGCTACAATGTTTTGGTGAGAAGGATTAGATCACAGGCTGTGAAAGGGAAACAGGATGATGTCTGCCTCACTCATAGGCTTGCTAAGAGGTGTAAGAACAAGAATTCAAACATAGATAAGGCACTTCTTCTGCTGGGGGGCTTGGAGATGCATTTTTTTCTCTCTCTAGCCTCTCTGCCATTTCTCTGATTAATCCACTTTGCTTCCTAACCCCCTGGCTGAACCTCCATTCTTCCTTGGAACTGGGGTAAGGTTGAGAGGGGTGGGAGAAGGTGGAAGGGTGGTTGGGAGCCCCTCCTGGGGACTCAGGTTTCTGTATTACCTTTTACCTTGTATATTTCTGTCTATAACTGCATATAACATAAATATCTGCTTGTAAATTGTGCCAGCTGTAAATATAAGCTTCATTCAAATTTCCAGAGCCAGCTGAGTCTAGTCTGGGTGATTTACAAAGTGTGGGGGAGCAGGTAACACCCAAACCACCACACCAGGGAAGTACTTTTTTTATCTACTACTCTTTTCTAAGATATCTTTGGACCTTAGTGCATGAATTCTAATATTTTCTGGGAAACACTGTGAACACATGAATAGATGAATAGGAGATGGAAAACACTCCAGACTGCATAAGAGTTATCCAATCCAGTTTGCCTGTTCTCTATTGAAATGTGGATTTAGTGATGATCTGTTCAAGCCTGCAGGAAATCTTATTTAGCTATGTATTAAAAGAAAATAATCAAATGTTCTGATCTTTACTTATCTTTCTGCTATATTTTTTTCAGCTAGTCCTAGAGTATCTCTCCAAAGTAACTACAGTCTATTATTGAGTTTTCCTTCTGTTTGTAAAAGTCAGATTCATTTAAATAGCTATAGGAAATTATATGTGTGTGTGTGTGTGTGTATATCATAGTATCATCATAGTATCACAGTATCATCAGGGTTGGAAGAGACCTCACAGATCATCAAGTCCAACCCTTCACCACAGAGCTCAAGGCTAGACCATGGCACCAAGTGCCATGTCCAATCCTGCCTTGAACAGCTCCAGGGACGGCGACTCCACCACCTCCCTGGGCAGCCCATTCCAGTAGCCAATGACTCTCTCAGTGAAGAACTTTCTCCTCACCTCAAGCCTAAATTTCCCCTGGCGCAGCTTGAGGCTGTGTCCTCTTGTTCTGGTGCTGGCTGCCTGAGAGAAGAGAGCAACCTCCTCCTGGCCACAACCACCCCTCAGGTAGTTGTAGACAGCAATAAGGTCTCCCCTGAGCCTCCTCTTCTCCAGGCTAAACAATCCCAGCTCCCTCAGCCTCTCCTCGTAGGGCTGTGCTCGAGGCCTCTCACCAGCCTCGTCGCCCTTCTCTGGACACGCTCAAGCATCTCAATGTCCCTTCTAAACTGGGGGGCCCAGAACTGAACACAGTACTCAAGGTGTGGTCTAACCAGTGCAGAGTACAGGGGCAGAATGACCTCCCTGCTCCTGCTGGCCACACCATTCCTGATGCAGGCCAGGATGCCACTGGCTCTCTTGGCCACCTGGGCACACTGCTGGCTCATGTTCAGGCGGGTATCAATCAGTACCCCCAGATCCCTCTCTGTCTGGCTGCTCTCCAGCCACTCCGACCCCAGCCTGTATCTCTGCATGGGGTTGTTGTGGCCAAAGTGCAGCACCTGGCACTTGGAGCCATTGAATGCCATCCCATTGGACTCTGCCCATCTGTCCAGGTGGTCAAGGTCCCGCTGCAGAGCCCTTCTGCCCTCCAACCGAGCCACATCTGCCCCCAGCTTGGTGTCATATATATATCTATATACACATCAGTCAGAAGAGGATACCAACCAATTTTTAAAGGCCTGGCAAGAAGAGTTGTGGGAAAGAGGTCAGCATTAACCTGATAGTCATTCCAAGTGCTGATTCTGGATTTCAGCAACACTAGGCACTTAAATGAGTTCCCAGCTAAGGACTGTAAATCTTGCATTTAAGAAAAAAGAAAGTGGGATCCTAGAAAACAGATGCAGATTTCTCCACATCTCTGTGAGTGTCCAATCTTTACTCATCTGATCAATAGCTTTAGCAGTGGGACATGTGTGGTGTATTCATTTTCAGATCCTTCTAAAGGAGGTAACAAAATGATATTAAAATGCCCTGTTGGTAGTCAGTGAGTAGATGGTATTCACTGTGGGAAGAGCAGTAAGGCTGGCTGGCAAAGCCACAGACAGCTTTAACTGCTATCGTTGTAGATTAAGGTGAATGGAGTAAGGTGATAAAGAGAGATTGGATTTCCATTCATGAGGATAGCAAGCAAACAAAACAAACAGAGCAGGCAGGCAGGCATGCACAGTGACACCAACATGAGCCAGGGAATATCGTCCCTGCATAGTGTAGCTCTGTGTGTCACCAACGTGATACTGGGATAGTGAGACAGACACTTACTGTGGTGCTCCTTACCCAGCCAACAGACCTTGCACTCCTCTCTTCAGACAGCTAACATAGATAGCTGCAGATAGGGCACCCACACACACCTTATTACTCCCTTAGGGACCCTAAATGTTGCTAGCAGCATCCTGGGGGCAAAAAAAGTCCAGGGCCTTTGGGTACCACAGATGTCGTCTACAGCTGTGAAACAGCAGGGAAGTATCAGGAGCCATATGGAGTACAGCTGGTGGCAGCTACTGTCCAGGCCCCTAAAAATAGCTCTTTAAACGAGTTAACAGCATCACAGCGACTACCTGCTTGTGCTTTCTATGCCTCTTCCTGCGGGCACTGCAACAAAGTTTGTGCTGCTTGTACAATTAGAGACTAGGGACCGCAGTAAAACCAACCATTTGCACCTCTTCTGAGTGAACTGATCAGTGCTCTGCCTCACTAAAGCAGCCTGGACCAGCTCCCCAGCCCCCACCTCCTGGGGCAGGGACTCTGCCAAGTATCCCTGCACTGACAACCAAGAGATGCAAAAAGCACTAGCAGCAAGGAGATTACAAAGATGCCTCAAGAAAACTTCCCCGTCTGTCTCCCCACACAGTGGACAGGTGTGGTTTGAAGCCCTAAAAGGAGATCTCTGTGTTGTGGTAATGCTTGAGCCTCCACAAAGGAAATGAAAAGGAGGAATAAAACATCTGAACAGCCCGATCTGGTCTGGACTGCAAATTCCTTGTGGCAAAGACAGATTTCTTCTGGTTCCTCCTCCGTATCCTCCTCCTCAGTGGGGGCAGCAAGAAGCTTGACACTCCAATTACAGGATATTCATGTTAAACAGAAGAGGGACAGCAAGTCAGTGGCAGACATTTAGAATACAGCATCCAAGGCTCTGTGCAGCCAGCAGAAACCTGGAGGAACAGGCTGAAACTACATTTTTGGTGTGGCTCCTCACACCTCTTCAGCACAGACTTAAATCAGCTCCTAATAATTGGTGTTACCCATGAGCTAAATCAGGGTCCAAACATACTCACTTCACCAAAGCTACTGTGAAATAGAGCTGCTGTCCCAGAGGCCAGAAGGGGCACCGTTGTGTGGGGCTGCTGTTGCACATACTGTAGTAAAGTGTCTTTTCCATCCCGATTTTTTCCCTCTCTTAAGTTTTCCATTTGGCTATATCTTGTCTCAGAGCCCCCCAGTACAGTGCCTCAGGCCAGAAGAGCTGCTTAGTCTACCCACTTATGAAATGGACACCTTGAGTCCTGTGTCCAGTTCTGGGCTCGTCAACTCAAGAGAGATGTTGAGGTGCTGGAAGGTGTCCAGAGAAGGGCGACAAAGCTGGTGAGGGGCCTGGAACACAAACCCTATGAGGAGAGGCTGAGGGAGCTGGGGGTGTTTAGCCTGGAGAAGAGGAGGCTCAGGGCAGACCTCATTGCTGTCTACAACTACCTGAAGGGAGGCTGTAGCCAGGTGGGGGTTGGTCTCTTCTCCCAGGCAACCAGCAACAGGACAAGGGGACACAGTCTCAAGTTGTGCTGGGGAAGGTGTAGGCTGGATGTTAGGAGGAAGTTCTTGCCAGAGAGAGTGATTGGCATTGGAATGGGCTGCCCAGGGAGGTGGTGGAGTCACCGTCCCTGGAGGGGTTCAAGGAAAGCCTGGATAAGGCACTTAGTGCCATGGTCTGGTTGACTGGATAGGGCTGGGTGCTAGGTTGGACTGGCTGATCTTGGAGGTCTCTTCCAACCTGGATGATTCTATAATACAGATGAAACCCATTCAAAGGCTTGTGCAAAACCATTTGACGTTTGTGGCTCTGAGACTGCTTTGTCCTTTCAAACTTGAGAAAAGTTTTTTTGCCTTTTTTTTCCCCTCCTCTCAGATGGAAATGGTAATGCAGTCTGAGAAAAAAAGTCATTAATAATACAAACTGAGGGCCTTTGGGAGAAAATTTTAGTTTCAAAAAGTGACTACTCTGCATGAATATATCATGTCATCAAAAGTTGATCTGGATTGTCTTGACTCTTCCCATATGCATATATTCCGCTTCTGCCACGTATGGTTCTTTTCCCCCATTTAATTAGGGTATAATTTTAAGTGCATCCTTAAATTAGAGGCAAAAGAGATTCATCCATTCGATAGGCATTTTTCTACAACTGAAAGAACCCAAAAAAGTTTTCCCTGAGATACTGATTTTTTTATCAATCTTGAGATGTTTGGGGTTTTTTTGGTGTCTATTTTTAATTTAAAGGTACTTCTCTTATGTTTTATTCACTTGTTTTCATTAGGTAAAGAATACCTTGGCACAAAAACCTGTCCTCAATCCACTGCCTGCTTGACAGACGGATACAAAGACTTGAAACACGAGAGGAAAAGTAGATAGTTGCAAGAGGTGGGGGGAATAAAACTCAACAAAAGAGAGGAATTAAAACCCAGCACAGGGGCACACATTAATACTGTGTGAGTATTACTGCATGCATTGGTTCCTAGGAGCGATGCACAGCATCTTGCCTGACAGGCTAAGACTGACAGACCTCAACAATGAATCTCTACTGCCTTCTAAAAAGGCAGGGGACTCCTTTTTATCTCTAGATTGATCCTGACCAGTTTGCTGCAAGTAGATACTGCTTGAATTTCAAATACTGAGTGCTGGTATCTGCGATAGGTCCCATGCTGTAAATCACATGCTAATGGTTCTCTGTCTTGACTGGATGAGAATAAACATCATAATCAGGAAGAGGCCTTGAAGAAGCCACTGTGGCTTTAAATCTCTCAGGGAACAGCAGCAGTTTAGGGAGAAGCAGCTGAGAAAGAGGATTAGGGAATTCTAGACAATTTAAACCCCACTCCTTTCTGGGCTACACAGAACCCAAAGCGTCATTCCTAGGAAAGTTAGGCTGCTGGGAAATTTATTGGCAGGCTGCAGAATCCGAATGAAGTTAGCAAATGTAACACCCATCCATAAGAAGGGTCAGAAGTAGGACAACAGGCTTGTCCCTCTGGCCTGGGGGAAACTTATAGAGCAGATCATCTTGAGTGGCAGGACTTTGCAGGTATGGTATAACCAGGGGATCAGGCCCATGGGTTTATGGAAGGCAGGTTCTGCTTGACTAACCTGATCTTCTACAGCAAGGTAGCCTGCTTAGTGGTTGAGAGAAAGGCTGTGGATATGATATTGTTTGCCTGGGCCTTAGGAAAGCCCCTGACACCATGTGCCAGAGCATTCTGCTGGAGAAACTGGCTGCTTATGGCTTGGTTGTGTGTGCTCTTAGCTGTTGAAAAACTGGCTGGCTGGCCAGGCCCAAGTGTTGAGAGTTAAATCCCATCAGTGAGTGGTCACAAGTGGTGTTCCTCAGGGCTCAGTGTGGAGGGCAGTTCTCTTTTAATGTCTTTATGTGCTAGTTTGAAGCAAGCTAGAATGTTTTGGTGAGAAGGACTAGATCACAGGCTGTGAAATGAAAACAACGGTGATGGCTACTTCCCTCACAGTCTTGCTGAGATGTGTGAAAAAAGGGCAAAACAAAACATAGATAAAGTCCCTTGGCTCTCACTTTGCTCTGGGCTTTGCTCTCAGCTCTTCACCTGCTGGGGAGCTGAGGCTGCTGGCTGAACTCCATCTTACTCTCTAACCTCACCCTCCATTTGCTTTGGCTGATTCGCCTTTGCTTTGTAACCTCCTTGGCCGAACCTCCATTCTTCCTTGGGACTGGGGTAAGGTTGAGAGGGGTAGGGGGAAGGTGAGGGGGTGGTTGAGAGCCCCTCCTGGGGACTCAGGTTTCTGGGAGGGGAGTTGTGTCTGTATTACCTTTTACCTTGTATATTTCTGTCTATAACTGTATATACTGTAACTATCTGCTTGTACATTGTGCCAGCTGTAAATATAAGCTTCATTCGTATTTCCAGAGCTGCTGAGTCTAGTCTGGGTGATTTCTAATGTGTGTGAGGGGGTGGGTAACACCCAAACCACCACACTTTCTAAGTGTTCTGGATGAGGGGCTCAAGGGCACCCTTGGTAGGTTTACATATGGCACCAAGTTGGGCAGGAGTGTTAATATGATTGAGGGTAGGAAGGTTCCACAGAGGGTTACAAACAGAGTGGATCAATGGGCCAAGGACAGTTGTATGAAGTGCAACAAGGCCAAGTGCCAGGGCGTGGCAGGCTGCAGGCTTGGGGCAGAAAGCTGCCTGGCAGAAAAGGACCCAGAAGTGCTCACTGGATATGAACTGGCATATGCCCTGGTCACCAAGAACATCCTGGGTTGTATCAGAAACCACATGGCCAGCAGGACCAGGGACTTAATTATGCCCCCTATACTCAGCACTGATGAGGCTGCACCTCAAATATTAGGTTTAGTTTTGGGTCACTCACTACATGAAAGACATTGCAGTGCTGGAGCATATTCAAAGGGCGATGAAGCTGGTGAAAGGTCTACATGCCCTGATGGCCCAGGTGAAGTTTCCACCATTTGGGGAAGGGAGTGGAAAGTCTTGAAGACACGGGAACTGAATAAGAAGATGAAAAGGAAGTAAAACATTTTGATGAGAGAAATTTGGAGGGAGAGGAAAAGAAATAGTGATAAATGACAAAGAGTGAAAAAAAGAGATTGCTGATGATAAAGCAATTCTGGGGAATATCTGGTTGAGCTTTTTAATAGCATCACTCCTGTCCCTTTGTGCTCTATGTTACTCTCCTTGTCAAAGAAGTCACTAGCAGAAAGCTTGGCAAAAATGATGATCATTACATGGATATTCATAAATATCCAGCATGCTGCCAGTCACTGGTCAAGAACAGGCTGTGGCACCTCTCAGCCTAACCAGAATTAGCCAAAACAGCTTGAAATTAGCAATGGTTTCCTCTGGGGAGGAGCCAAAATCCTAAAACTGATGTTACAGGTAGCTGAAATGATGTAGCTTAATTTGAAAAGACAAAATCAACAATACTTCTTCATTTACAACTGTAAATGAGGCCAAACTTGCATCATCTATGAACCATGATGAACTGTTGCTAGCATTTGAGTTATGTTTCTCTGGGAAAGTCAGAAAGAGTTCTGACCCCTCTCCTATGAGGACAGACTGAAAGAGTTGGGGCTGTTCAGTCTGGAGAAGAGGAGGCTCCCAGGTGACCTTATTGTGGCCTTTTCAGTATCTGAAGGGGGCCTACAAAAACGCTGGGGAAGGACTTTTCAGGAGATCAGATAGTGACAGGACTAGGGGGAATGGAGCGAAGCTGGAGATGGGTAGGTTCAGGCTGCATGTGAGGAGGAAGTTCTTCATCATGAGAGTGGTGAGACCCTGGAATGGGTTGCCCAGGGAGGTGGTGGAGTCACCATCCCTGGGGGTGTTCAGGAAAAGACTGGATGAGGCACTTGGTGCCATGGTCTAGTTGACTGGATAGGACTGGGCAATAGATTGGACTGGATGATCTTAGAGGTCTCTTCCAACCTGGTTGATTCTATTCAGCCAGCAGGGACTGCTGAAAGAGGTGGTTGAAGCCCCATCCCTGGAGATGTTTAAGGCCAGGCTGGATGAGGCTGTGGGCAAGCTGATCTAGGATAAGCTGTCCCTGCCCATGGCAGGGGGGTTGGAACTAGATGATCCTTGTGGTCCCTTCCAACCCTGACTGATTCTATGACCCTCGATTAAGGGTTCCTCCTGATACTTAAAACAGGCAAGCGCATACGGAAATGGAGCTGTCCAGGGTGTCACCACCTTGAGGTGAATAATAGCTTGAGATGGAAGAGTGGAGAATAAACGTTACTGCAAGAAAAGCTGTTGAATTTCCTTTTGAGAGACTGATAATCCCGCAGGCTTTTGCAAAAGCAGCTTTTGATTATCATTGCTGATGATATTAGAAGACATCTCTGGAGTCTGTCCTTTAAAAAATGTTTCCCTAGTGCTACTTGAAAACATATGGGTTGGGAACTGAAGTGAAAAAGTGGTGTTTTACTAACTCTCTTGGCATGATGGAGGCTTAGAAAATGATGTGCCTGATACCAGAGATGCATTTTAACAGTAAATGAAACCAGACTGCATAAAATTTCAAAATACTAAGGCTAGGAAATGCAGGTGAGAAAAGCTGGGGTGAGAAAAAGAGGCTGGTTAAAGAACCAAATGAGAGAAGATGGATCAGACCTGGAGCTGGGATAAACTGAAGCAGCTTCACTAACATTAGTGGACCTATTTTGAGTTATCATATCATATCATATCATAGTATCATAGTACCATCAGGGTTGGAAGAGACCTCACAGATCATCAAGTCCAACCCTTCACCACAGAGCTCAAGGCTAGACCATGGCACCAAGTGCCACGTCCAATCCTGCCTTGAACAGCTCCAGGGACGGCGACTCCACCACCTCCCTGGGCAGCCCATTCCAGTAGCCAATGACTCTCTCAGTGAAGAACTTTCTCCTCACCTCAAGCCTAAACTTCCCCTGGCGCAGCCTGAGGCTGTGTCCTCTCGTTCTGGCGCTGGCCACCTGAGAGAAGAGAGCAACCTCCCCCTGGCCACAACCACCCCTCAGGTAGTTGTAGACAGCAATAAGGTCACCCCTGAGCCTCCTCTTCTCCAGGCTAAACAATCCCAGCTCCCTCAGCCCTTCCTCATAGGGCTTGTGCTCGAGGCCTCTCACCAGCCTCGTCGCCCTTCTCTGGACACGCTCAAGGATTTCAATGTCCCTTCTAAACTGGGGGGCCCAGAACTGAACACAGTACTCGAGGTGTGGTCTAACCAGTGCAGAGTACAGGGGTTTCATGAACACACTGAAGATCTAGACATATATCAGGCAGGGTTTGAGTAAAACAGGACTAACAGAGCATTTTCAAACGCAGCAAGTGCCTGAGGGCTTTGTTAACTAATAGAATGGGCATGAAATTTGTAAAGAGGCAATTTTGAGGGGAAGGGAAGAGAGAGATGGAGCCGGTGTCAGTGTATTTTGTCAGCTCCAGTCATCACATCCCAGTGCCTACTGAAGAACTGGCTTCCTGGTTTCAAAGGAGCCACATCTGCATGGGTTACTGAAGGGAAAACAGGAAGGGGGGAAAAAAGGGAAGGAAAAAGAAAAGAGGAAGGCTCCACAGTCTGGTTATCCCAGGAAACTGGGCCACAGTTACAGTATCTAACACAGACATGACACCTGAGAGAAGTTCATGCCCTGATTCCAGTTGCTCTTATCCATACAGTTTAAACCTCTTCCCAAACAACACAGAGTAACCTCCAGAAGATGTTTTAAACCAGGAGAAGCACACCTGTGCTGGAATTGCATCAGGTTAGTTTTGCTGGTTTAACAGGATGATTTCAAAAATAAAATTAAAGAGTATTAAGCTGATACCTCTTTGGTGTATTCATTAGGGAGAATGCTGGCCTTCCACATGGACAAAGCTGGGCAGACTTCATCCCAACAGTGGTATTACCTGTGGAAAAATGAATGTATTTTGATTGCTGTGAAAGAGCTTTTGATAAAAAGTTGCTCTGGCAAAGTGCAGAATCATTGCATCTCTTAGAATCATAGAATCAGTCAGGGTTGGGAGGGACCACAAGGATCAGCCACTTCCAACCCCCCCTGCCATGCCCAGGGACACCCTACTCTAGATCAGCCTGCCCAGAGCCTCATCCAGCCTGGCCTTAAACACCTCCAGGGATGGGGCCTCAACCACCTCCCTGGGCAACCCATTCCAGGCTCTCACCACTCTCATGCTGAAGGACTTCCTCCTCACCTCCACTCTGAATCTCCCCACCTCCAGCTTCGCTCCATTGCCCCTAGTCCTGTCACTACCTGACATCCTAAAAATTCCCTCCCAAGCTTTTTTGCAGGCCCTCTTTAAGATACTGAAAGGCCACAACAAGGTCACCTGGGAGCCTCCTCTTCTCCAGACAGAGCAACCCCAACTGATCTTATCTCTTAAAGACAGCTTTCATCTTCACACACGATCAATTAACATAATGTGGTTTTCAGTTTTCCCAAGCCCTCTTTACACTCTGTAGTTAGGACCTTAACCTCTTTCCCCAAAGCCAGCATAGCTAAAAACCACTTAGTACTGGTCCCAGTTCTTACAGAAATCAGAACAGGATTTTGCATTTGACTAAGCAAAGAAGTTTTATTTCAATGACTTGAGGTGCTAGGGTTTTTCCAGTTGAAATAAGCTTTTATCCTTTATCCAAGAGATAGATTGTGTTATGAGAAAAGTCAAGTTATTTTCTACTAGACGAGGTCTAATTAATTTGAACAATAAAAATTGTTATCCTTTATGACTGCCAAGCAATTAAGTGACCTGGTGATAGGGAATTAAGTCAGTCGTCTTCCTTTGAAATGGCAGCTGAAATAACAAAGGCACGCTTCTTTGTCTTCTCTATGTGTGCTGGAGGCAGAGGAGAAAGTATGAGAACAGGACAATACACAGCCAGAAAAATCCTGTCCTCATTGCAACTGCTGAATTGTTCCCTATTCATTTTCCTAAAGGCAGAATTTTCAATATTAGAATAGAATAGAATCAACCAGGTTGGAAGAGAGCTCCAAGATCATCCAGTCCAACCTAGCACCCAGCCCTAGCCAGTCAACTAGACCATAGCACTAAGTGCCTCATCCAGGCTTTTTTTAACATCCCCAGGGACAGCAACTCCACCACCTCCCTGGGCAGCCCATTCTGATGCCAATCACCCTCTCTGCCAACAGCTTCCTCCTAACATCCAGCCTAGACTACCCCCGGCACAACTTGAGACTGTGTCCTCTTGTCCTGTTGCTGGTTGCCTGGGAGAAGAGACCAACCCCCACCTGGCTACAACCTCCTTTCAGGTAGTTGCAGACAGCAATGTGGTCACCCCTGAGCCTCCTCCAGAGGCTTTCACAGCCTGTAATCTAGTTCTTCTCACCAAAACATTCTAGCTAGCTTCAAACTAGCACAGACACCCTTCCCTAGATCAGCCTGCCCACAGCCTCATCCAGCCTGGCCTTAAACATCTTCAGAGATGGGGCCTCAACCATCTCCCTGGGCAACCCATTCCAGGCTCTCAACACTCTCATGACCAAGAACTTCCTCCTCACGTCCAGCCTGAACCTACCCATCTCCAGCTTTGCTCTATTCCCTCTAGTCCTGTCACACCCTGATATCCTAAAATGTCTCTCCCCTGCTTTTTTGTAGGCCCCCTTCAGATCCTGGAAGGCCACAAGAAGGTCACCTGGGAGCCTCCTCTTCTCCAGACTGAACAGTCCCAACTCTTTCAGTCTGTCCTCATAGCAGAGGTGCTCCAGCCCTCTGATCATCCTCGTGGCCCTTCCCTGGACACACTCCAGCACATCCACATCCTTCTTGTAATGACGGCTCCAGAACTGGATGCAGTACTCCAGGTGGGGTCTCACCAGAGCAGGGTGGAGGGAGAGAATCACCTCCCTCGGCCTGCTGGCCACACTTCTCCTGACGCAGCCCAGGATCTGGTTGGCCCTCCAGGCTGCAAGTGCACACTGCTGGCTCATGCTGACCTTCTCATCCATGAGCACTCTCAAGTCCCTCTCCTCAGGGCTGCTCTCCAGCCAGTCACTGCCCAGCCTGGAGTTGTGTTGGGATTGCCCCGACCCAGATGCAGGACCTTGCACTTGGTCTTGTTTAACCTCACGAGGTTGGCTTTTGCCCACCTCTCCAGCCTGTCCAGGTCCCTCTGGATGGCATCCCTTCCCTCCAGCGTGTCTGCTGCACCACACAGCTTGGTGTCATCAGCAAACTTGCTGAGTTTGCTTTTGTTCAGTGATAAAAGTGCCCAAGGTGACACAATCCAAGGCAAAAAAAGGCACAGGTATACGAAAATGAATCTGCTTCAGACATTATATTGTGATAACTATTTTTCTATTAAAAAACATGCCCCACCTTTTGCATCCAGCCTGTGGATAGCTGTTGATAACCCAGCACAGTGTAAGAGGAGCATCACACAGAAACATCAGTGGGTGTTTGCCTATCCAGTAAAGCCATATACAAAAATCACTTTTACACAAGTAATCTTCCCAAAATGATCAAAAGCTTGTAAAACAATAACAAACTGACCAAAAAAAGGCATTTGTTTTGCTGCCACTTGCCAGTTAGTGTTAGTTATTTGTCACCAGACATCTCTCTAGCGTGGCTGATTCATTTGTTTCCTTCTCCCATAGCTACCGTAACAGTGATCAACCACTGGACTCCTGTGCTAGTTTGAAGCTAGCTAGAATGGTTTGGTGAGAAGGACTAGATTACAGGCTGTGAAGGGAAAACAATGGTGATGTCTACTTCACTCATAGGCTTGCTGAGATGTATAAGAATAAAAGCATAACATAGATAAGGGAGTCTTCACTTCGCCTGCTAGGGAGCACTGAGCTGCATCTTACTCTCTAACCTCACCCTCCATTTCTTTGGCTGATTGACCTTGCTTCCTAACCCCCCTGGCCAAACCTCCACTCTTCCTTGGGATTGGGGTAAGGTTGAGAGGGGTAGGGGGAAGGTGAAGGGGTGGTTGAGAGCTCCTCCTGGGGACTCAGGTCTCTGGGAGGGGAGTTGTGTTTCTGTATTACCTTTTACCTTGTACATTTCTGTCTATAACTGTATATACTGTAAATATATACTGTAAATATTGTGCCAGCTGTAAATATAAGCTTCATTCATATTTCCAGAGCCAGCTGAGTCTAGTCTGGGTGATTTCTAAAGCGTGGTGGGGGTGGGGAACACCCAAACCATCACAACTCCCCTTGAAAATGAAAAAAAGTCACTCTCAAGTGTCCCTCATTAAGTGGCAGAGTCCATCTGGAACAAAGTTTATGTTACTCTACATAGACTTTGCCTAATTTTTAATTACTGCAAGTAATTAACTTCCACGGATGGAGGAAGATGAAAACAAAAGCTGAAGAGCAAGACAGCTCCATGCAAATATTTCTGCAGCAGCTGAATACTCCCTGCTTTCACACCAGAGTTGTAAAAGTTCCCACTTTGAGCGTGGAGTTTTCCTTGATGTTGAAGGCATTAATAATTTCCAACAGTGACAGACTTCAGAGTGTCAACAGAATTAGGACAGTGGTGTCAGAAAATAGGAACATAAGCCACGCAGACCAAACGTAGAGCTTTCTACTGTGTTTAGGTTTCAAATCCTTATAAGGGATAGCAGTGCAGGATTCAAGCACCTAGCAAATCATTAATGATAATATAAAATCCCAGTAGAATTACAGCAGCTATTGCACCATGAACTTGGCCATCCAAGCATGTAAAGAGAGTCCTTTCCACCTCTGAGTCGTTATGAAAAAGAAGTCAGCTTTCCACCAGTTTAGCAGGGTAGCCTGATCAGAGACTGAAACTAGAAAGAGTGCCTCATACTGGCTGTATTTCTTACTCAAAAAGGATCACTGGCCAAGCCACAATACAAGCTTCTTCCAGGCCTATCAAATAGCTCAATAAATCTGTGAGCTGCAAATAGTGACAGGTTGGAAAAGTCCTTGGAAAGAACATTTCTACATGCTTGTCCTCTTCCCATACTTCCTAGGCACCCATTTGTTTCTGTGTTGGACTTGTGTTCGAGACAGCAACTTGAGGAGCCGATTGTAATCACTGGTCTATTTTTAGGCACTCTAACTTTGGCAGGAGGCCAAACGTTGCAATAAAGCAGCTTTGGTTTTATGTGTCATCTCCAGACATGGAAAAGGGCCATAGAGTCAGTACAGGGATAGATAACATCGATATATTAGAATGCAATATTGTCAAGGAATCATAGAATCAGTCAGGGTGGAAGACACCTCCAAGAACATCCAGTACAACCTAGCACCCAGCCCTGCCCAATAAACCAGACCATGGCACTAAGTGCCTCATCCAGGCTTTTTTTAACACCCCCAGGGACAGCAACTCCACCACCTCCCTGGGCAGCCCATTCTGATGCCAATCACCCTCTCTGCCAACAGCTTCCTCCTAACATCCAGCCTAGACTACCCCCGGAACAACTTGAGACTGTGTCCCCTTGTCCTGTTGCTGGTTGCCTGGGAGAAGAGACCAACCCCCATCTGGCTACAGCCTCCCTTCAGGCAGTTGTAGACAGCAATGAGGTCCCCCCTGAGTCTCCTCTTCTCCAGGCTGCACACCCCCAGCTCCCTCCGCCTCTCCTCATAGGGTTTGTGTTCCAGGCCCCTCACCAGCTTTGTCGCCCTTCTCTGGACACGTTCCAGTACCTCAACATCTCTCTTGAATTAAGAAGCCCAGAACTGGACACAGTACTCAAGGTGTGGCCTGACCAGTGCTGAGTACAGGGAAAGAACAACTTCCCTTGTCCTACTGGACACACTGTTCCTGATACAGGCCAGGATGCCATTGGCTCTCTTGGCCACCTGGGCACATCTTCAGCTACTATCTACCAGTACCCCCAGGGCTCTCCAGCCACTCTATCCCCAGCCTGTAGCACTGCTTGAGGTTGTTATGGCCAAAGTGTAGAACCCTGCACTTGACCTTGTTAAATCTCATCCCATTGGCCTCTGCTCACAGTTTTGCCTGTTGCCAGTTTCATTTTTATTGCACAGCAAAGGTCAGCACCCTTAGGTAGTTCTGAGAGCCCAAAGGGTGACAAATGGCCAAGAGTTCGTCTGTTCAGCACCACTGGCATGGTGCTGGCACTCTCTGATCTACATTAGACATTCCTTTTGGCAAAGAAGATTTATCTGCCATTGACAGTGGGTAGATACTGAGGGCTGAAATAAGGTGACACCTCATTGTTCTTCAGCTGAAATGTAGCTGATGGTAGCAAGATTCCTGAGTCTCTATTCATATTAGAAACTGAACTGCATTGGTCTTGGAAAACTGCAAGAATATTTTAATTTCAGAATACCTTAATGCTAATCCTAGAGAAGAGGAAAGAAACAAGAGAGAGAAAGAGATCCAGACTTGTTTTCCATTAAAAAGAAAAGGAAATAGAACAAAACCGGCAACCAATATGGAGAGGAACCGGCACATTCTTCCACAGCTTGCTCTTACAGGCATCAGACTTGACTGCCTTTGCCAGAGCCTCCAGGATAAATGAATCTCAGCTGGAGGAGATTGCACCTTGCTGTTTACTTAGTGATGCTTAAGTAAGCAAACTATCATAACTGGTGCTGCAGAGCATTGGCTTTTGATTGGTCTCCAGTCTTAATTAAAGCATTTCAGCTATACTCTAGAAGAATCTGTGTGTTCTACCTAGTAGATATTTGGGCATGTCACAAAACAGGAACAGAAGCAAAGATAAACCACATCAGACAAAGAGTTCAAATACTGTGAGGTGAAAAAGCTCAGTCATTTTGGCCCTAAAGTTTGATCTTAATTCTAGACTGATGTTCCATCATCTTGTTACATCATTTATCATCTCATCACTGTTGAGTCTCTTACTTCTCATAAGCTCCTGGCCTCAGTGGTATCCTGTCACAGCCCATTCCCCACACTGGTCATTCACTCAGGAAGAAGAGTTTTTAAAGCTTGCCACCTTCTAAATATAATGAAGTATCTTTCTTGTGTGGGATGAGAAGTGGTGGCTAGAAATGTCCAGCTGACCTTCTCTTCTGCTTCTCTCGATTCCACTCTTAATTCATTCTCTGCATTGGTCTGACAGAGCCTGAGACGGTTCCACTTCAGGCCACATTGCAAGACCTGTCTGTTATTCTGTCTTTTGCCAAAGAGGCTGATTTGAAGGGGTGTGAATTTTTGTGAGGCTTTGGAAGTGTTGAATTGACTTTTCTGTCACTTTCACTGCATTTTCCTTTCTGTGGGCTACAGCACTGATGGAGGAATTCTTATAGTCTATGATTGCACAAGCCCTACGAGGAGAGGCTGAGGGAGCTGGGATTGTTTAGCCTGGAGAAGAGGAGGCTCAGGGGAGACCTTATTGCTGTCTACAACTACCTGAGAGGTGGTTGTAGCCAGGAGGAGGTTGCTCTCTTCTCTCAAGCAGCCAGCACCAGAACAAGAGGACACAGCCTCAAGCTACGCCAGGGGAAATTTAGGCTCGAGGTGAGGAGAAAGTTCTTCACTGAGAGAGTCATTGGCTACTGGAATGGGCTGCCCGGGGAGGTGGTGGAGTCGCCGTCCCTGGAGCTGTTCAAGGCAGGATTGGACGTGGCACTTGGTGCCATGGTCTAGCCTTGAGCTCTGTGGTAACAGGTTGGACTTGATGATCTGTGAGGTCTCTTCCAACCTTGGTAATACTGTGAGACTGTGACAAACACATCCTATACGTAGCACATTAAAGAAATGGAAATTACTTTAAAAATTAAGAGTCATCCAAAAGTTTTAAAAACAGAGATGCAATTAACCAAAAATAACTACTGTATTTTTATTTTTTGGGGGGCAAAAAAAATATGTAGTAGGAGAAAAATTGTGCAGTTTAATTTGCTCCTTGATATTAGTTCTCATAGTGTTTGCCAGTAATGGCAACATTATAATTTGTAGAATTAATTAATGATCTGGCATCTGATTTTGATTCATTAATGCTTAAGCCAGCTAAGTCTCAATTATCCTCTGGACTATTTATTCCTTAACAGGCTTTTAGCTAATGTGATTTTAAAAATATGAAAACAAGTCTTAACTCGCTTTTAAGAAGCAGTAATACATTAACACTCCTCCTTTAACACTCCTATAAAATAAAGGAACCTTCTCTTCCCTTTTTTTTTTTTTTTTTAACCTTTTGTTTTATTATAGTTACATTTGAAATTAGACTTGGGGATTTGCAATGTATTCACTAAATACATATTATATTTGTATGTACCTGAAACCTAACTTCAATTTAGTCTTGATTAAAAAATGTACTGCATTGGAAAGTGTGTAATAAAGGATGCCTAAATCATACTGGCCTGGAATAGCTCACTCAGTCAGGCAGTTAGCAAATAAGTGCACAAGCAAGCAGAAGATACAAGAATTCAAAATTAATTCCATTCTCAGAGGATGCATGGACTAGGAGATGGCATCTGATTCTATCTGCAGAGGTGTAAATCCAGAGTAACGCCTTGGCTAAAGACTCCTTACCCTGAATTTGTGTATCCTGCGAAGGATCAGAACTGGACTCTTCTGTGCCCTAGGTTAAAGTAGCCGAAATATCCCAGATTACTTCATGACTTTTTTTCTTGTGATGCAACTGCTATGAGGCCAGGTTGAGGAACAAGGGTTATTCATCCTGGAGAAGACTCCACCTTGGCTAAAGACTCCTTACCCTGAATTGGACTGCGTATCCTGCAAAGGATCAGAACTGGACTCTTCTCTGCCCATGTAGCTGAAATATCCCAGATTACTTCATGACATTTTTTTTGTGATGCAACTGCTACGAGGACAGTTTGAGGGAACAAGGGTTATTCATCCTGGAGAAGATTCAACTCCAAGGGGACCCTTATAGCTTCCTTCCAGAACCTGAAGGAAGGCTAGAAAATGGCTTTTCATAAGGGAGTCTAGAGACAGGACAAAGGGTAATGGTTTGAAGCTGAGAGAGAGTAGGGTTAGACTGGATCTTAGGAAGAATTTCTTCAGTATGAGAGTGGTGAAACTCTGGAATAGGTTTGCCACAGTGGTCGTAGAGGCCCTCTTCCTGGAATTGTTCAAGGCTAAGTTGGATGAGCCCTGGGCAACCAAGTCTAGTTGAGAGGTATCTCTGCTCACAGCAGGAGGTTTGGAGTAGATGGCCTCTGAAGTCCCTTCCAAGCTGAGATATTCTTTGATTATGTATGAGTCAGTAATCCTCCTATAAACTTAATCCCCCCCTGAAAGTCTCTACCAATTAGAACAGAATCAACCAGGTTGGAAGAAACCTCCAAGATCATCCAGTCCAACCTAGCACCCAGCCCTATCCAGTCAACTAGACCATGGCACTAAGTGCCTCATCCAGGCTTTTCCTGAACACCCCCAGGGACGGTGACTCCACCACCTCCCTGGGCAGCCCATTCCAATGGCAAATCAGTCTCTCTGTGAAGAACTTCCTCCTAACATCCAGCCTATACTTCCCTCGGCACAACTCGAGAGGGAAGTATATTCCCAGGTATTTATTATTCATAAGTAATCCATTTACCAAAGTCATTTAAACACTACTGAAATTTTCTCCAAATGACTGGCATTTTTTAAAAGTTCAGTCACCAATCCGTTAGGGAAATCTGCAGCTACCTCTTGTGCTGCAATTGTGTAATGAGAGGGGCCACTCAGGAACTATGTACCTTTGATTTGGGATTGTCAGGCATCAGTTTCAGAGCTGATCTGAACTGATCTTGAGGAGAGGCTTCTGTTGCCGGGCACTGATGCAGTGTTCCTGCCTGCCATCATTGTACTTTGTCCCTTATGCTGGTTTGAGCCTAGCTAGAATGTTTTGGTGAGAAGGACTAGATTAAAGGCTGTGTAAGGAAAACAATGGTGATGTCTACTTCACTCATAGGCTTACTGAGATGCATAAAAACAAAAAGCAAAACATAGATAATCACTCGGCACTTCTGCTGGCGAGCTCTGAGCTGCATCTTACTCTCTAACCTCACCCTCCGTTTCTTTGGCTGATCCACTTTGCTTCCTAACCCCCCTGGCCAAACCTCCATTCTTCCTTGGGACTGGGGTAAGATTGAGAGGGGTAGGGGGAAGCTGAGGGGGTGGTTGAAAGCCCCTCCTGAGGACTCAGGTTTCTGGGAGGGGAGTTGTGTTTCTGTATTACCTTTTACCTTGTCTATTTCTGTCTATAACTGTATATACTGTAAATATCTGCTTGTACATTGTGCCAGCTGTAAATATAAGCTTCATTCAAATTTCCAGAGCCAGCTGAGTCTAGTCTGGGTGATTTCTAAAGTGTGGTGGGGTGGGTAACACCCAAACCATCACAGTCCCTGCTCACATCAAAAGTGAAATGCAATGACAGATAAACAAATGAGTCATGAATGTTTTAACCAAATAATCTTGCTTAATCACTTCAGTTACTGAGATTTGTTTTGAAAGTACCTTCTGAAAGTTTTCAGGCATTATACAAAAGGTAGCAAATAGAAATCTAAGCCATCAGTGTTGCAGCACATGAAGTACCTCATCTCCTGAAATCATGCTTCCTGCTCTGAAAGAGTCTTTCAGTGGCCTCCCAATACTTGCTTGTCAGTACTATACCAGTAGTGCTGATGTGCTTGTTCTCGGTTCATATTGCTGCCACAGCTACAACTTTCCCCAAGCTTCACATCCTGAATAGGCCTCAAATAAATATCTGAGAGTATCTTCCTTTCCATTTTTAGATCAGGAAGTCTAAGTCCTTTTAGTCCAAGCTGGAATGTTAGTCCACAACAGCGGAACTTTTAATGCAGTGAGCCATAATACCAACTTCTCTTGAAACCCAAGTAGACGTTAGCTTAGCCAGCTCCCAGATGGCTACACCAAAACTATTGAGTGGAGAGACTGCTGAAGTCCCAATCCATCTATGGTTTTAAAGATCAAACCTTATTTGCCAAGTCAGATCCTTTGGACCACTCTATTTATGGTTTTAAAAATCAAACCCTATCTGCCAAGTCAGATCCTGTGGCCCACTGAATCCATGCTGCGAAGCTCCGGGGACACCAGGCAGCTCTGAATCCAGTTTATGTGGCTAATGCAGGACTCCTGGGTGGTCACAAAACCAACTACTGGAGACATATCAGAGGCAAAAAAACCCAAAGGACTCCATCCCTGGCATGAGGAAAAGTCCAAGGTACCTGTGTTATTATGCCAAGAGTTCACCTGGACTAAGAGATCAATAGAGATGTCTAGAATAGAATAGAATAGAATCACCCAGGTTGGAAGAGACCTCCAAGATCATCCAGTCCAACCTACCACCCAGCCCTATCCAGTCAACTAGACCATGGCACTAAGTGCCTCATCCAGGCTTTTCTTGAACACCTCCAGAGATGGTGACTCCACCACCTCCCTGGGCAGCCCATTCCAATGCCAATCACTCTCTCTGGCAAGAACTTCCTCCTAACATCCAGCCTATACCTTCCCCAGTACAACTTGAGACTGTGTCCCCTTGTTCTGTTGCTGGTTGTCTGGGAGAAGAGACCAACCCCCACCTGGCCACAACCTCCCTTCAGGTAGTTGTAGACGGCAATGAGGTGAGCCCTGAGTCTCCTCTTCTCCAGGCTAAACAACCCCAGCTCCCTCAGCCTCTCCTCATAGGTGTAAAGGCTGGACTGCTGGAAGCACAAGCTTTCTCAGTTGCTTAGAGAAGAGGATTGAGTAGAGAAATCACAGCAGCCCTGATCACTTTTAATCAACCAAATGAGGAAGAATGAGGAGAAGTGGAGGTTTGGGAAGAAAAATATGTACAAATTAAAAAGTTCCAGCTGCTATTCTCTAATGGAGGCTTGGTTCCTCATGAACGGTGGAATAGTTAGGCCACCTGGTGGTAAATAGCAAACCAACAACCTGTGCAATTTCCAAGCCACAATAAATACCCCAAGGATCAGAGGCCTGCGGGAATTGTCATAGGCTGGGGATCTTTTCATTCCCAGCTGTCTGGTGTGCAGCCACCGCTGGAAGAGAGCAGCTAGCAATGGCTTCCATCAGTTGCTATTCAGGTGCAGTGCAGAACAGACAGGCTGATCTGGTGGCTGACCCGTTTCAGCCAGACAGATGACCATCACAAGACAAGATCTTCCATCACAGCCAGCCTCTCCTTTCCATCAGCAGTCCAGGGACAGCTGAACTTAGGTAAACTGGTGAAGTAGCAGCTTGACATGATGCTTATTAAGTGGCTGAATGAGGCCCTCCCTCCCTAAATGCAGCATCAGGTCTGTGCAGGTAAATCAAGTGAGGGACAAGTTAAGGGTCACAATTACACATTTGGGATTCATATTTTAATGAATATTCGATAACATAGTTTTAATTTCTCTGTCTGCAATTTGTATCTTTCAGCAAGTGTACTGAGCAGAAGTATTGCAAAATATCAAAAATAGAGGGAGACTGCATGGCAGAGGCCAAACCTATTGGTGAAATCCTCCTTCAGAACTCCTTCTGAGTACTCATCTTTAATATCTAAGAATTCAGCTGAACCAGACAGCGATATATTTCTAGAGGGCATTCAGAGATGGGTTCAGGACAAGCAGATGAATATAAATGGAAATTAATTTGAGAATTTACTTCTTCCTACAGAAAGAATTGTGAGTTGTTTTGCCCAGTTCTGTCCACTGGAGCTTGAGGCTGATCCTAATGAAAAGAAGTAGCTGTGTCCAGCGGTCGTTCCACTGAGCATTACCCCTAGCTGCTCTCTCCTTGCTGTTTGTGCCTGATTCCATTGCTGCATTCTCTAATGCTTGAAAACTCACCAAACCTCCGACTCACATCTTAATCTTATCCAAATCACAATGTTTATTTCACAGGATGCCCAATTAAATGGTAATTCAGTCTGCTCTGGAGTTGTTTCCTTCCCCTCTGGTGATTAGTATTACCTGAATAATATAGGAAGCACAGAAAAGGAACCACAATAAACAAGTTCAGTGACATCAGGAGACCAACCTGCAACTCTCCCCGCTGAAGAAGAGGGGGAAAGGGCATGCACAAAGGTGTTAACACAGGCCATAATTTCTAATGTGTTCTGACTCTGAAGGATAGAAAGGAAAATTAAGTTATCTTAGGATGTCTTATGGACTCCCTTTAAGCCCAGAGAAATGTGCAGGTGTGAGGCTGTGCAAACCACACAAATGAAAGAAATTCTCTAGGCCCATTTCCCCCATCCTTTCAGGCATCTGCTGTTGCCCTTTGTCAAAGCTAGCGTATGTCAGTCCTCGCATCCTGCCTCCAATGTGAGTGCTGGAGCTCCCCGCTCTCAAAGTGAAGGAGCAGGCTCCTGCCTACCACTTGCTGCATGCTAGTGTCCAGAAGCCTGAAAAACCTACCAACTATCCGCTCACTGATTGACTGAAGAGGATTTTTATCATGGCACAGGCTGGCATACTTTCCTGGGGCTTCCTCATCACCTTTACACAGGCACCTCAAGTGCCACATGATACACACAGATGAAACTCTACTTGTTATGTGCTCCACAAGTAGCCTTCTGCAACACCCCAGGCTTATGGTGGAGGCTCCACATAAAATAAAGGGGCTGTTTCTCAAAATAAGGAACAAAACGTAACTAGACTGTTAAAGTTGCCTGGGCTTTAAAGAGCAAAGAAATGAAAACCTCTTGGGAAATGTCAAATGCGAGAGGCGGTGTCAGAATGCAGCTCAGAGATACCCTGATTTACAACTGCTAAGGCAAAGCCATCTGGGAGGTGAATATCACCAATCAGGGAAAATATGCTGGTTTCAGAATGGCCCTTTGCTTGCTGGAGCAAACTCAGTGTTGCTGTAAGCACAGGCAACTCTACTGAAGACATCTCATCTTTACACAAGTGCTTCAACCTAAGTGTGCTGCTCATTCCTTACTCTACTGAAGACATCTCATCTTTACACAAGTGCTTCAACCTAAGTGTGCTGCTCATTCCTTACTCTACTGAAGACATCTCATCTTTACACAAGTGCATAAACCTAAGTGTGCTGCTCATTCCTTACTCTACTGAAGACATCTCATCTTTACACAAGTGCTTCAACCTAAGTGTGCTGCTCATTCCTTACTCTACTGAAGACATCNGGACAGGCTGAGAGAGTTGGGGCTCTTCAGCCTGAAGAAGAGAAGGCTTCCAGGAGACCTTAGAGTGGCTTTCCAGCATCTGAAGGGAGCCTACAGGAAGGCTGGGGAGGGACTATTGACAAGGTCTAGTAATGTCAGGACAAGGGGGAATGGGTTTAAACTGGAAGAGGGGAGATTTAGACTGGATGTTAGGAGGAAGTTCTTCACAGTGAGGGTGGTAGGACACTGGAATGGGTTGCCCAGGGAGGTTGTGGATGCTTCCTCCCTGGAGGCGTTTAAGGCCAGGCTGGATGAGGCCTTGAGCAAGCTGCTCTAGTGGGAGGTGTCCCTGCCTATGGCAGGGGGTTGGAGCTGGATGATCCTTGAGGTCCCTTCCAACCTAAACCATTCTGTGATTCTATAAAACCGTGGCAAGGCCCCAGAACCCATGGGCATGTTGTGGGGCATCTCTCTCAAAATGCCAGGTGTTCTCTCCAGCTTGCAAAAGGAGCAGTTTTGTGACTTGGGAAGAAATATTTCCATTTGAGCTCCTGCTGTGATGGTGCTCGTTACTCTGAGCTGTGCCTAAGTGACATTACAAAGAGCTCCTGGCACAACCTGCCCTGTGCTCCCTGCCTCTTTTTCTTCTTCTTTTTTTTTCTTTCTTCTTCCTCTGAGGGAGGAGAAGTTTGGCACTTGACTTTTTCTGGCAATAAAATTGCAAAACTCTTTGCAAAGAAATTTTCATTGTGCTTTGCTGAGGCGTTCTGAAAAAAACCAAAACCCAAAACCAAAACAGATATATCTAGATTAATTGTGATAATTAAATTTCCCTCTGAGTGGTTTCTTTGATAAATGGGACTAGTTAGGACTTTCAATTAAGCACCAGGCCCTGCTGTGAAGTCAGACTGAGCTTCTTGTTGCAGGCATTTATTGCCTCATTTACACAGAGACAATCTGAATTGTTTTACGTTACACCATTTTCTTCATTCGTCTCTTTTCTTTTTGCCTTTTTACACAGGTATTAGAATTCCTATTAACCCTTCTATCAGGAAGCCAATTAAAAAGACATGGTCAAGCAATTTTTAATTGTATTGTTAAGGCTTAAATAAGCCTTCTGGAAGCCTGGTACTTAATAATCTGTCTCTCGTCCACACCGCGGTTCTTTGCCGCATAAACTCACTGGTTTGTTATTGTGGTGGATTCTGGCAGACTCCAAGTTGGTGATAAAAGAATATGAATATAATATAAAGTGGGGGAGACAAGGCACTGACCACAAAGACAACGTTTTGATGAATGGTGGTAATATGCAACAATTCTGTGAGCTGCAGCTTATGTGTTTATGCCTTGTCCGAAATTGTGAGCAAATGGTAACTACTGCTTGGAGAATTTCAGTTATCAGGGGGTGCACTCCACCCTTAAGGCTACTGTGCTTTGAAATTATATCCATGCACTCAAATATGGTTGTGTGCTGTATACGTTTAACACTCCAGGAGGACTGGCCTTGAACTCAACACTTGACCCCAGGTGGTCTGGACCCCTCCCCAGGGGTGGGTCTGGACACCAACCAGGTGATGGTTAGCCCACTCCCCCCTTCCTGTCCCTTAAAAGCAGGGGGACTTTCTGTGTCGCCTTCTCTCTCAACCACCCTGCATCTCTCCACACACGTGGCCACCACCATCACAAACTCGGTTGTATTCATACCTTTTTGCGTTTGTTATTCTTCCTTCCCTACACCTTTTGTAATCTCCCTACCTTTGATACCCTTTAAAGTTATTGCTAAACTTTTCCCTTTTCACTTCCAAATGGAGTGAGATTGATTTATTTGGGTGGGCTTACCTTTCCTCTCACTTCCAATTCCTTTCTTTGGGGAAGGAGGTGGGGAGAGGGAAGGGCACTTTAAATTAATTGTCATCGGTTCTATCCAATTCATTGGAGTCTCTGGGAATTTAAATTCAAACCCCAGACACATGTTGGTTCTGAGTGTGGACTGAAGTACTCAAGATACACAATTTCTACCTTTCATTATGAAATTGGGACTATTTGGGTTTTCCCCCTTGGTTACAGGTATCGACGGTTACAGAACCATGCTGTTAGCAGTGAAGAACGAGAGGGTCGCTAATTTAATAGCGAGACCAAATCTCATCCAAAAGAAAGCCTATTTTCAAATGAAAAAAAAATCCACATCTAGACAGCAGAGTGCACTGCCATTGATAACAGAGAAGAAAAAGCCTACTAGACTTAGAAAATAGTTTTAAATTTTTATGAGTTTTCTGTAAAGCCATCCTCCGCTACGCTCGCTAAGATGAGATTGTGAGGTTTATCAACTGATGTGCTTTGAGGTATAAATCAGAAACTAATTGTCTGACATTAGGGAGAGACATGTTTTTCCCTCCTCCCCCACCGTCCAACCAAAAATACTTCTATTTCTTTCATACATGGTTGAATCAATGTAAGGAGAGTACACCACTTTCTGATTAGGCTTTTGAACTTGACTTTGATGCAAGCAAGGATAACGCTGCCCAAATGAGAGTCAGTCAGAGGCATTCTTTAATTCACAGTATGCTGAACCTTTCTTGGGAAGTGGAGTGGTTTGGGTGTCCCCTGCCCCCCCCCACTTTAGAAATCACCCAGACTAGACTCAGCCGGCTCTGGAAATACAAATGAAGCTTATATTTACCGCTAGAACAATGTACAAGCAGATATTTACAGTATAGACCCCACTTGGAGTACTGTGTGCAGTTCTGGAGCCCCCAACACAAGAAGGATATGGAACTGCTGGAGCAGGTGTAGAGGAAAGCCACAAAGATGATCAGAGGGCTGCAGCACCTCTGCTATGAGGACAGGCTGAGAGAGTTGGGGCTCTTCAGCCTGGAGAAGAGAAGGCTTCGAGAAGACCTTATAGTGGCTTTCCAGTATCTGAAGGGAGCTTACAGGAAGGCTGGGAAGGGACTATTGACAAGGTCTAGTAATGTCAGGATAAGGGGGAAGGGGTTTAGGTTGGAGGGGGGGAGATTTAGACTGGTTGTTAGGAGAAAGTTCTTTACAGTGAGGGTGGTGAGACACTGGAACAGGTTGCCCAGGGAGGTTGTGGATGCTTCCTCCCTGGAGGCGTTTAAGGCCAGGCTGGATGAGGCCTTGAGCAAGCTGCTCTAGTGGGAGGTGTCCCTGCCTATGGCAGGGGGTTGGAGCTGGATGATCCTTGAGGTCCCTTCCAACCTAAACCATTCTATGATTCTATGATTCTATATATGGAAACATAGAAGGTAAAAAGGTAATACAGACACAACTCCCCTCCCAGAAACCTGAGTCCCCAGGAGGGGCTCTCAACCACCCCCTCACCTTCCCCCTACCCCTCTCAACCTTACCCCACTCCCAAGGAATAATGGAGGCTCGGCCAGGGGGATTAAGAAGCAAAGGTGAATCAGCCAAAAGCAAATGGAGGGTGAGATTAGAAAGCAAGATGGAGTTCAGCCAGCAGCCCCAGCTCTCCAGCAGGCGAAGTGCCCAGAGCAAAAGCCCAGAGCAAAGTGAAGCCCAGTGACCTTATCTCTGTTTTGCTTTTCTTCTTTACACATCTCAGCAAGACCATGAGCGAAGTAGACATCACCACCGTTTTCATTTCATAGCCTATGATCTAGTCCTTCTCACCAAAACATTCTAGCTAGGCTCAAACTAGCACAGGAAGTGAGACAATTTCAGGGGAATCTGCCACGTAAAGGCATCGTTCTGTAGGTCCATAAATGAACCTGAGCACTCCCAACCCTTGGACTGTCTGTGTGGAGCAATAGATGGTATTAAATGAATTACGACTCCTGAGAGTTTGAATCACCAATGGAAATTTCAGTGCAATGGATGCAAAGCAAAGGACATGAACTCAGGGCTGAGAAATTAGGGTTTGTGGATCACTGAGGTATGACAGCAAATCCAAATGTCAGCTCTCTCCTCCCTCTCCCTCTCACCTTTTTCTACAACATAAACCAGCAAACTCCCCGCTTCTAATGCAGATTTGTTATGCTCTGGCATATCTGATTTCTTAAACTGGTAAGATAAAGATGACTGATACCAAATGGTACAAGTGCACATTTAAAGAACCCAAGTGCTATTTTAAATGTATGTTCTAGTGAGAGCACTGTGTGGTTAATATTTATCTGGCTGCCTCTCTCTCGGAGGCACGTCCTGTCATACAGGACTACGCTGTTAAAGTGGTTCATGGGAGCGATGTGCATGACTCCTTTTGCTAATGGGAGCTGGGTGCATAGAACAATTTAGCTGTTAGTGCTCTGAGGAGAAGAGAAGTTGAATAGCAGGGGCTCGGAGAGCAAAATAGAAAGAAAGCTGCTAAGGGCATTTGAAAATACGCTCCCTATTCTTCTTCTTCCAAAGCACTGCTGCAGTAAACAACTGCTTCAAGAATTCTCTTTAAATAAGTGACATGAAAAGGAAAAAAGCATGACTTTGTATCAACAGCCATTCAAAATGGACCCAGGGTCCCAAACTAACCTTGGGGGCAGGAAAGGCATTGCCAGGAGTGGGGGAGGGTGCTGCCATGGTGGTTGTTCAGGTTGGTTTCTTTCTTTGGTTGGGCTGGCTTGAAGGAATCATCCCTAGTGGGAGCGTTCTGACCCAAATATCAGTGCTGCTGTGTTTCCTATGGGGAAGATATTTAGACCTGGATTTTTAAAATACAACTGCCTAAAATTAGACTCCCAAATCCATGTAAAGAGCTAAATAAATGGCCTGGTTTTTGAAAGAATCAAAAATCCGCGGACTCTGGGTCAGGGTCTTGACCCAGCAAAGCAGATGAATATTCTCTCCAACCCCCCCACCCACAGGCAATGTGATTGCTCATGCATTTAAGGCTCAAGTGCTTAAGTGCTCCCTTAGGTAAGGGTTAGAGAACTTCAGCATGGGTGTAGAATCGACTGAGCACCAGCCACTCTTTCAGATCTTGGCCAGAGGGTTTTTTTTTTTCATTTGATTGTTTTTCTATCACTTTGCTTGTGTAGAATTTTCCAACCAAACCATACGCAGCAAAGTGCTTTTAAACACACTGCAGACCCTGGTTCCAAATTCTGCCAGGATAATTTCTTTTGTAAGCTGAGCCACCAGTATTTAAATTGTTGTAGGGCTGTGTACAGCTCCTGAGCGTATTCCACACTGGAGAGCAGCTCCTTTAAAGCCTAAGCTAATAGCAAGCTCCTCTTGATGATTAGTCAGGACTAGAAGAAGCTGGGATGCTAAAGAAGGCCGAAGAGCATTACCTGTCACACAGCCCTTTCCTAAATGTTCTGATGCAGACCTGTTCAAAAGATGGCTCAAGGTACTGCACCAGGACACAGGAACCCAGACTCCAAGCCCCACTTCCACCAAAAGATTTACACATGACCCTGAGCAAGCCACTGGCAATCCACTTCTAAATCTGTAAAAGGGCAAGATAGATTTCTGCCTTTGGAATGAAGAGAGAATAAAACCCATTAGTGATTGTGAGGTGCTCAGATATTAAATTCTTAAGTGCTTAGATCCATCAGTAGAGGAGTTTCCCAAAGAGGCATTATTGAACAGATCTGTGCATGCTTTTTGGTGTATTTGTCATAATGTGTTGTTGTATATCTTTATTCTTGATGTTTTATTTATCACAAAGTATTAAAGGTTGGGTTTCCTTAAGGGGCTGGACTGACTTGGAGGGAGCTCCACAGGGAAAGAAAATGTTTTTCATGTTATAAGACTAATAACATAACAGAAAAAAAGAAAAAGCTTATGTTGCCATTTGATTGAGACAATAAATAAATGCTTTCACCTTAGCCCATAGCATAGCATCTAACTACTATGTTCTTGTGCCTGTTCAGTCTTATTAAGCGCTTTGCTTTTCACCAATTGTGTTTTCTTCTGCTTCCAGAAGAGATGTGCTAAATGTTGAAAAAAAAACAACAACAAACCAACAAACCCTCAACCCAAACCCCCAAAAAAACCCAAACATACCCTCAAAAAAAGTAATGCCATAAAAGATATCACTCCATACTTCCCAAACTAAATGGCCAGAAAAGATATCATAGAATCATAGAATGGTTTAGGTTGGAAGGGACCTCAAGGATCATCCAGCTCCAACCCCCTGCCATAGGCAGGGACACCTCCTACTAGAGCAGGCTGCTCAAGGCCTCATCCAGCCTGGCCTTAAACGCCTCCAGGGAGGAAGCATCCACAACCTCCCTGGGCAACCCGTTCCAGTGTCTCACCACCCTGACATCAACAAAAATGCTGTATTATTGTTTAATTGTCAAGTCCTAACTAAGCCTTCCCATTAGCAACAGTAACCAGGGCACCAAAAAAGACCAGGTTAGAGATACCAGGGTCGTCTGACAACTGAGGAACGACAGGCATATAGCAGGGAAAGGAGTTTAAAAGACTGACTTAAAGGAAGATGGATATTTCTCATATGTAAACAAAGGCTGTATCAAAACCTCATGCTTAAGACCACACATGAAGATTCTTTTCCCCTGTATTTTCTGTTTTCTTATGTGTTTGAGCTTTTTCAGGCATGTAACTTTTCATCACGTTTTGGCAATCAGCATAAACCTGATGATCCTCCTAAGCCTTAGTTGAGAGTAGTTGGCAGAAGCTGCCTTGCTTTAAGGTCTCCAGTAATTCGAGTTCTCTTTCTCAGAATGAAATCATCCTCAGGCTGTTGGCTCTGCAGGGTATCAGCACCAACAGGCAAAGCACTGTCAGTGAGGATGAGCCTGACTTTATAATCCAGAATTATGTGTTCCAGAGGTCTACTCTTATGCTTACCAACAGCTTTTTCCTATGTTCTTCTTTTGGGTTTCTTTTTGTCTTTTGTTATTAAGAGTCCCTTTGGGAAACTAATTCAACAAGCACCACTACATCTTGCTTTCACAGAGGTGATAATCATATATTTATGGAGTCACAGAATGGTTTAGGTTGGAAGGGACCTCAAGGATCATCCAGCTACAACCCCGTGCCATAGGCAGGGACACCTCCCACTAGAGCAGGCTGCTCAAGGCCTCATCCAGCCTGGCCTTAAATGCCTCCAGGGAGGAAGCATCCACAACCTCCCTAGGCAACCCATTCCAGTGGCTCACCACCCTCACTGTAAAGAGCTTCCTCCTAACATCCAGTCTAAATCTTCCCTCCTCCAGTTTAAACCCATTACCCCTTGTCCTGACATTACTAGACCTTGTCAATAGTCCCTCCCCAGCCTTCCTGTAGGCTCCCTTCAGATGCTGGAAAGCCACTGTAAGGTCTCCTAGAAGCCTTCTCTTCTCCAGGCTGCAGAGCCCCAACTCTCTCAGCCTGTCCTCATAGCAGAGCTGCTGCAGCCCTCTGATCATCTTCGTGGCTCTCCTCTGGACCCGCTCCAGCAGTTCCATGTCCTTCTTGTGTTGGGGGCTCCAGAACTGCACACAGTACTCCAGGTGGGGTCTGAGGAGAGCAGAGTAAAGGGGGAGAATCCCCTCCCTTGCCCTGCTGGCCACACTTCTCTTGATGCAGCCCAGCACTCGGTTGGCTGTCTGGGCTGCATGTGCACACTGCCGGCTCATGTTGAGCTTCTCGTCGACCCAGACCCCCAGGTCCTTTTCCTCAGGGCTGCTCTCAGCCATTCACCACCCAGCCTGTATCTGTGCCTGGGATTGCACCGACCCAGGTGCAGAACCTTACACTTGGCCTTGTTAAACGTCATGAGGTTGGCCTGGGCCCACCTCTCCAGCCTGTCCAGGTCCCTCTGGATGGCATCCCTGCCCTCTAGCAAGTCAACTGTGCCACACAGCTTGGTGTCATCTGCAAACTTGCTGAGGGTGCACTCAATTCCTCTGTCCATATCACTGACAAAGATGTTAAAGAGCACTTACACTTTAATATGATCAATGACTATGTTCTGAAACACAATAGAATGTATTCATTTTCTTGGTCGCTATCCTGAAAGTGTTTTGGGAGCTTTCAGATTAAAAGGCACTAAACAAAATGCAGGGCTTTGACTATCACCCTGAGCACAGATAAGACTCCAGCTTTCTGTGGTTTTTCACACAGTCACTTTATGTCCCACTTGATACTTGTCCCATTTATCCAATACTTTGATAGAGAATTTGTACTCCACTTTATTACTCACATTAATTCCTTGCTGATGGCTTCTGGCTGGTACTGTAAAACCACACAGGCTGAGGCTCTATGTTGTACTGCTCTTACTAAGTTACTTTAGCTCACTTTTGCACAATTTGGATTCTGATCTGATCCTAAAGGTTTCCCACTTTGTTTCAGTGTCAAGAGAGCTCCCTATGGATGGTTCTGCAATTCAGAGTCACACAGCATCCTGTTGGAGCATTTTGTGCTACAGCAATGCACTGGGCATTTCTGGAGGTTGGCCAGAGTAGGTAGTAGAATCAAGTAAGGTTTAAACCCATTTTATTACTGAAACTGAACTCAATTTATCACAGAATAAAGACAATTCATGACACATCCCTGTCAATCTTCAAAGGACTTACAAAATAAGGGTTACAGCCCCTATGTTAAAGCAAAGGATATTCAGGTTACAGATCAGGAAAGTAAAGCAAAAACTCAGTTTATTGCTGGCTATGAAAACAGCTGAGGATTTGGCTTTTAAAGTAGCTTTCTTCCAACCACAAAGGGCAAAAGATAAAGTCTAAGGATCTTCAAATATCTGCTTTCTCCCCCCCTTCCTCCTGCTGTTTATAGCCCTCCTGTTGTATTTTTCAAAAAGAAACAAAAGCCCATAAACTTTTGCCTCCTCTCCCACCCTGTTCTAGAAGAAAATGACATGAAGCTGAAAGATTGTGTCTGGATCTGGTCTACACTGCCTGACAAAAAAAAGGGGGGGAGGGTTGTGAAAAAAAAATGGAGGGGGGAAGGGGAATGCAATTTGATTAAAGGTACTTTGGCCAACATTTAGAACGTAAGACATAGCAGTGGTCTTCTATTTCTGCCCTTTGCTCAGTTACTCACAAGACCCAAGCCACATTCATGCAATTAGCTCAGCTCACAGCCTGAAATCGATGAGGTCTATGCAAGAAGAGAGCATCTGCCGCAAGCTGTTACTGTTTTTATTTATTGTCTGTATTATTAGACCATGCAGGAACCCCAACAACAAATATTGTCTAAAGCATTGTGTAAACATCTAACAAACTGAAGGCTCTGTCCCAAAGTGATTACAAGCTAAACCAAAGACATGAGACCACAGCTGAATACAGACACAGGGAGAATAAAGGAAATGAGGATGCTCCGTGTGGGCTGTCAGCAGTATTACCTCACTAGCAGTCTAAGGGTTGCCAAAGCTTTTGTAGGCGTCATGGCACAGGAGTGCTTTAAGGAGATTCTAGAGAGCTACCAACATAAATCTGAGGGCGTTTATGGATGGCACTCTTCAAGTGTGAGAGGGACCACAGAGGAGAAAAACCAGAAAGGGAGACGAACACAAGAGGGATGGAAACTCTGAACAAAAGGAGATGGTCCATTTTAAAGTCTCGACAGCATTTAAATGTCACAGCTGCCTGCATTCCTGGCTGCCTTTAACAGTAAGCCTTTTTTTTTTCCTTCTTCTCCTTCCTGACCAATCCTGTTCGCTCACATCCTGCTTTAAAAAGCTATATAAGGACCAAGCACAGCAGAGCTGAAGTTTTCTCAGGTAGGGCAATTACGGGAGCTCCTCTGTTCCCTGTTCCTGCCTCCTGACAATGACAGATGATAGGTAGGGTCCCAGGGAGGCTTGAATGTGAAGATAGGCAGCTTATGTTGATGTGAGATAGGGGAGGGGGGAGGTAGCACAAGGATGCCAAGAGAGGAGTGACATGTTCAAAGAGATGGGCTAGGAAAATTATCTTTGAAGCAACAGCAGCCACATGCAGTATGATTAGGGAAAAGGCAGGCCTGCATGTGTCAAGGCCAGGGAAAGGGATGTTGCAGTGACTGAGCTGTTAAATAATGAAAACTTAGGTAAGAATTTTAGCTGCATGGAAGAGTGGGAAAATATGCATCTAAAAAGCTGGAAGATTTAAGAACTGGAGGTGGAGTGGTATAAGCAGCTGAAAGATTAAGATTTTACCTGTACGTAGCAGAGGCCAGAGCTAATGCTTCAATAAAACACAATCTATGATTCTATACAGTCATAAGTGACAAGCAGCATGGTATGTTGTCCACAAGGAAAACAAGGTGGTAGAAGGCTTGAGAGAACAGAGAATAGTAACAAGTTCCTGTTCTGCTCTTATCTCTGCAGCCATTACAGGCAACCATAGAGTAGCTGTCCAGAATAAGACAACAACTCAGCAAAGAATTTAAGTACAGTCCCATTAATAATTACTTTCTTTCCCCTTTCCTTCATTCTTTTCAGGTTTAGATCCTGTTCAGTATACCCATGAGGTTGTGTCTCTCATCTAACTCAGAAAATATGAATCTGTTCCTCTGTGCTCAGTAATAAACTGCACAGACCTTGTATTGTTTTCTGCTGTATTCCTGGAATAAGATTACCAGCAAGATTAAGGCCTCTGTGAGATGGGAGATTTCACAGGATTAAATGTTATCCAGTCTGCTTCTGAAGCAGAGAAGAAAATACAAGAAAGGACAATGAATTATTTTGCTGGAAATATCACAGACCGCGGTGGTGGTAAAAGGGATAATGAAAGACGGAAAATTTAAACTCTATCTGGAAATAAAAATCAAGGGGGAGCCCCGCAAGGCCTGCAGATCTCACTTACTGCCACAAGAGGGCACTCGTAGCTTTTTTTCCCCCTTCTCTGACTTGAGAGATTTAAATCAAGATTTCCCTTGGTAGCGTTTCCCAGGCATAAATCAAGCACAAATGAATAACCTTTGATTTATCATTCCTAATGGAGATGTACATCATATTGGCGTGTCATCACATTTCAACATTGGCCATTATGATGCCAATCATATAGCAATTTTCCTCCGTGTCATAATCAGCAATGAAGATGTACATTTCCATTCAGTACAATTAGATTTTCATGTTTCTTAATGGTAGCTGAGGGCATTAGGCAGAATACCTGCTTTTGCTGCCTCTAACTCTTTTGTGCTCATATTTTCCTCAAATTGTATCCAAACCATTACCCAGTCACCACTTCCCTACAGTTAAACACCACCTTCGCTCATGTGGGAGAGAGAGAGAGGAAGATTTACACCCTTAGTGCAAGCTGCAGAGGAGCAGGCATCAAAATTCTGTGGGCAAATACATGCTGTTGGAAAATACCTGATCTTGAATATTTGAGAGCTGGTTGGTATGCTTCATAAAATCAGTTTGGGCTTGTTACTTATTCCCTAAGCCACTGCACAAACCACAGTGAAGGCATCCATCTGGGCCTGATCTTAACTGCTGCCCAGGGAGGCGGTGGAGTCACCGTCCCTGGAGGTGTTCAGGAAAAGACTGGATGAGGCACTTAGTGCCATGGTCTAGTTGACTGGATAGGGCTGGGTGCTAGGTTGGACTGGCTGATCTTGGAGGTCTCTTCCAACTTGGTTGATTCTATTCTATTCTGTCACATTCAAGTGATACTGCTGGGAGCAATCATGCAGAGAAAAACCTAAGCCACTGCTGGTGGGAATAAAATGCTTCTGCAAGCAGAGGCCTTCTACTGGATGGTCAGATGTAAGATGTGCCACCGGCTCCTGGCTCTTCAACACTACTGCTATTCAGGGCCAGTGTACCATGGGGTCACACATGCTGAACAAGTGAAACACAAGTAGCAGCATTTTCAAAAGCACCTGAGTCTGTCTGAAAAATCCCAACACGCACCTCTGGTGGGTACTTTGATGGCCAAGCATGTCCTCTTCTACGAGGATGCTGGGTTTTTTGTTTGGCTTTGTTTTTTGTGCCTTCTTCCTTTGTCGATCCAGACAGGTAATGCTGGCCAGCAAGGCAGACACACTAAGACTGGAGGACAGGGACGCTGAGCAAAGAACCTTGCCACTAAACCCCGAAATCCACATGCTTACAAAACGAGCAAGCAAAGCACAACCCGACCTATAAGAAGGCCTGTGTGCCCTCACCGCCGTGCCCGCAGTACGGGAGTCCTGGAAGGGTCACACCGGGGCCAGCCACGGCACTGTACTCGGCTCAGCAGCATCCCCGGGCAAGCGCCCGACACGCGGCTCAGATGTCACCTGCTCCAGCCTCCTCCTGTTTCAGAGTGTACGCAAAAGGGATCACCAGCCGCAAAGCAAACCTCTCCGCAAGCCGCAGGGCCGCCGACAGCGCCCGTAGCTGCATCACCCGGGCGGCGCAGAAGATGGCTCCTGCGGTGGGTGGCAAGCCCGGAGGCTGCAGGGGCACTGCGGCAGGCGGGCGGGCGGGCGGCAGGGGGCGAGCGCTCCCCGTGGCGCAGCGGACGGGGGGGCGTGAGGTGCCCCAGGAGACGCCCCCCGCCGCCCCCTCCTGCAGGATTTCCCCGTGAATGCCGGAAAACGGGCAGGCTCGCACGCCGCCCTCCCATCAGAAGCGGCCCCGCCGCTGCACAGGGGCAGGACTGTTTGCCGCTGTCGGACCTGCGCGGGGTGGAGGGGCCAGCGCGGCGCCCCAGGGAGGAGCCCCGGCGCTGCCAGCGATCCCCTAAACGCCATCCCCGGCGGCTGTGGAGGGAGCGGCGGCACTGCGCCCTCTAGCGGCCTTTCGCGTCGCCCCGGGCTCTGCCGGTGTTTCAGGGCTGGGCAGGAGCCGGGTCGGATGCTCCACACCGTTCTCCAAGTGTTCACGGGGAAAACCTCATCAGGGAAAGGTTGATAAGCAGCTTTGAGTAGGGTAAAATAAATGGAACGGCATTTCTACTGTTCTTTACTGTCCTCAAGATGAACGCCCTACCACAAGCACTCTGGTACTGAGGTCTCAACCGAATTAACAGGAATGCTCAAAAGAGGACCACGGAGACAAATCTAACCACGGTACCCCGAAGGGGATGTCTCGTCTCTCTTCTGTAAGACATCTTCTAAATATTCAAAGTCTGAAGTCCTGTTAAAGAAGCACATTGCTGGTTTAGCAAGACAAAATACGAGTTTTCTGCTTGATCTGGGAAAAGTTTCCCTGTTATGTTGCTATTAGGCAATCCTGGAGATTTTATCTATGAAGTCAGAGAATTGCTTTAGAATCATAGAACTGTTTCAGTTGGAAAAGACCTCCAACATCATCATGTCTAATTGTCAATCTAAGACCACCACAGCAATTAAATCATGCCCCAAAACGCCATGTCCACACGCTTCTTGACCACCTCCAAGGATAGTGACTCCACCACCTGCCTGGGCAACCTATTCCAATGCCTGACCACACTTTCAGTAAAGAAAAGTTTTCCTAATTTACAATTTAAATCTCCCCCTGGAACAATCTCCTCTCATTCTATCACCTGATACTAGGGACAAGAGAATGACTCCCACCTCACTCCAACCTCCTTGTAGGTAGTTGTAGATAGCAATGATGTCTCACCTCAGACTCGTCATCTCCAGACTAAACAATGCCAGTTTCCTCAGCCACTCCTCACAAGACTTGTACTTCAGATTCTTCACCAGGTTTGTTGCCCTTCTCTGGACACACTCCAGCAACTCAGTGTCCTCCTTGTCGTGAGTGGCCCAAAACTCAATACAGTATTTGAGGTGCAACCTCATCAGTGCTGAGTACAGGGGCAAGATAACTTCCCTGCTCCTGCTGGCCACACTACTTTGTTCCTGTATGTAGCAGAACTGAGCTGTAAACTCAGGTTGGACTGAAAAAGTTACTGTTTTGATTCTGGATTTAAATTAGTGTTTCTAAATATATCTATTGGTGTTGATACAGCAAATGTCTTGACCTTTTCTATCTACCTTGGCTGTAAAACCACTTCACTGAGCTGGATATCCTTGAGAATTGAAGTGGCCCTTTTAATTGCCCTTAACTGCCATGGCTGCCTGCAGAGGCACACATGACCTATCTGCAGATGAAAGAAGCTTTATGTAGTGAACTTGAATATGTGCTCAGCTTCAATCTGAATCAAAGCAATGTATGTGTAGGGATGAGGTCAGGAAGGCCAAGGTGCAGCCGGAACTGAATTCGACAAGGGATGTAAGGAAAAATAAGCAGGGCTTTCACAGGTATGCAAACCAGAAAAGGAAGGTTAAAGAAAGGGTACCCCCTCCACGAGCAACAGTGCAGAACAAGTAACAACAGACAAAGAGAAAGTCAAAATTCTCAACAACTTTTTTGCCTCAGTCTTTGCTGGCAATCCCTCTCCTCATGGCTCTCATGTTGATGGCCCACAGGATGGAGACCAGGGACGCAAAGTCTCTCCCACTTTGAAGACAAGGTGTGTGAGCATCTGAGGAACCTGAAGATGTGTACAAGTCCATGGAACCTGACCCAAAGTCCTGAGGCAACTAGCTGATGCAGCTGCCAAGTCCCTCTCCATGACATTTGAAAAGTCCTGGCAGTCAGGTGAAGTCCCTGGGGACTGGAAGAAAGGAAACATTGCACCTATGTTTAAAAAGAGTAGAAAGGAGGGCCCTGGGAGCCACCGACCTGTCAGCCTCACCTTTGTGCCTGGGAAGATAATGGAACAGATCCTCCTAAATGCCATTCTGAGGCACATGGAAGACAGCCAGCATGGCTCTACTGGGGGCAAATCCTGCCTGACCAGCCTAGTGACTTTCTGTTACAAAGTGACTATATGAGTGGACAAGGGACAACCTATGGATGTGATCTGGACTTCTGCGAGGCCTCTGACACGGTCTCCCACAACAACCTACTTGCCAAGTTGGAGAGATACAGATTAGCTGGGGGGACTGTTCAGTGGATAAGGGATTGGTGGGATGGTGGCATGCAGAAGGTTGTGTTCAATGGCTTGAAGTTCAGATGGAGAGCAGTGACAAGTGGTGTCCCTCAAGGGTCCACGCTGGGACTGTTTAATATTATAGTCAGTTATATGGACAGTGGGATTGAGTGCACCGTCAGCAGGTTTGCAGATGACACCAACAGAATAGAATAGAATCAACCAGGTTGGAAAAGACCTCCAAGGTCATCCAGTCCAACCTAGCACCCAGCCCTAGCCAGTCAACTAAACCATGGCACTAAGTGCCTCATCCAAGCTGAGTGGTGCTGTTGATACACCAGAAGGCCAGGATATCATCAAGAGGGACCTGGACAAGCTGGAGAGGTGGACCCAGGTGAACCTCATGAGGTTAAATGAGAGCAAGTGCAGGGTTCTGCACATGAGCCAGAACAATCCTCACTATCAATACAGCTTGAGGGATGAGGTGATAGAAAGCACCCTTATAGAAAAGGACTTGAGGATGCAGATGGAAAAGAAACTGGATGTGAGCAGAAAGTGTGCACTTTCCAGAAGGCAAATCACATCCTGGGCTGCGTCAAAAGCCAGAAGGCAAATCACACCCTGGGCTGCATCAAAAGCAGCATTGCCAGCAGATCCAGAGAGGTGATTCTGCCACTTTGCTCTGGTGACACCTCACCTGGAGTACTGTGTCCAGGTCTGAAGCCCTCAATATAAGAAGGACATGGACCTGATGGAGCGGGTTCAGAGGAGGGCCACAAAAATGATCAGGGGTTTGGAACAGCTCTGCTATGAAGACAGGCTGAGGGAGCTGGGGTTGTTCAGCCTGGAGAGACTGTTTCCAAAGGCCTGCAGTGATAGAACGAGGGGCAATGGCTTCAAACTACAGAAGAGCAGATTTAGATTAGATGTTAGGAACAAGTTCTTTACCATGAGGGTAGTGGAACACTGGAACAGCTTGCCCAGGGAGGTGGTTGGGACCCCATCCCTGGAGATGTTCAAGTGAGGCTCAACAGGGCTCTGGGCAACCTGATCTAGTTGTGGATGCCTCTGCTTACTGTAGAAGGGGTTGGACTAGATGATCTTTGGAGGTGCCTTCCAACCCAGTCATTCTATGATTCAATATCTGAAAGGTCTGAGGGGCAATCCCAATTCTTTTCCTGTTAAAAAACGTTCTCCAAAAGCAGGACATCTCATGGCAATAAATATAAAGCAGAAAATGTACTCATCAACAAAAAGACCCAGTCCTTGTTGTGAATGACTCACACAATTAATTACTTAAAGATAGAACTTGGGAAGAAATAACCCCCAACTTTTTTTCAAAGAGCAGAGAATAAAACCAAATTAATGCTACCAGGTAAAGCCAGGTTGGTTCCCTCTTTGAAGATGGAACGTTTTTCCACTTATACTAGTATAAGTTAGGGATAACTCAACTGAAATCAGCAGTCACAACAGTGCAGAAGATGATGGAGAGGAAAATGAGGGTCTTTCAATGCCTGCTTCATATGAAATGTGTTACTAATCAATGGCAGTAGCTGCAAATGTCACTCTCAGTTTCCTGTTTTCACTTTCAAATTTGTTAGTAGTGTCCTGATTAAAATGGTACAGTTCTGTAGCTGAGGCTTGGATTAAGTTAAAATTATTAGGATTAGAAATAGTGCAAAACTAGGACCTCAGATCTGATCCTCTTTGAATTTCTGTGGGAAGGAGTTTGGATTCAAATCCCCAGATATCAGCCTGCTTGCACAGTTTAATTCTGGGTCAGTAGGAGTCTAAATTCCTAGCCTGGTTTTGTGTGAGTATAATCCTGCAAGAGTATTTGATTGTGGGATTTTGTGGGTTTTATGAATGATAGAAAGTGAGAGAAAGGAGGCATTTCATGACTGTTGATGAGACCAGCTTCCTATTCAGAGTATGAAGGAACAAAAGACAGTCATTACCCTCATTTTATAAATCATTGGGAATACAGGATCTGGGAGGAAAAGTGCCACAGATCATGACTGAAGGTTCAGAACAAAGACAATTTCTATACAGTGCCAGCACAACGGAACTTCATTTTTGGTTACCTTCGAGGCACTATTATAACAAACACAGTATTCAAAAGGGAAGTTTTACAGGTTGACTGCTTTAGTTAACGACATTTAAATCTAAACAAAAATATCAACATAAATTCATTTACACTCTGTTATGTTACATAAGCCAAGAATTTGACCTACTATGGAATTTAGATTGAATTTGACTGGAGGAAATGATGACTGTGGAGACACAGATGGTGTTTTGGGGACTGAGAGCAAGAGAGGAGTGAAAATGTGTTACCAGGCTAAAGATAAAAAACATACTGTGTGGGCCCAGTCCTGTTCAGCATCTTTATTGATGATCTGGACCAGGGGATTGAGTCCAGCATCAGTAAGTTTGCAGATGACACCAAGCTAGGAGCAGGTGTGGATCTGTTGGAAGGTAGGAGAGCCCTGCAGAGGGACCTAGACAGGCTGGATGGGTGGACAGAAGCCAATGGGATGAGATTTAACAAGGCTAAGTGCAGGGTTCTGCACTTTGGCCACAACAACCTCAAACAGCATTACAGGCTGGGGACAGAGTGGCTGGAGAGCAGCCAGGAAGAAAGAGACCTAGGGTACTGGTAGAGA
>WAAF01019598.1:71237-104217 GCA_013400475.1 Tricholaema leucomelas
AGAGAGTGATTGGCATTGGAATGGGCTGCCCAGGGAGGTGGTGGAGTCACCGTCCCTGGAGGTATTCAAGCAAAGCCTGGATGAGGCACTTAGTGCCATGGTCTAGTTGATTGGATAGGGCTGGGTGCTAGGTTGGACTGGATGATCTTGGAGATCTCTTCCAACCTGTTTGAATTTATGCTTCTATGAAGAGGCTTAGGCAAGAATGCAGAGGATAAAGAGAGAAGTCAGAGAGTTTAAGAGGAATTCCTGAAGCGTAAATCACAACTCACTGGTGCTAATAGATCAATAACTGCTTTGTTTGCTATAGTTCAGTGAAAGTCCAAGCCATTTTATCTGTTTGCATTAGAAAAGCATCTGGTATGCAGTTACTAAGCTAGGAGAAGCATTCTGAGTGAAAAAGCATTTCCTTGTGTAAGCTACAGTTACTATGCTCAGCATTTCAGCTGGTTCTAAATTACTAACCACGTAGCTTTGCCTTTGCACATGCAGAATTGCTTGTTTGAAAAATGAAGTTGGAGGTTGCTTATTTGATACTGTAATGAATTTGTGTGATTCTGCGAGAGCATCTCTGTCTTGTGGTTGGTAAAATCATTATGCCTTTTCATTTCCTCTTTCAACAGTTTAGAAAACTGGGTTTTCTCTTTTTGTTGGCTAAAGCACACCTAAAAGTTTCCTCTTTCCCTCACTACACTTCCCATCACTGACCGAGGGCACTACTATTATCCTGCAACAGGACAAGTCTTGGTCTCCATCAACCATTTCACTGCCTGTGTGTGTCTGTCAGATAAGGACACAGTATTCAGTCTCTGAGAAGATCTTCTGAGTAGCTTCTGTATGTTTCTGTGTGCCTTTCGTTTATTAACTCTTGCATGTGAGACGTATGTCTAAAAGCCAATATGCTGTATTAGAGCTCAATCCCACACTGCTGACGTCAGTGAGAGTTTTATCAATTACTTTAATGAGCATAGGATTAGACCTCTGTGATTATATGAAGAACCAATTATTGGATTTTAATATGAACCTATGTTAAAGCCTCCTTACAAATGTAACATGCAGGGTGTGAATCAGAGGAAAACATTGCCTTTCTGTTTCACTTTAAATTTAACTTCACTACTAAGCCTATTATATTTAGGCTTTGAAATGCAGCACATTGGCAGAAACAGACACATTTTGCCCTCCACTCCAGCTCCCAGTAATAAGGCATTGCGTGGTTTAATCTCTTCCTAGGCGCTTCTTGCTTAAGGCCCCAGAACTTTCACAGCCTCTGTATTAAACAATACTTCTACCATCTTCCAGAGTGAGACCTCCCAATATATTCTGTTTGACAGGTGGTTTTTACATTATTCAAACAAGCACTAAAATAAAACAAAGCATAGGAACAAAGCTAAGCTAGAAAGAAAGCCAAGTCTATGGGTTACTGTGATTTCTTCTTTTTAGTTTTATTCACAGTCATGCAAATATGACAGCTGTGATGTAACGACCTGGCCTATAGACTACACAGCACAAGGTTGCAGATTGTTGTGGTTTCCCATTGTTCCTAATCATTATTCATAATTTCAGATGATTATCAATCATCTCTTATGCAGCTCCAAAGAGAGCAAGCACATCTTCCAAGCCACACCATTTTTTATATCTGAAGCTCAAAGAGTGTCTGATTTCAGTTGGTCTTTCTAAAAGTTATTAGTCTCTAGTGCAGTTTAATGTAATTCCCATGTAAATATAGTCTCTGCATCAGTAACCTCTGCTTAAAATCAGAAACATTAAATGTAAACAGCTGCCTTATGGGCACAACCTGTCATGGGGTAGGTGCAGAGCTGATGTTTTATCCTTTACTCCACACCACAGATTCAGCCTGGTATTTACCTGCACATCACATTGCTTCCTCCCTGGAGGTGTTTAAAGCCAGGCTGGATGAGGCCTTGAGCAAGCTGCTCTAGTGGCAGGGGGTTGGAGCTGGATGATCCTTGAGGTCCCTTCCAACCTAAACCATTCTATGATTCTATGATCCAAATAAAAAAGAAATGGGTTCTTACAATCATTACTTTTGTCTTGTCTTTGGAAATGCTCTGCCAAAAGGTAGATATGTAAGCTGCATCATATTTTGTCTTGGAATAACATTTTATAGTATTATGACCACAGGATGATTTAAGCAGGTTATTTTTTTATTGGCATGATAGGAAAATACCACATGCAAGGTATAAAAAACACTAAAAGATACAGTAAGAGAATCTTACTGTCATACACAAACTAAAAGTAGTGTTATATTCACCCTGGCTAAAACACTGCTTCCTGGAGCAGATATTTCATGCCCGTGCATGAACACATAAATCTTATTTTAAGTTGAGGAAGCATTAAGTAAGTAGGGCCTTATGTTTTGGGTCATTAGGATTCAGGGTAAAGCTCCAAAGTAATCTCATGAAAGTAGTGGTGTGATCTAGGGGAGGGACACCGGCTTAGGAATCAGGGGGCTTGTGTTTCTTTTCTAGCTGTCTCTCCTGATAGTTCTGGCCTCTTCATTTCAGTTCTCAGTGATGCTGTTTTCCACTGATTGTCTCTCTCAGCTATTTTAACTGTAAAATTGTTGTGACTAGCATTATTCTTTGGTGTGCAGTTCTACAGTGCCTACTGCAGTGGAGCTATATGGACTGGGTCAAGCATTTTTCTATCTGTTCCATCACAAAACCTGAAGTCTCCTTTCTAATTGGATAAAAGGAACAACTTGATGGAGTGAGAAAAAATAAAGGAAGTGAATTAATACCTGAGTTTCTGATGCAATTCTTAACTAGAACAGAGTTTTCTTTATTATGCTACATGGTTTAGTTGGAGGAATTAACCAAAAATTATTCACAAAGCCAATTTAACATCGCTCAGAACATCCATGAGTGGACTTGTGCTTTTCTCTAGCTGATGAAGTGTGCTACTCAAATTTACACCCATGGGTTAATGACAAGCAAACCCAAACTGACCAAGATGGTTTTGGCTGCAAGAGGTCAGATAGGTGTTGTGATAGCACCTCAGTTCTTTTCTCCAGCAAGCACACCAACACCTGTGGCGTCAGTAAGTCGAGGAGTCACCGTTCCTGGAGGTGTTCAAGAAAAGACTGGATAAGGCACTTAGTGCCATGGTCTAGTTGACTGGATAGGGCTGGGTGATAGATTGGACTGGATGATCTTGGAGGTCTCTTCCAACCTAGTTGAATCTATTCTATTTTATTCTATAGAGAGACTGCTGCCAAGAAATACCTCATTGCAATTGAGAATTGCTTTTCTGTTTCTTTCCCAAGAGCAGTTTCATGAAACAAATACTTTTGATAGCATACATAAACGAGGCAGAAATGTAGCTGAAGGTGACTAATTGGAGACTGCAGCTACTCAAATAAAAGCATTTTTCATTATTTTGCTACCTGTAGCTTTAATTTGGTGAATAACTTGTGTATTGAGAGACAGGTGTAGTTATTGGGTACTACTGTGCAACAGCCTTAATGATTTCTTCTTCCTTTACATTTTGATTCTTTTTTTTGGTTTCTTTTCTTTTTCCTTTGAGTCTCTCAGACTCTTCCTACATTGATCTTCATGCAATTTCCTTCATAACATCTGTTTACACATTGATAAATTTTAGTGTTAATACCTAGTCTTAGGACAGCATTCCTTTCCAGAAAGAGGGCTAGATCTACCTGTGCTTTTAGCAACTTTGTGCTGTTCAGCTGATGCAAAGCATCTATAAAACCATCTTAATCTGTTAAGCCTGATTTACAGCTGCTTTACTTCACCAAAGCAACACTGAGAAACCAGAAAGAGAACTTGGTCTCTGTGCTTCTTTTTTTTATTTCCCTTCCCTTTTTCTTTTCTCTGTTTTTCTTGAGTACATTCCCTTATTCTTCTATAAAATGTAGCCAAGGGATTGAAGAGCATTCAGGAGCTAGGAGTAATTCCTGCAGTTACTCAAGTAATTTATGTTATTAATAATTCATTTCTTCATTATTCAAACAGCCCAATTACCATTGTATTATCTTCTTTACAGTTCTCATGTCCTATTTCACAACTGATTTTTCTTACCCTCTTTCACAACAGTTTTATTACTCCATCTCTTTATAACCACTAAGGTAGAAGCAAAAACTATCACCATAATCACGACCACAGCAAGGCAGTGTAAATATTCTACATGCCAAATTAACAACTAATCCTTATCCTTTGCAATATAAAAATATTTATATCAGAATTTTTTGTTTGCTTTTTAAAAGGCAGTGCTTGCTAAATGGAGATCTTCAGAGGCCCCAGAGCTCATGCATAGTATTGGTGGTTGTGATTGTTTGGGTGTTATGCACCACCACTTAAGAAAAATCACCCAGACTAGATTCAGCCAGCTGGAAGTTAAGGAATGAAGCTATATTTACGGCTTGGCACAATATACAAGCAAACATACACAAATCTATACAGTTATATACAAGTTAAAAGCAATACAGAGACACAATACCCCTCCCAGAAACAATCAGAGTCCCCAGGAGGGCTCCTGACCCAAATCCCCTTCGTTCTTTCCCTCCCTTCAGAAATAACCACATCAACCCACGTATATCTCACGTGATAAATCTAGAGATGGAGGTGAGATGTCAAAAAAAGATGACAAGGAGGTTAGAGGAAAAAGGGTTAGATCAGATTAGAGTTAAGGCAGGGACAGACACATAGACTGCCAGAAAGAAGGCACAGCCTCAGTGAGAGCTAGCTGAGAAGTGTCTTATCTATATTTTGACTAGTTGCATTTCTCAGCAGAAGAATGAGTGACATAGGGTACTGTTGGTTTGCTGCTTTCTTCTCACAGCTAAGGATTTAATTTCTCTCAGTAAAATATTCTGATTAGTCTCAAACCAGCAGAGTAGTGCAGGAACTTGTTCTCAGATTGTTGTCAGTCAGACGCTGTTGGGGTGAGGCTATGTTTGTCTGTGTGGGAACTTGAGCTAGCGAGCATTCTCAAAGACCCCCTGGATGCCACACAGCACACATCTAGTGGTGATGTTGTCACTGTCAGTGGATAATATTAGAACAGAATAGAATCAATTAGGTTGGAAGAGACCTCCAAGATCAGCCAGTCCAACCTAGCACCCAGCCCTATCCAGTCAACTAGACCATGGCACTAAGTGCCTCATTCAGGTTTTTCCTGAACACCCCCAGGGACGGTGACTCCACCACCTCCCTGGGCAGCCCATTCCAATGCCAATCACTCTCTCTGGCAACAACTTCCTCCTAACATCCAGCCTAGACTTCCCCTGGCACAACTTGAGACTGTGTCCCCTTGTTCTGTTGCTGGTTGCTTGGGAGAAGAGACCAACCCCCACCTGGCTACAGCTTCCCTTCAAGTAGTTGTAGACAGCAATGAGGTCTGCCCTCAGCCTCCTCTTCTCCAGGCTAAACAACCCCAGCTCCCTCAGCCTCTCCTCAGAGGGTTTGTGTTTCAGGCCCCTCACCAGCCTTGTTGCCCTTCTCTGGACACCTTCCAGCACCTCAACATCTCTCTTGAATTGAGGAGCCCAGAACTGGACACAGGACTCAAGGTGTGGCCTGACCAGTGCTGAGTACAGGGGAAGAATAACCTCCTTCGACCTACTGGCCACACTCTTCCTGATAGAGGCCAGGATGCCATTGGCTCTCCTGGCCACCTGGGCACACTGCTGGCTCATATTCAGCCTACAATCTACCAGTATCCCCCAAGGTCCCTTTACTCCTGGCTGCTCTCCAGCTACTCTGTCCCCAGCCTGCAGCATTGCTTGGGGTTGTTGTGGCCAAAGTGTGATGCCTTCTTTACCAGTTTTCCAGCCCACAGAGCATTTCACCAACATTTGGGAGACATGAATGCAGTGCTCTTGAGGAGATTGCAATCATCACAAGGAATATACACCACCACCAATGTGCGAAGCATGTTAAGATGAAAGAATACAAGGGCTGTTCTTCAAAAGGCAGACAGGTTTCAGATCAATTATACAGAGTCACTGATGCCAGTAACATCTAATGGATTGGATACTTAAATGGGAGATGGCAACGTGGGGTTCCAGCTCTGCTCTACTGAGTATCTGGTCTTTGTATTAAATGCTCAGCAGCACAAGGACTAGAAACCAAGGCTTCCTTTTCAGTCAGGCACTCCAACTTTTCACTACAGCATGCAAGGTGGAATACTTTGAAAAGGAATGTTAAAAGTGGTCCTTCTCAAACCCTAGAATAACCTACAGTCTTACAGAAAGGTGTATGGAGTTCATGTGGCAAGGTTTAGGTAGCAAGAGTGCCACAGCTGTGAGAAGCAGGCTCCAAGAGAGACCCACTACTGGCCAAGGCCAAGCCCATGAGGAATAGTGGTAGCACATCTGTGATAATATATTTAAGAAGGAGGAAAAGTTGCTGCATAACAGAAATTGCAGCCAGAGAGAGAAGTGAGAATATGTGAGAGAAACAATTCTTTGGACACCAGAGTCAGTGGAGAAGGAAGGCCAGGAGGTGCTCCAGGCATTAGAGCAGCCTGTGGCAAAGACCATGGTGGGGCAGGCTGTTCCCATGCAGCCCATGGAGGTTAATGGTGGAGCAAATATCTACTTGCAGTCTGTGAAGCATCCCACATTGGAACAGGAGGATGCCTGAAGGAAGCTATGACCCTGTGGAAAGCCCATGCTGGAGCAGGCTCCTGCCAGGACCTGTGGACTTATGGAGAGAGAGGTGCCCATGCTGCAGCAGGTTTTCTAGCAGGACTTATGACCCTGTGAGGTACTCATGCTGGAGCAGGTTTTCTAGCAGGACTTAAGACCCTGTGAGGTACCCATGCTGGAGCTGTCTCTTCCTGAAGGACTGCACTCCATGGAAGAGACCCACAGTGGAACAGTTCATGAATAACTGTAGTCCAAATGAAGAACTCACATTGGAGAAGTTAAAGGAGGACATGCTGGACCAGAGGAAGAGTATGAGGAGACCTCCTCTTGACAAAGGAAGGAGCAGCAGAAACAATGTGTGAACTGACCACAACCTCCATTTTCCCTACCCTGCTGTGCCACTTAAAGTGAGGAGGAGGCAGAGAAAACAGAGTGAAGTTAAGCTCAGGAGTGAGGGAGGGGTAGAAGAAAGGGCTTGGGATGATTTCTCGTTACCTTCCTCTGATTTGATTTGCAATAAACTAAACTAAATTCCCCAAATTGAGTCTGTTTTGCCCATGATAGTAATTGTCCTTATCTTGACTCATGAGCCAAGTTATAGTTATAGTTTTTTCTCCCCTGTCCAACTGAGGAGGAGCAGCTTTGGTGGACACTTGGTGTCCAGCTAGCATCAGCCTGCCACAGAGCAATATTCCTTGCAAGTCCTAGAATTCAGCACACATCTACTAAATCTAAGGTTAATATTCTTACCATTGATTCTAAGAGTCACTGAACTTAAAGAAGAAAGGAACCTAGCTCTAGACTCAGCTCCACAGATCACAAAGACTGTAGGTATTTCCTTCACAGGACTAATACAGTAAACATTAGCAGGTCATGAATTATTACATCCAAGAATGTTTTCCTTAGTGGCAATGTTTGATTCAGAAAGAATTTGCTTCTCAGTGATGATTGGAAATGGGATTTTTTTTCATAGTGCACTGATAATTAATATTCTCCTTTGTATGCATAACAGATGTCAGTAGAGTGACTATGACTCCATTACGCTCATCTTTCACAACACTGTAAGCTCTGACATCTTTTTTGGATACAGTTTATCAGCCTTTTAATTCCAAGCCAGTGATCTATGTCTGGGGCTACCTGTATGTTTCTTTTTATATCGTCTCTTTCTCCTCTTGACTCATAAAAAATCACCATTAGCACTTCTTTCATCATCCACCTATGCTGTGCAGCTTGCACACAAGATTTTGATGTACAGTGCAACCTTTTCTCATTTTTCCCCCTCTTTGTCCCTTCTGCACAGATAGCATCCATCAATATTAACATTTCAGCTCTCTGATTTATCTCATTACATTTCTACATTACCAGCCAACTCATAATTTCCTTCCTGTAATGTCACTTGGAGCTCATTTCCCATACGCTCTGCATGTGTATATAGACAATTACTGGGTTTATTGCCTGCTTCCTTCCTACTGGCCTTAGCTTTTCTCCTTTGTCTTTATCTTCCAGCATTCAATATTTATGAAAGAGCTCTGCACTGAATTGTAACATCCCAGTCTACATTCACCACTGCCTGAAATGACATTAGAGTACTAGGCTCTTGTATTTTCTTGTACTCAGATGGCTGGTTTTTAAACATGAGCTGCCTACCTTTTCCACAAAGAGCAGGATTCAGGCATATTTCCAGTCCCATCTGCTGTGCAAGGTCCTAAAAAACTACTGGAGTCATACACATGAGTGAAACCACACAGAGGGCAGTGAAACCAGCAACCAGCCAGTTAAGGGTTGCTCATTCTTCCAAAGTAGAGCAGCAGCTCTTGTACTGGTTTTGCAGCAACTGTTAGTGAGAAGAGATTCTTCATAAACAGCACGCTCCTGATGGTTTGTAAGGAAATAGGTTATAAGAAGGGCTCCTTCTTCCAAAGACAGCCAATGTTTCCCTCTCACAAGGCTACACGTGCCACAAAGGCTTCTAGTTAGGAAACAGCAAGGTGTACCTTGTGGCTAGAGGGGCAAACGCTCTGTGCTTTATAAGAGGACAGCAGTTGGAAGTGGTGCCTCTCTCCTGCCTGCAGGCCAGTTGCATATGGACAGGCACAGGGAAAGCAGGGAGACTCCTACCATTTCTCTCTGTGCTAGTTTAAAGCTAGCCAGAATGTTTGGGTGAGAAGAACTAGATTACAGGCTGTGAAAGGAAAACAAGGCTGATGTCTACCTCACTTCATAGGCATGCTGAGAGATATAAGAATAAGAATCCAAAGACAGATGACTCACTTCTGCTGGGGAGCTCCAAGCCACATTTCTCTCTCTAGCTGTTGTTTCTCTGATTAATCCACTTTGCTTCCTAACCCCCTGTCCAAACCTCCATTCTTCCTTGGAACTGGGGTAGGGTTGAGAGGGGTCGGAGAAGGTGGAAGGGCAGTTGGGAGCCCCTCCTGGGGACTCAGGTTTCTGGGAGGGCTGTTGTGTTTCTGTATTACCTTTTACCTTGTATATTTCTGTCTATAACTGTATATACTGTACATATTTGCTTGTATATTCTGCTAAGCTGTAAATAATTATCTTAATTTAATTTCCAGAGCCGGATGAGCCTAGTCTGGGTGATTTCCAAAGTGTGGGGGGGCGAGTAACACCCAAACCATCACACCCTCCTACCTGGAAGCAATTCCAACCATGCAGTTGGAGTCCCTGCTGCCCAGACAAGAATGCTATTTTAAACCTTGGTTCTATACTTTGTCTCAATGCTCATGTAAAACTTCAACCTTAGTACTTGGGCCTTCACATAGTTGCCTATCCTCAGCTGAAGTCCTCCCCAAAACTTCAGTGCCATAGCTCCACTCACTGGAGAGAAAAAAAAAAGGCTCAAATGTCTCTTAGACTCACTTTTCCGAAAATGGAGGTGCTTGTATATATTTCATTGTTCACTAGAGGGCAACATTGGCTTGAAAATCAGTTTCTTTCCCACGCTTACATGGAAAAAATGAATTACCACAAATGAGGAGAGAGAAAATACACGAATATATACAGACACCGAATATGCTAGTCCTAGGGCAGAAAAAACAGCGTCTATTGCAATGCTAACGAAGTATCTCAAAGTGAGACAGATACCAGTGACTATGGAACCACACTGAAAGAAAAAAGAAGGAAGAAAATAAGGTCCTCATTCAGTGAGGCATTTAAAGGTGCTTTACTAATCTGATGCAGGGCTTTAACTCTGTTGTCCTCAGACTAGACAAAGCAACAAGGCTGGTGTGATGGTTTGGGTGTCCCCCGCCCCCCACACTTTTAGAAATTACCCAGACTAGACTCAGTCGGCTCTGGAAATGTGAATGAAGCTTATATTTACAGCTGGCACAATTTACAAGCAGATAGTTACAGTATATACAGTTATAGACAGAAATATACAAGGTAAAAAAAGGTAATACAAACACAATTCCCCTCCCAGAAACCTGAGTCCCCAGGAGGGGCTCTCAACCACCCCTCACCTTCCCCCTACCCCTCTCAACCTTACCCCAGTCCCAAGGAAGAATGGAGGTTTGGCCAAAAGGGTTAAAAGCAAGGTGAAGCAGCCAAGCAAAGGAGGGTGAGGTTAGAAAGCAAGATGGAGTCCAGCCAGCAGCCACGAGCTCCCCAGCAGGCNGGGAAGCATAGGCTGGATGATAGGAGGAAGTTCTTGCCAGAGAGAGTGATTGGCATTGGAATGGGCTGCCCAGGGAGGTGGTGGAGTCACCGTCCCTGGAGGTGTTCAGGAAAAGCCTGGATGAGGCACTTAGTGCCATGGTCTGGTTGACTGGATAGGGCTGGGTGCTAGGTTGGACTGGCTGATCTTGGAGGCCTCTTCCAACCTGGTTGATTCTATTCTATTCTAGACAGCATTATATATACTACATAAAAAGCTTTGCTGAGGGACTCAGAAATGCTTCTTTGTTGGGAAAAAAAAAATCCTTTGGATCGGAGGGGACTGTAAATGAGCTGTTTCTGTTCTTGGGGAGACCACAAGGGAAAGGAGGGATTGAAACAGGCTTACAGGAGAAGAATCTTTTGCTCAAAGAAATAACTTTGCACTGGAAAAGAGAGATGCTAGTGAATTTGGTGGCAAGAAGACTTTAGCAGAATGTTTTTGTTTAGAAGAAAGTCAGAGGTGTGGTGAGAAGCAGCTCTGTGGGCAAGAGTCCTCTTTGGACTGGTGCAACAACTGACAGAAAATGAAGTTTGTTCTGCTTTAGTCTGACAATTTTTACTTGTCTTTATGCCCGCTGAAGGAGACAGTTGCTCTTGTTTATTGCCTCTGCTGCCACAGTAGGGTTGTTTTCCCTTCTCTCTCACAACGCTGCTGTTAATTACGTCCCCAGGGAGCCCCGTCTGCAGGTAGCTGAGCTCCTCCCGGTCAGGCTTTGCACTCCTGCAGCTGCAAACTGCTGGTGGCTACCTATTACCTACTGTAGATACTCCTGCTAGGAAACTACAGGCTGTATGCCACTCAGTAGCTGCATGCTGGTAAATGAGTTGGTGTTGGAAGTACCTGAAAACACTTTTGCTAACAGCATGTCTTTTCAGAGGTTTATAACTGGATTTAAAACAAGAGGCTAAATTCACACAGCCCTTCATGGGGACCATCTCTCTGCACTAGTGTGAGTTGCTGAAGGATGGAGACATGGATAGAATAGAATCAAGCATGTTGGAAGAGACCTCCAAGATCACCCAGTCCAACCTGTTACCCAGCCCTATCCAGTCAACTAGACCATGGCACTAAGTGCCTCATCCAGGCTTTTCCTGAACATCTCCAGGGACAGTGACTCCACCACCTCCCTGAGCAGCCCATTCCAATGCCAAATCGCTCTCTCTGTTGCACTGTTAAGCTGTGTCTGATCATAAAAGCAGCAGTTGTGCTTCATCTGCAGTATTGTTGATCCTGCTTCAGGGCTGTGGTGGTTGTGACAAGCCTGGAGATGCTCAGAAACAGAATGATTCTGCCAAGTCACACATCCTGTGTGAAAATCCATACTTGGACTGTGTCACACTGCACTTTTCCATCTTGCATAGTTTCCCTGCTAAAACCTGCACGGCAACTGCTCAGAGCCTTCTCAGAGATGATGCTGCACTTGCTGTGCAAGGGCTGCACATACGAGGGCCTTGTGATGGGCACGGCAACTGCTCAGAGCCTTCTCAGAGATGATGCTGCACTTGCTGTGCAAGGGCTGCACATACGAGGGCCTTGTGATGGTTTGGGTGTTCCCCGCCCCCCCCCCCCTACTTTAGAAATTATGCAGACTAGACTCAGCCAGCTCTGGAAATTTGAATGAAGCTTATATTTACAGCTGGCACAATGTACAAGCAGGTATATACAGTTATATACAGAAATACACAAGGTAAAAGGTAATACAGACACACAATAGCCCTCCCAGAAACCTGAGTCCCCAGGAGGGGCTCTCAACCACCCCCTCACCTTCCCCCTACCCCTCTCAACCTTACCCCAGTCCCAAGGAAGAATGGAGGTTCGGCCAAGAGGATTAAGAAGCAAAGGTGAATCAGCCAAAGCAAATGGAAGGTGTGGTTAGAAAGCAAGATGGAGTTCAGCCAGCAGCCTCAGCTCCCCAGCAGGCAAAGAGCTGAGAGCAAAGCCCAGCACAAAGTGCCCCAAGCGAAGTGCAGAGCAAAGTGACTTTATCTAATGTTTTGCTTTTCCTTTCTACACATCTCAGCAAGACTGTGAGCGAAGTAGACCTCACCATTGTTTTAATTTCTCAGCCTATGATCTAATTCTTCTCACCAAAACATTCTAGCTAGGCTCAAACTAGCACAGGCCTTGAGGTCCTCCCCAGCTGCAGCCTCCCACCACATAGCCAGACACGCGTGTACATCTGCCACACTGCATCACCAAATGCCTGAAAAGCCTCCTGTCCCCTGCAGGCCACCCAGCACTTGGAAATGGAAATGTTTGGAGTAGGGTAAAGCTTTATGATATGAGTGTGACACTAGCTTAGAGGCTGCTGTAACACTCCGATTCACTTTGACTAACAAGCCCCTAATATCAGCAGTGCCAAAACCTTGCAAACTTGAAAAAGCCACTTTCCATCCATACAACTACCCAGCCATGCATCCTTCCACAAATAGCTCACAGATTTGATGTTGGGAGGTGTTTTGCACAGCCCAAACATGCCTAGCTCTGTAGAAACCAAAGATTTCCCTTGAGACGATACAAATAGATATATCAAGATCTGACTAGACTTTGTGTTGACTCCAGCTGTACTCCTTTGCATGTTTTATCTTCCTTCTTGTATATAGAAATATGTCTCAAGGCCAAAAGCTCCTGCTTTTCCTGCTGATGAGAAGAGATCAACCCATGAATCTCACAACTGCCCTGCTGTGATTGTTGTTTTCCAAGCACAGAGTGAGCATATCGACTGCATTCTGCCAAGAGGGATGCCAAGGCTCAAGCCTATGGGGATGAGTAAGCTGAGGAGTAGCACATTTTATAGCTAAATTTACATAGCAAAAAAAAACAGTTGAGACACACAAATTTGGTTCTTGGAAAGCCAGGTCCTCCTTTGCTTGCCTGCTAGCTGTTCACAACCCATACAGAAATTTGATTTTGAAGTACCTGCCTGTGATTTCAGGCAAGATACCTGTAAAGAGTAGTCTGAAGAGCATCATCTGTCTCATCATTGTCATCAGGAATCAGGACCCCCTTACCATCAAGGATTTGACTAGAAGTCATGCTAACATCTTAGCATGAGTCTACAGCAGCCTGCCCCATAAGAAGTTACTGATTAAGTTGCCGGTCCCACACAACGGAATTTGATTCAGATGCAAGCCTCTGTGGGAAGAAACCAGTCTGGTACCAATGTACCTGTCACCTATGATGGAAGCTTCCATTGTTTAAGACCACCCTCTTGGAAGCTAAGAATGGAACTGCTGTCAGAAGAGACTGATGTCCTAAGGAAACCATAAACCCCAGTGAACCTTGCTCATTATAATGTCATTATAATACCAAAACACACCTCCCAGTCTCAGGCTCCCCACCTGCAAGGCAGACCACACCTTGGTCACTCCTCCTTGAGCATGTGTGGAAACCTTTTATCATGGGGGGCATGAGAGGTGGAGAGAGGCAGAGTTGGGTCAGCAGCAGATGTGGAGTATAAGAGATCTCTCCCTAGCAACAGGTGATCTACACTACACTACACCAATCTCCCGCTCTAGTGCACTCTCTCCACTTTCTCAACAACAACAGAAGAGGTCTTTTCCAGCAACAGGAAGAAAGAAGACTACAATAAGAACAGAAAGACCAGCAGGACTGGACCCTGGGACCAGTGAGATGTCTTTTGAGACCCTCACACTGTTGGTAGCTATAGGACCTCTTTTCCTTTTCTCTCTTTACTTTTCCCCTTTCTCCTCTCACTCTTCTCTACCTCTTCTGGCCAAACAATAAAGTTTTACTGTTGATTGAAGTAAAACCCCTTGGCATGAGTCACCTGTGTTTTGTACTCTGAGATGGCACTAATGAACCACCGAGTCCACTGTTTGGACCGTGACATAATGTCATTATAACACCAAATGTCACTCAGTTAATAAGCATAGCTGGATGCAAACTGTCAGGGTGGGTACTACACAGTGGGGCAAGCTGGTGGGAGGCCATGGATTGCTATGGGTGTCAGTGCTGTTGTACCTCACGAAAAACAGAGAGTTGAAGTGATCAGTAACACTGTTTTGAAAGGAACCCTGAGAAAGGCTGTATTTGCTGTGAGGGTTAAAAAGGTGCAATAGTGAAGCAACCCAAGGAGCTCCCCATAGCCTGCTTGTAAGCAGTGTGGGAATGGCTTAACATAGCTTGTTTATGCTATTTGCTGCTGAACTTTTGTGGCTGCTATTCAAGCATTTCCAGAGTATAATTTGTGGGTCAGATTGCCTGTTTAATAGCCTATCCATAATGTTTGATCATGTCATCACTGCTTAGAGAGAGTAATGCATAGAGATTATGCTTTTGGAGCCAATACACAGGGCTCTTCAGATCCAACGCACAATAATTCTCTGGGGTACTGGCTGTCAATGTGCATTTACTCCAATAATACTGACTGCTTGCTGGTTTGCAATTCCTTAGCAACACAAAGATCAATCCAATCAGATACTGTAGTGACTTCCTCAAAAGTCTAAAGTCTGAATAGAATAGAATCAATCAGGTTGGAAGAGACCTCCAACCTCATCCAGTCCAACCTAGCACCCAGCCCTAGCCAGTCAACCAGACCATGGCACTAAGTGCCTCATCCAGGCGTTGCTTGAATACTTCCAAGGACGTTGACTCCACCACCTCCCTGGGCAGCCCATTCCAATGCCAATCACTCTCTCTGGCAAGAACTTCCTCCTAACATCCAGCCTATACTTCCCCTGGCACAACTTGAGGCTGTGTCCCCTTGTCCTGTTACTGGTTGCCTGGGAGAAGAGACCAACCCCCACCTGACTACAATTCCATAAATGTCATCGTAAATGGAGCCAGGATCTTTGGTGGATACCAGGCTGATGTGAAACACCATCTTAATTTATAACAGTTTCTCTCCATTTCTTTCTACTCATACTCTTTTCCTTATGGGTGATATAAAACTGTAACATCAGGAGTCTGAAACCTGCTGTTTTGCTTCCCTCAAAGCCCAGTGCATGTCAGCTAGTGCAGGTGCATGTGAAGAATTCCCAGAAGCTTACTGGAAATCCAGAGGGACCAGGGCAGGATGGAGATGTGGGCTGAGGAGAATCCCACAGGGTTCGATAAGGTGGAGTGCAAGGTCCTACACCTAGGTTGGGGCAATATCAATACAGGTTGGGGGATGATGAAACTGAGAGCAGCCTTGCAGTCAAGAACTTAAAGTACTAATGGATGAGAAGCTGGACGTGATACAAAAGCGTGCACTTGCAGCCCAGAAGGCAAATCACAATCTGGGCTGCATCTGCCAGCAGGTCCCGAGAGGTGATTCTGTCACTTTGCTCTGTTCTGGTGAGACCTCACTTGGAGTACTGCATCCAGGTCTGGAGCCCTCAACACAGATTGGACATGGACCTGATGGAAGGCCATAAAAAAGATCAGGTGACTGGAACACCTCTCCTGCAAGGGCAGGCTGAGGGAGAAGGCTCCAGGGAGACCTAATAGTGGCCTTCTATAAGAGGGATGGAGAGGGACTGTTTGCAAAGGCCTGTAGTGATAGGAGGAGGGGCAGTGGTTTGAAGTTAGAGAAGAATAGATTTAGATTGGATGCTAGGAAAAAGTTCTTTACCACGAGGGTGATGGAACAAAGGAATAGGCTGCCCAGGGGGGTGGTTGGAGCACCATCGCTGGAGATATTCAAGGTGAGGCTCAGCAGAGCTCTATGCAACTTGACCTAGCAGAGGACGTCCCTGCTCACTGCAGGAGGGCTAAACTAGATGATCTTTAGAGGTCCCTTCCAACCCAAACCATTCTATGAAATGCACATTCAGCTGATGAAATCAAGGAGCATTGTCAAAAGCACAAACCAGCAGCAGAGCACAAAAATAACATTACTCATCAGAACACGGTGACCCCAGCCGGCACAGGGGCTGAGTGGAGATCCAAGGGTCTGTGCTGCCATGTCACTGAGAAGGAACGTGGAGCTGAAGGAAACCCATTCTTCCACTGGGAGGGCCTGGAGCCTCACCCCTCACAAACCTGCTGAAGTGCTTGTGGAGCTGATAACAGAAGAATGGCTTGGCCACAGTCTCACCCTTTGCATTCTGAGTGGATAGGAGGTATGAAAGATATAAATATCAGCCTAGTTTGGTTTAAAGAAAGGGGAAGAGAATTTGAAACCAAGCAGCAGGGACATATCAGTGCATCTGCCCTCCTGCCTCCCCTGCCCCTGCCCCAGGAAGGGATGCCTTTTGGGTAAAATTCACAACCTCAGCTACACTTAAGTGCTTCCCCAGGAGATTTTAGGCTTGCAGTCACAATCCCATTTCAGCTGTAGGATAACTATTCTGAAGTTTCATGTACACATGGGCAGCAATCTTAAAAGAATCTGTGTATGTTTCACGTCAACAAACTGCACTGTTGGTGCACCCAACTGCTGCTTTTGACAGACAGGCTGTTCCTGCAGCTGCTCTCAGACTCATGGTCATGGCAATAATTGCCATATCTATGAAGAGGTAAGTCTCTTGCCCCTTGAATCTGAGGACCAGCTAGAACACAAGGAGATTCATCTCTTACTCAATCTGTCTTTCGCTATATGCGACAGGCATCGGGGCCAGCAAGCTTGCTGGAGAGGAGACAGCAGCTGGTGAGAAAGACCTTTCCACCTCCCTGTTCACCAAGTCACAGAATCATTGAGGCTGGAAAAGACCTCTGAGATCATAAAATCCATCCTGCAACATCAGCTAAACCATGTCACCAAGTGCCACTTCCAATCTTTTCTTAAAGACCTCCAGGGATGGTGACTCCACCACCTCCCTGAGCAGTCCATTCCAGTACCTAATCACCACTTCTGTGAGGAAGTGCTTCCAAATATCCGAACTAAACCTTCCCTGATGCAGCTTCAGACCATGCCTTATTGTCCTGTCACAAGTTGCCTGGAAGAAGCCCCCGACCCCCACTTGACTACAGCTTCATTTTAGGTAGTTGTAGAGAGTGATAAGATCCCCTCTAAGTCTCCTCTTCTCCAGGCTGAACAACCCCAGCTCTTCAACCTCTCCTCATAAGACTTTCCCTCCACCCCCCTCACCAGTCTCATTGTTCCTTCCCACCTCCACCATCACTCTTCTGTCATTCTGTCCCAGATGTTATCAGCATGGGTGGCAGGTGACTATTCCAAATTACTATTAGGATTTCACCTGGCAAAGACCTCAGCACAAAATAAACAAGTTCTACCACCTCGCAGGAGCAGCTCAGTGCAAATAGCATCAATTGACCCATCCCTTGCAGTGGGCAAAGGTTTCTTAGCCTTTGAGCTTATGCTGCATAACAAAACACAGGCACAGGAGAGCTGCTGTTCAAGAGTTTTGACGAGAGAAAGCAGAGAGCTGAATTGTAATGCCTGTCACAGGTAATTAACACAGACCATCTCTGGGCTTGGAGTTCAGTTACTGGAATTGTGGAACCCCTGAGCTTTATAACATACCCTTGTAAAATGCGATGGGGATCCAAAAGCCTACAGGACAAGATCAAGGGGATTTCCTTGGGTTTGTTTTCCCAGGCAATCACAGGCTGTTGAACTTCAAGAATTACTCTACTGGAGCAATGGCAGGACTGTGACAGATGACTTAACAGAGCAACAGGACTGTACTTCTTCCTACTTGACAAGGAGCTGCATTTCACTTTTGCTGCTGCTGCTTTGGCAGTGGAACAAGATTTGCCTGGGCTGCAGCTCAACCAGTATGAAGTTACCCACCCACTTCAATAAGCAGTAAGACTTTCTGCACCCTCAGACTGGTTCTTTATTATCCAGCAGGTTCTCTATGGAGCATATAGGGACTTTTTTAATAGACTTCACAAATCTAAGCAGACTTAGAAAATTCATGCAGAGTACCAAGCAAGATGTACCACACCGACCTACAACAACTTACTATGCCTAGTAAATCTAGCAGGCAGAGGATCTTCTTTTCCTTCCTCTGTTTAACGATGCAACTGTTTTGCTTAGAATAAAAAGAAACACAGCACAAATAAATGCAATACAAGTTGTGAAAATAGTGACATTTATCTCTACTAATAACTTTCTGGATGTTGTGTGGGGAGTCTGTATGAAGAGACTGATATTTTCCAGTCCCAAGACTTGAGCTGTTCAAGGCAGGATTGGATGTGGCACTTGGTGCCATGGTCTAGCCTTGAGCTCTGTGGTAAAAGGTTGGACTTGATGATCTGTGAGGTCTCTTCCAACCCTGATGATACTGTGATACTGTGAAATTTGAAGTTAGTTGTGTTATGGTGCCCAGTGGGATGAAGGACACTGGCAGAAGCTGTCATGAAGCAGACTAATTCTATTCCTTCCACCTGTAATACACTCAGTTGTGAATGGATGATGATGTTTTGCATTTTAGACACTTGTGCCTACCTCCCAAATTAGAAGATAATCTCATTACTAGATTTAACAACAGCAGAAGCATGTTTTCATAGATGTTCAGCTACCATTGTACTACTTAGGATCTTTAGGGGGAAAAAAGTCTTTCAGTCACCAGCTCACTTTTGTTAGCAACATTAAATTGAAACAATCACTGTTTTTTCCCCATTTACACAATCAAATGACTGGAATGGAAAAGCAACCAGGGGACTTCACAACACTGAAGAACAAAACAGAAGCATTCAAGTTGGAAAAGACCATAGGGATTACCAAGTCCAACTGACATCCCTGCTCTGTAAGGTTCACCCCTAAACCATATCCCTAAGCACCACATCCAAATGTCTTTTCAACATGTCCAGGGTCGGCGACTCCACCACCTCCTCGGGCAGCTTATTCAATGCCTGACCACTCTTACAGTGAAAAAAATTTCCTAATGTCCAGTCTAAACCTACCCAGTCACAGCATTTTCTGTGATGGTTTCACTTGCCAAATATTTGATGTACACTAAAATCCTGCTCAAAGCTGGATATATGAGAAATAATGGTAATGTCTAAATCAATACATCTTCTTTCAGCTAGACTCTCAGAGCTGGCCTGCCAAAGGTACAGCTGAGTCAGCACCTCTTAAGGCAAGTCTTTGTCACCATCACTTCCTGCTAGCCCACAACTGCTTGGGAGCTGAGGCAGTGCACCCTCGGCTAATGACAGTGCCTTGAGTCTCTAGTGAGTCTGAGAAGCTGGAAAAGGCAAGAATGAATAAATGACTGAAATCCAAGGGAGTGTGAAACACTCTGTTTTCATTGCTGACTGTAATAACTGTCATCCCTCCTATTTATAGGTAGGGTTGCTGCTCTGCACGGCCACCATGCACACTGACACCAGCTGCTGGACCTCAAGAGACATAGCTGTGCAACTTCAAATGCAGGCTGTGCAGCCATTCCTTCAGTCCTCTGTTTTCTGGCTTTCCAGTATCTGAAGGGAGCCTACAGGAAGGCTGGGGAGGGACTATTGACAAGGTCTGGTAATGTCAGGATGAGGAGGAATGGGTTTAAGCTGGAAGAGGGGAGATTCAGACTGGATATTAGGAGGAAGTTCTTTACAGTGAGGGTGGTAAGACACTGGAACAGGTTGCCCAGGGAGGTTGTGGATGCTTCCTCCCTGGAGGCATTTAAAGCCAGGCTGGATGAGGCCTTGAGCAGCCTGCTCTAGTGGGAGGTGTCCCTGCCTATGGCAGGGGGTTGGAGCTGGATGATCCTTGAGGTCCCTTCCAACCTAAACCATTCTATGATTCTATTCTATGATTCTCCTGCTGCTGCTGTGCCATGCCATGGGATCAGGGTAGCACACATACCAACACCACTGCCTTCTGCCTGAAGCAGCAGGGAAAAGGTCCGATGGAAGGAACCAGCACCAGTGTTCCCCTGCCAACAGTGAGGTTTTTATTCAGACAGTGAAGGCACAGCAAGTCTCACAGTATCACCANAGCCTCTCCTCGTAGGGCTGTGCTCGAGGCCTCTCACCAGCCTCGTTGCCCTTCTCTGGACACGTTCAAGCATCTCAATGTCCTTCTTAAATTGAGGGGCCCAAAGTGCTTGCTGTTTGTCAGCAGATCCTAGGAACAGTTTAGGACAATAAACAAGGATGCAGATGTTGTAATTTCTGAGTATTGCTGTTTGAAAAAATATTCTCAGCTCTATTCACACTGCAGGTTTGCACCCGCGGCCCCTGAGCTGTACAAGAACATGATCACAGAATGGTTTAGGTTGGAAGGGACCTCAAGGATCATCCAGCTCCAACCTCCTGCCATAGGCAGGGACACCTCCCACTAGAGCAGCTTGCTCAAGGCCTCATCCAGCCTGGCCTTAAATGCCTCCAGGGAGGAAGCATCCACAACCTCCCTGGGCAACCCGTTCCAGTGTCTTACCACCCTCACTGTCTTTGCTTGTCACCTTGATGCAGGCAAGCAAGGAGGTAAGAAGCTAAAGACTGCAGCCAGCAGTACATCAGTAACTCCATTTATTTTTGGCCCTTATTTAGGTTTACTGGGGAATCAATCTCTACCTTAGAGTTTTTGGCACTTTTAATTAGCAGAAAACCGAGCTGGGAGGCTTTAGCTGCTTTGAAAGACAACAAGCAAACTATAAAAGCACAAAGCTACACTCAGCAAGTAGTGTGGGGTAATGAAACTGAGTCACCTGATAGGGAGCGATATACTCCTCCAGCGTTTCCTTAGCTTTAGTCATAACCCTAAGCAACATTCTTCCTAAATCTCACAGGATCACAGGATATTAGGGGTTGGAAGAGGCAGTGGGTGGCAGCTGAGGCACAGGAAATTCCATGTAAACATGAGGAAGAATTTTTTCACAGTGAGGGTGACAAAACACTGGAACAGGCTGCCCAGGGGAGTTGTGGAGTCTCCCTCTCTGGAGATATTCAAGACCCACCTGGATGCATTCCTGTGTGATCTGGTTTAGGTGATACTGCTCTGGCAAGGGAGAGAGACAGTATGATCTTTCAAGGTCCCTTCCAGCTCTTAGTCTTCTGCAATTGATTCTGTGAAAGTATTGCTAGTAAGGGCTGTCCTGTGCCTGCTTCCAACCCTAAACCATGTTGACTCTCTTTATTATACCACAACTGCTTCCACTGACTTCAACCCTCTGTAGGCAGGTGAGAACAGAACCAGACCCAGGCTTTAACAGCTTTTGTTACCGTCATCAAAGCAATAAGGTGTTTAGTCAGACCACTCTGCCTATCTTAATGTCACCTGAGATGAATTCAAAAAGAACTCCCTCTCTTCTGCTGAAGCTCCTAATGATGAAAAAAATACCTCATTTGCTCCTGCCCTCTTGACTGTGAAGGAAGGAAAAACCTGCAGAGAGCTAAATGCAAGGTATGGGGCAGTGAATACAGTGTTACCATCAATGAGATCTGTGGGATGTTTGTAAAAAACAGAAAGACAACTTGTGCTTGCTAGGAATGGGATGTGATCTGAAACGTCAATAAGATGGCTTCTGTGTTTGATTGTCTTTGCTCTTTGAATACTGCCTTTTGTTTCCTCCATTTACCTTTGTGTGCTAGTTTGAGCCTAGCTGGGATATTGTAGTGAGAAGAATTAGATTATAGGCTGTGGAAAGGAAACAATGGTGATGTCCACTCATAGGCTTGCTGAGATGTATAAAAACAAGAACACAAACATAGACAACAGAGTTGCTCTCTGGCTCTCACTGCCTCCCTTCTCATTCTAACCTGCTGTCTGTGTAACTAATCCCTCTGCTTCCTAGCCCCCCATGCTGAGTAGAGCATGTACCCACCCACACCTGACCTGCTGCAGTTGCAACCTGACAGCTGTAGCTGAAGCATACTTTCAGCTGAACAGCTAAAGCAAACTGTGTTGGGACAGCCAAGGTGATGTCTGGGGCCACAGCACTGCCTTGCTTCTGTTACAAAGTCACACACTTTTGGGAGACAGATGGCCAGGAAAAGGCACATCTTCAACCACTTCAGAGAGCTACACGATTGCTCATCCCTCACTGCAACACTCAGCTCTGCACAGACATCCTCTGCAGGACAGTGATAGAGAGGAAACGGGAAAATGCCAAATCCCTGCTTAATTTGACCACATAACCTTCTGAGACACACGGAAAGGTTTGGAAAGCTTTAAGTGTCACAGCTCTTGTTCCAATAAACAGACTGTTCTTAATGTAGTCCTAATAATTTCAGCATTTTTCATATTGAATAGCTCCTGAAGGTCAGTTCTTGACCCTCTTACTGTCTCTGAATGTTAGTTTTCTGCCAAAGTAGCTCTGCTGTGTCACTGACCTTCTTTCTGCCTCTCTCTGCAGAGGGATCTAAGGGACCCATACATACTAATGTTCTATTCAAAGGCAGTGTCAGAATGAGCCTCTAAAATTCAATCTGACTAAAGATCAAAATCTGCCAAAGCAAATGGAGCTGTACCAGTTTGTCTCAGAGAGAACTGAACCAACAGCATCTCTGAACCATAATAAAATTGATCTCAGAGCACTATTCTAAGAGCAGCAGCAAGAGTATTTCACTGTTTGAAATATGTTCCAAATACTGTGAAATGCTTCAGAATCAAATACTGAGCAGCCTACTAATCTGGAATACACTGTGACATTGCTTGACAGCCTGATTTATCTGCTAGTCATATTGGGTACCAAAGGCCTGGATTACCTCTTTCAGCAGTCCCTGCTGGCTGAATAGAATCAACCAGGTTGGAAGAGACCTCCAAGATCATCCAGTCCAACCTAGCACCCAGCCCTAGCCAGTCAACTAGACCATGGCACTAAGTGCCTCATCCAGGCTTTTCCTGAACTCCCCCAGGGATGGTGACTCCACCACCTCCCTGGGCAGCCCATTCCGGAGTGCTCAGCCATGAAAGCAATGATTAAACATTAGTTTAAATAATAGAACTATGAACCTGGCAGGTCAAAAGCACCCACAAATATACCTTCCTTATTACAGACTAAGGACCCCAGCTTCCCCGGTTCCCAAAGTTAGTATAATGACTGTAGTCCAAGATTATGTCCTGGTACCCTCCTTTACCAAAGATGATGTGAAGGCACCATTGATTCTGACAGTTTGAGCCTGCCTAATTTAGGAGCTTGACTTCTACTCACAAGGCTGTGTTTAGATGTGGTGCTAAATGGTCTTCTCTCCTTTCCTGCCTCTAATTCAAGTTTGAACAATTTAGCATTTGGGTTAGGACAAGCTAATGGCAAAACTGAATGCATAACTTTGGTTATAGTGTGGCATGGACACAGACTTCTCCAAAAGCACATTTCATTCTCAAGATCTGTAACTCAATAGTGTTTAGAGCTAGGAAGTTTATTTTGCACTATCCAGTTAGGCTTTAAGTCTAATTATGCCTCAAATATGGATATGTGCCATAACATCTCACACTTTCATTCCATATCTTTTTAATTAGAAGCTGATTATTTCTTCCAGTGAAGCTACTGAGAGAAACCTGTTTTCACTTGGCACTTAGGCAGAAATGTTATTACCACTCCTGCCATAATTGTCTGTTAGCCTTTATTAGTTTGCATTGATTTGACACAATCCACATTTTTGGATGCTTTCTAAATCTCTCTGTTTGAATTCAGCCTAAGATAAATTTATACCTTCCCCCCCACCCCAACACACCTTTGAACCACATAAAAATAACTTCAGCTCTTTCACAGTTCAGATTTCTCTCCATGGCAGGCTTAATATTAGTTCACTGCTACAGGGCCAAGCCCCTGCAGCGAAGCTAGAGAGAACAATAAATAGTGTGGGGGGGAATCATAATACAGCTGTGTCTGCTCATTCCAAATTTCTCTGATGCTGCTTATCTGCTGGTCCCAGCCCTCTGTCCCATTTCACCCAAACTGTGTGCACAGCAACCACCCAAAATACTCGACTACCCTAGCTGCTGTGATGAGCTCTGAACTGCACACTCCTCTATCACACCTAGGCAGGGGCTAGCTTGCTTTATAGGTTGCTCACTTTCCTCTCTATTTATCTTTAAGGGGATAAATGCATAACTGCTTAGCTGCAGGACAGGTAGATGTTATGGTTTGTTATCAAACTCCCTTAGGCTTTTCACTAGTGCTGCTTGTCTATCCCTTTCAGAAGTGTTGTGACATATATTTGTCTGCAGGCATTGCACAAGGCTGGAAACCAGGAGACATCAACTTTGCCTGTGTTCTGATGCATTATCTTGGGTAGCTACTTCAGCTTATTCAACTTTTCTTTCTGCTTCTGCCCTTGGTCTGTTGACTCTGTTTTTGATGGAAATGTAATCCAAGGCAGAGATAGAATCTTATCATACTTCTAAATGTCATCAAGTACAACATGACTGGCACATTTTTGTGTTCCTAGATGCTAATAAAGATCAGTTAAATTACTCCTACATCCTATTGGTAGCATTAATTCACTCAAGCCAAAAAATGCTTGGTAGCCAAATGATGCCAAGGAGTGAGATATACAGCCTAAGATCATTACCATCAGATTAGCTTAAACCGCAAAGAATTGTCTGGATTCAAAGTACTTTTCACTTCTGCAGGTTTGAGCCAATAGCACTGGAAGCTAGTTAATGCTTCTCAAGAGAACTTTGATGCTCTGCATCTCCCAAGAACTGCTAATAGAAAAGTAGAACATTATTTATGGGCTACTAGAAGACAGCTGTATGTATCAGCTTTCTGGAATCATTTCATGGCTGAGTATTTTACAGCCATCTGGACTTTGACAGTGACAGATCTAACATGACTGCACTGCCCTGCACTGCATTTCCTTTTTCAATTCCTCACAGAGATGATAGATTGCCAAGCCAGTTTCTGAAGCATGCTGGTTTCCTTGGCTGACCCAGCAAACAAGAACACTGCATAAATGCTCCAGCTCTTGGCCGCACTGGCTTTTATGGAAAGCATCTCATCATTTGTCTCCAAGCTTCAAATGCTAAGGCCATCCACGCTGTAAGCCTAAGTGGATAATCTATGGCAAATTGAGGGCTATTCTTAAACCATTTCTAGCTGAAAGTCTTTCCCCAGCCAACCAGAAAAGAAACAGTGCATACTAATTTCTACCAGCAAGTTTCTGATTTGGCTTTCCCCTAGAAAAACTGCTTGTTTTCTTCCTTGCTTATTTCTGTTCCATTTAAACTTCCTTTGTCAACTGCAAGAGCACAATTTGCATTACATTTGGGCTTTGTTATTTATAGGCTCAGATTGGATTTTCCTGTTTAGCATCTTGTTCCAGAACCTATGTATTTATAAAGGAGGTCAAGGATCACTAGTTTACCACTGTAAACTGCTAAAAGTGCCCCAAACTTTTCCTTTTTACAAAGAAAATATTCCTAAGTGTTAACATTTAAGAATATGCATTCTCACTTATTAAGAATATCAGTCATAGAATCATAGAATCAACCAGGTTGGAAGAGACCTCCAAGATCATCCAGTCCAACCTAGCACCCAGCCCTATCCAATCAACCAGACCATGGCACTAAGTGCCTCATCCAGGCTTTTCTTGAACACCTCCAGGGACGGTGACTCCACCACCTCCCTGGGCAGCCCATTCCAATGCCAATCTCTCTCTCTGCCAACAGCTTCCTCCTAACATCCAGCCTAGACCTCCCCTGGCACAACTTGAGGCTGTATCCCCTTGTCCTGTTGCTGGTTGCCTGGGAGAAGAGACCAACCCCCACCTGGCCACAACCTCCCTTCAGGCAGTTGTAGACAGCAATGAGGTCTGCCTTGAGCCTCCTCTTCTCCAGGCTAAACAACCCCAGCTCCCTCAGCCTCTCCTCACAGGGTTTGTGTTCCAGGCCCCTCACCAGCTTCATTACCCTTCTCTGGACACGTTCCAGCACCTCAACATCTCTCTTGAATTAAGGAGCCCAGAACTGGACACAGNTAGCTTGGTGTCATCTGCAAACGTACTGATGCTGGACTCAATCCCCTCGTCCAGATCATCAATAAAGATCTTGAACAGGACTGGGCCCAGCACTGATCCCTGAAGAACACCACTAGTGACAGCTGCCAACTGGATGTGGCACCATTCACCACCACTCTCTGGGCTCAGCCTTCCAGCCAGTTCTTGAACCATATCTGAGTGGATCTGTCCAAGCCATGAGCTGCCAGCTTAGCCAGGAGCTTGTTGTGGCAGACACTGTCAAAGGCTTTGCTGAAGTCCAGCTAGACTACATCCACAGCCTGCCCCACATTCACCAGGCAGGTAACCTGATCATAAAAAGAGATCAGGTTGGTAAGACAGGACCTGCCCTTCCTAAACCCATTCTGGCTGGGCCTGATCCCTTGGCCATCCTGTAGGTGCTGTGTGACGGCACTCAAGATGACCTATTCCATTCCTTTTATAAAAAGGCCACTCAGTCCACAAGCCCATCAATGCCAAAAATGCTCTATGGAAATCAAAGGCCAGTCAAACTGGCCTTCATGCCAGTCTCCCAGCACCACCAGCTTCCCCAGCCTGTATAATGCTGACTTGCTCTTTTTATGCGAGTTCTTCATCTTGGTCTCTCATGTCCTGTTTCAACACCGATGCAGACGACAGTGCTCCCTGGCTGTTTATCCCATCCTAATGGTGGTGAGCTGCTGGGGTACAGCTGCAAGAGTGGACCTGAGAGTTTACTGTCTCTGCTGAGAAGCTGGCCAACTGTTCATCCAAAAGCAGTTAGATACGTATTTCATTGAAAGAAAACTTCTCTGAGAAAAAGCATCAGCCACTGAAGTGAGGTTCTTCACTCACTTCTAAGTTTTGCATTTGGCCTATTTTGTGTCAGACAAGTACAGCTCATCATAAAGGCAACAAAATGAGCAGGAGGTATTTTCAATTATAGCTTTGCCATCATAAAAGTGGCTTAGCAAATTGCATGAAATGTTCTGAGCAAAAATTCTCTGATGATCTCTCTCTGCATTCTCTTGCTGCTATATTGCAGCTTAATCACTGAATGGCAAGGTCCAGGCTCAGAAACCAGGCTGCTTTGGGTTCTGTGCCTGTGAAATGAGGGTAAAGACTCTGCCTTCGAGTCGAGTCCTTCTCCTGTGTTTTCTTCACATATTGTTATGGAAAAATATTGGCATTGTTTGCCTCACATATGTCACGAACAAGAAAGATTGCAGGGCACAGGGCAAGAGTACTTAGATGCTTGGTGTATTTTAACTTGACAGTATCGGAAACTGTCTTCAGAGGCCATCAGTCATCATCAATCTCACAAGAAAGTGGTGCTAAAGCACGCTTCCCTCTCTGAAATATGCCATGCTCAGGAGAAAAAAGATAAGCACTGCATGCTCAGGGAGGCCAAAGCTGAGGCTGAGGTTTTGCCAAGTGGAACCACAGGGTGCAGGAGAAAATGGAAATTGGCAGCAAGCTAGGAGCAGAGATGGAGACCAAACATGAGAGGAGAAAAATAAGAGCAGTTTCCTGGCAACAGAGCTGGATGTAGCGGTTTGAGAGCCCTGCAAGTGTGATTGCTTGTGTGCCATTTGGACCACCTCTATTTAAAGAGGTCTTGTGTATGCTGTAAACACATTATCCTAGAACATGTGCTGGGTCACGTCTCAGGGCAAGAGGAAAAAGAACCATCTGCCAAATGTCCTTCTGCATGGCAAAGGAGAGATATGTTTCACTTCAGGTGACATTACATTGCTCACAATATTATCTGGCAGTAACTAGAAATCCAGAAACAGCAGCTGAGATGGAGAGATTCTGCTATCTGTTTTCTGAAGCACAAAACAAGAGGAACTCACTCTTTTGATGACTTCACGCTAGTTGTGGTGGTTTGGGTGTTCCCCACCCCCCTACACACTTTAGAAATCACCCAGACTAGAGTCAACTGGCTCTGGAAATATGAATGAAGCTTATATTTACAGCTAGCACAATGTACCAGCAGATGTTTACAGTATATACAGTTACAGACAGAAATATACAAGGTAAAAAGGTTATACAGAAACACAGCTCCCCTCCCAGAAACCTGAGTCCCCAGGAGGGGCTCTCAACCACCCCTTCACCTTCCCCCTACCCCTCTCAACCTTACCCCAGTCCCAAGGAAGAAATGGAGGCTCAGCCAGGGGGGTTAGGAATAAAAGTGGATTAGCCAAAGAAACAGAGGATGTGGTTAGGAGAGAGATGCAGCTCAGAGCTCGCCAGCAGCAGAAGTGGCTTTATCTATGTTTTGCTTTTTATTCTTATACATCTCAGTGAGCCTATAAGTGAAGTAGACATCAGCCTTGTTTTCCTTTCACAGCCTGTAATCTAGTTCTTCTCACCAAAACATTCTAGCTAGGCTCAAGCTAGCACACTAGTAAGTGTATCCTTGTGTCTTCAAAAGAGAAACACTAACTACAAGAGATTTAGGTTGGATTTGAAAACAAATAGTTATTCAGAGGTACCCAGGTGAGGAGAAGCATTTGGAAACTGAGGACAAGCCCAGGTGAGTTCCTGAACCAAGATCTTTCCTCATTTGCTTGGATAAACCTCTGACTTAATTTGTACAAAGGAAATCCTCTACTGTCTCATCTCGGGGGCAGAGCTGGCACCTTGCTCCAGATACACAAACTCCCTCTCAAGCTACTGTCCTTTTACTTAAATCATGAATATTTGAGAAAATCACGCAGCCAGAAACATCCACTTTCAAACCCTTTCCAAAGACACAGTGCAGCCTCCTAGCACCTGTGTCATTATCTGGTTTCTTGTTTTGCTTCTGCAGCCACCCTTAATTTTCTCTGCTATCTGAAATATCACAGTCTCACAGTATCACCAAGGTTGGAAGAGACCTGACAGATCATCAAGTCCAACCTGTTACCACAGAGCTCAAGGCTAGACCATGGCACCAAATGCCACGTCCAACCTTGTCTTGAACAGCCCCAGGGACAGCGACTCCACCACCTCCCTGGGCAGCCCATTCCAGTGTCCAATGACTCTCTCAGTGAAGAATTTTCTCCTCACCTCGAGCCTAAACTTCCCCCGGCGCAGCCTGAGGCTGTGCCCTCTCGTTCTGGCGCTGGCCACCTGAGAGAAGAGAGCAACCTCCTCCTGGCTACAACCACCCCTCAGGTAGTTGTAGACAGCAATAAGGTCACCCCTGAGCCTCCTCTTCTCCAGGCTAAACAATCCCAACTCCCTCAGCCTTTCCTCGTAGGGCTGTGCTCAAGGCCTCTCACCAGCCTCGTCGCCCTTCTCTGGATACGCTCAAGCATCTCAATGTCCCTTCTAAACTGGGGGGCCCAGAACTGAACACAGTACTCAAGGTGTGGTCTAACCAGTGCAGAGTACAGGGGCAGAATGACCTCCCTGCTCCTGCTGACCACACCATTCCTGATGCAGGCCAGGATGCCACTGGCTCTCTTGGCCACCTGGGCACACTGCTGGCTCATGTTCAGGCGGGTGTCAATCAGCACCCCCAGATCCCTCTCTGTCTGGCTGCTCTCCAGCCACTCTGACCCCAGCCTGTATCTCTGCATGGGGTTGTTGTGGCCAAAGTGCAGCACCCTGCACTTGGAGCTATTGAATGCCATCCCAATATACTTCTGAATCCATCCTCCTTAATCCAGCTCACACAGAACTATAACAATTGTATATCACAACAAACCATAGGCACGTTTAGTCTAGTGTGCTTTTTCTTGTGATGGTCCATACTGGACATCTGTGGCTACATGCCAGAAGAGGGACAACAAATGGTGTTATTTATATACTTTCCTAGTCTTCAGTGATTTTTTTGGATCAAAACCACCCTGCCAGACATGGTGCATCATAGCCTATACTCATACCTGATGTTAAGAGAACTGTAAATAGAGGCAGGGCTTAATTTCACAGCTTCTGTTCATGAGGAACAGGCATTAACATTTTTCATTACAAATTGTATCAGAAACAAAGTATTGGAAATTGTAGAATCCAATCAATTGGATTGATACTAAATGTGTTATTTACTGATTTGCTCATCGCTGTTGGTTACAGCTGGCAGGACTTCGATCCATACTTTACAGTGACTGTAACAAATACCAACCACGCTCCAGGGTTCAACAATTTCTTCTGTATTTTTTTAGCTTACTCTAAGGCTGAACTCCAGACAGTTTACTTCTAAACCCATGTTTCCATAAGTCATCTGTTAGGGATAGCCATTCCACATAACTCTTTCTACTCATATTCCCAATGTAGACACCAGAATTATTCATCAGTCTTTCAACTGCCTTTCCAAACTCTACATTTTGAATCATATAATCAGTCAAAGTTGGAAGGAGCCACAAGGATCATCTAGTTCCAACCCCCCTGCCATGGGCAGAGACACCCTACCCTAGATCAGGCTGGCCAGAGCCTCATCTAGCCTTGCCTTAAACACCTTCAGGGATAGGGCCCCAACCACCTCCCTTGGCAACCCATTCCAGGCTCTCACCACTCTCATGCTGAAGAACTTCCTCCTCACATCCAGTCTGAATTTCCCCACCTCCAGCTTTGCTCCGTTCCCTCTAGTTCTGTCACTCCCCAACAGCCTAAATAGTCCACATCCCCCTTGTAATGGGGGCTCCAGAACTGGACACAGTACTCAAAGGTGGGGTCTCACCAGAGCTGAGTAGAGGGGGAGAATCACCTCCCTCACCCTGCTGGCCACACTTCTGATGCAGCCCAGGATCTGGTTGGCTGTCTGGGATGTAAGTGCACACTGGTGGCTCATGTTGAGCTTCTCATCCACCAGCACCCCCAAGTCCCTCTCCTCAGGGTTGCTCTCCAGCCAGTCACTGCCCAGCCTATACTGGTACTTGAGATTGCCTCGAGCCAGATGTAGGATCTTGCACTTGAGACTCTGAATGGTGAAGATGATTCTCTAACTCACTGGAGAGCTGAGTTAGAATAGCATATAGTGTAAATATAAAACACTACAGCTATTCCTAAAGCAATTTGTGTGTAGAAAATTGTACTGGAGGATAAAAGTATGTTGTGGTACAATTAGGAAGCAGGTTATGAAAGAGAAATGTATATACCTGATATGAGTTATTGAGGAATTTCTGAAAGGTGATTCCAAACTAATTCCACGCCTCTATGTTACCAAGTACCAGAGCTGATTTAACCCATCTGAGCAGCAGAGCACCATATTGACATAGCCCTGTTACTTCTAGTACCAAAGCAAACTCATTTAGAGCTCAGGTATTTCTACAGCTGAAAGAATGTGGTTAAGAGAATATGAAAAACCACAAGTACAAGCATCAGAGCAGTTAAAGACCTTATGATAATCTCAGCTGGAAGGTTATTGTGTCCCCAGGTGAGGCATGGTAATTGGCTCTACTCACACATCTGATCTGTTACAGGGCTAACCCAGGGAGGTATAACCGCCACCACTCAGAAGAAAAACTGGTTTACTGCTATTTGTGGTCTACCCCACCAAGCATCCTGGATTCTAAGACCAGGTTTGCCTCACATGCCTTTTGCAAATCATCTTTTATCATCACCAGTGGTCAGTGGTGTGAATCCATTTTATTTTGCATTGCAATAAGTTAAGACTGCATACACACAGAGCCAGTTAACTGCCCAAGAGGGATCAACAGCAGGATAATGAATTGCTAAACTACTGTGAAGAACTCCCTAGTGCTTAATAATCCTGCATATGTATGCTATGGATCCAAATACTTGGCACAGGTTTATACCAGAACAACCAACTTAAATGGCTTCCAAAGAAAAATGTTCCTACATTATTTTTCAAGGGGAATTTTAAACACCTGCCAATTTCTGCTGCTAATTTTCCTGCCTAAATCATCCTAATTAGTAGTTAACAGCGAAATATCAAGCTGGGTGACAGCATTATTTCACACTTAAATCCTGAATACTGACCAAGCAATTGAGGTATAAAATACTGCAGATACGGATTCTTCTGACTTCAAGCAAATTCAGTGTTTTAATCTACACCATGGGAAACTAAGATTCAGGTTCCTATAAAGACTATATAATTTTTTGTTGTCATGAAGTCAAACTTCAACTTGATCTGAATTATAAACTGCAAAATAACTTATCAAAGAATTTAGGTAATGTCATATTTGTCATAAATTAATGTATCACTTTAGCCCTCAGAGGCTTACAAATGATGTAAAGAAGGGCATCAGAGATCCTAAAAAGGAGTTGCAGCTGCTAAGTAGTGGGTGACAAAGCATAAAGATGACTGAATGATCTTGAGCTATGACAGGAATCAACTGATACAAGGCTCTGTTTAAATCTTCAATCCATGTGATGCATATCCTACATGATAAACAGCTGCTATAGTCCATAGCTCAGACTATCTGTATAGCATCAACCTGCAGTTGTTCTAGGCAAGAGGCAGCTACAATGCTCATATAATGCTCATGCAATGCATGAACAAGACTGCAAGATCATCATTGCATGTACTTCCTACAGTGCAACGTGATAAAGGCACAACATCAGGGTTGAATTCACACTTCTGAAGATGCATTCCTATAGAACACTATTATTGTAACACAGATTGAGCAAATATTCTATTCAATACTAGGCTATGATCTAGTGGTTTCGTTTTGAATTAAAAACCCAGAAACCTTTCTGCCATCCATAACTTTCTGTTTAATATTCATTCTTTGTTCCTTCAACACAGATACTCTGCCAATTTATTTATTTTTAGAAATAATGAAGTGATGATTGCCATCTCAGGGTCTCTTCATCACTATAGGAGACCTACTGTGACACAAAAGAAGAGGAAGAGTATGAGACCGGGCAGGGTGTGTATACTAACCTGGAGCTAGAAGAACCAAACATTTTTGTGGCAGTTGTGGAGGGCCCATAGGCCCAAAATTAGG
>WAAF01019599.1:0-17493 GCA_013400475.1 Tricholaema leucomelas
TGTTTTCTATCAATCTATTCATACTCTAAATCTATTTTATATCAATCTATTCTATTTCAAATGTAGTTTACATCAATCCATGTATACTTTAAATGTGTTTTATATCAATCTACTACTACAAAGACTGAAAAAGAAGAGTTTTAAGTTTGTGGATTTTGTTTTTTTAATAGATCCTTAAGATGGGTCAGAACCACTCTGTGACCTTTACCTGTTATCACTCAGGTTTAGCACTCTCAGCTTCTGCATCTGCCCAATTTCATCCGGAAGGAATTCCAGCTTGTTTGAGCGCAGAGACATCACCGTCACGTTCTTACAGCTCCCAATCTGCAGGGGTGAAACAAAACCCCAGAGGTGTCAGGATGATAACATTCATTGACACTCAGTTTTTAGGTAAGGTAGGAAAACTCAATTTTTACTATGACCCAAAGCAGAAAATACAGAACCTAATCAGAAAGTAATGCCCTGTCGCAGTTGCTGACATCAGGGCGAAGCCAAGGCTTACCTGCGCTGCTCTTCTGAGTGATATATTCTCTTCTTTACATCAATTTACTCATTTACTGCATTTACTATTTTGAACAGAATCAGAGAACTCTTTGGGTTGGAAAAGACCTCTAAGACCATGTCCCCAGGTGCCATGACAAATGTTTCTTGGGGGTTGGTCTCTTCTGCCAGGCACTCAGGGACAGAACAAGAGGACACAGCCTCAAACTGCGCCAGGGCAGGTTCAGGCTGGATGTTAGGAAGAAGCTCTTCACAGCAAGAGTGATTGGCATTGAAATGGGCTGTCCAGGGATGTGGTGAAGGTGTTTGAAAGGAGACTGGATGAGGCATTTAGTGCCATGGGTTAGTTAATTAGAAGGTGTTAGGTGGTAGGTTGGACTCGATGACCTCAGAGGTCTCTTCCAACCTGGTTAGTTCTGTGATTGAACCCCTCCAGGATGAGGACTCCAGCTCCTCCCTGGGCAGCCTGTACCATGCCTAACCATTCTTGCAGGAAAGAAATGGTTCCTATCTAAGCAAATCTAAATCCAAATCCAATCTAAATTTAAACCTAAATCTAAATCCAAATCCAGTCTAAATTTAAATCCAAATCTAAATCCAAATCCAATTCAAATTTAAACCCAAACCTAAAACCAATTCTAAATCCATATCTGAATCCAAATCCAATCCAATTCTAAATCCAGACCCACCCCCCAAATCCAAATCTAAATCTAAATGCAGTCTAAATCCCCTCTGGCAAAATTTGAAGCTGTTTCCTCTTGTTCCATCACCTGATACTAGGGAGAAGAGACCAAATTCCACCTGGCTCCAGCCTCCTTTCAGAGAGCCAGAAGTTTTTCCCTCAGCCTTTTTTTTCCTCTCCAGGCTCAGCAACCCCAGTTCCCTCAGCTGCTCTTCACCAGACCTGTTCTCCAGACCCTTCACCAGCTTCATTGCCCTTCTCTGGACCTATTTTGGCCCCTCAGTGTCTGTCTCAGAGTGAGTGGCCCAACACGGTATGCAGGATTTGAGATGCATCCTCATCAGTGCCCTGTACAAGGTACAGTCACACTCCCAGGTCCTTCATCAGCTCCCAGGGCTGAGCAGGTAAGAAAGATTTGTTCTTCCCCACGGTGCAGAAAAAAACAGCTCTAACAGGTATTTGCTTTGAGTAGAGCTGAAATCTTGGACCTATAACAAAGCATTTCAACCTGTTGTTTAATAAAAGAGAATCAGCTTCTCACTTCTCTGGGCAGCTCAGGCAGGAAATTCTCATCCACAGCCAAGGTCCTCAGGTTGTGAAGGTAGCCGATGGTGGAAGGTAAGGACTCCAACTCGTTACAGCTGCAGTCAAACTCTTCTAACAAAGACAAACTGCAATTGTAAATACACTTGTTAGATGCTGTGCAAGAGGCAGAGAACAGATACCAAGTCTCAAACCTGGGAAAGTGTTAAAGCATCCTACTCCTGCAGACATTATGCCCTGAATGAGGCACCTTTGTTGCAGTGAGGTCTATAATAGTTTGATTTTAGCAAATATTAAGGAATCACAGAATGGGTTTGATTGGAAAAGACCTTGAAGATCATTGAGTCCAACCATTGTTTAACTCTACCAAGTCTGATGCTAAATCATGTTCCTCAGCACCACATCTCTGCCTCTTTGAAACACCTCCAGGGCTGGAGAATCAATCACCGCCCTGAGAACCCTTTCAGTAAACAATTTTCTTCTCTTGTCCAACCTAAACCTCCCCTGGTGCAACTTGAAGCCATTTCAGAGATTCATAGAATGGTTTGGGTTGGAAGGGACCTTTGAAGATCATCCAGTTCCAACCCCCCAGCCATGGGCAGGGACACCTCTCACTAGACCAGGTTGCTCAAGGGCTCATCCAACCTCATCTCATCCTATCACTTGTTACTAGGAAGAAGAGACCAACCCCTGCCTTTTGTGGTGTGACCCATGACAAACAGCATCGCTCCCTTCTACTGCTGCCCCTTCACTGTTCCACACCTACCACCTTCTTTTCTTGGGGGCTTTAATTAAGACTAAAGTTAAATGGCAATACTTATTTCTTCCTCAATGCTTGCTGCTCCCCTGCCCCCTGACCTGGTGCTCAGAACATTGTCTGGGGTGTTTTTTCCTCCCAACTGTTTTGGCAGATCTGCCCTGGTGAGACCTCATCTTGAGTACCGTGTTCAGTTTTGGGCTCCCCAGTTTTAGAGGGACAGGGATCTACTGGAGAGGGTCCAGTGGAGGGCTATGAGGATGATGAGGGGACTGGAGCACTGCCTGAGGAGGAGAGGCTGAGGGACCTGTGACTGTTTAGTCTGGAGAAGAGAAGACTGAGAGGGGATTTAATCAATGTCTATAAACATCTGAGGGCTGGGGGTCAAGAGAGGGGAGACAGGCTCTGCTCACTTGCTGCCTGGGATAGGACAAGGAGTAATGGATGGAAGCTGCAGCACAGGAGGTTCCAGCTCAACACAAGGGGGAACTTCTTGACAGGAAGGGTCCCAGAGCACTGGCACAGGCTGCCCAGAGAGGTTGTGGAGTCTCCTTCTCTNGAGGCACTTAGTGCCATGGTCTGGTTGACTGGATAGGGCTGGGTGCTAGGTTGGACTGGATGATCTTGGAGGTCTCTTCCAACCTGGTGGAGTCCATGATTCAATGATGTCTGTGGGTCCCTTCCAACCCCAGACATCCTGAGATCCTGTGGTCTGCTACGAAGTTCACCTCTGTTTCTCTGTGTCTATGTGAGTCAGAGCTGCAGGGCTGGGCTATGGCTAACTTACCTTTATTCCAGTTTCTTAATGAAAAAAAAAATAAAAGAAAGAAGAAAAGTCTTTCAGTCTTCACATTTTATGAGACATGAAACCAGAAATAGCTATTCCTAACATGGACTTCTCAGAACTTTCCTCTAATTGCTGTATTTCAGCAGAGAGAAAAGCCACAGTGAGTCATAGAGCGATTAGTGACAGAGGCGTGGAAGGGATCCAACAGCTCTGCCAGCTTCTGGGGACAGATTTTCTTTAAAGCAAGCTTTGGTTTCACCTCCATTTATTGCAAACGAGACACAGAACGATTCATAGAATCACAGAATGTCAGGGGCTGGAAGGGACCTCTAAAGCTCACCCAGTCCAACCCCCCTGCCAGAGCAGGATCTCCTAGAGCAGATCACACAGAAACACATCCAGGCAGGTTTTGAATATCTCCAGAGAGGGAGACTCCACAGCCCCCCTGGGCAGCCTGTTCCAGTGCTCTGTCACCCTCACAATTCAGTAAGGTAAAAAAAATCAGTTGTGTCCAGAGAAGGGCAACATCACTGGTGAAGAGCCTGGAGGACATGTTTGGTCACCAGCAGACAAGGGAACTGGGATTGTTCATCATGGAGAAAAGGAAGCTGAAGAGAGACCTCCTGGCTCTCTACAACTGCCTGAAAGGAGGCTGGAACCAGGTGGGCATTGATTTCTTCTCCCAAGGAACAAGCAACAGGACAAGAGGGAACAGACTCAAGTTGCCCCAGCAGAGGTTTAGGCTAGACATAAGGAGCAACTTCTTCCTAGAAAGGGTTGTCAAAGCCTGTCTCAGGCTGCCCATGGCAGTGATGGAGTCCCCATCCTTGGAGGGGCTTCAGAGCCATTTTAAATAATTCTGTGGTTCTATGCTTCTGCCTTTACCTAATTTACACAGAGGGAAGTACAAGAGGCGGCCTGAGGGTTGGAAAAGATGTTTTTGAGCATCCCCTGCACCCTGAGGCATTCTGTGTGGCTCTGTAAAGAGCAAGATGCAGAAAGCCCTCCTTTCACTGGTGATAAGCCGAGCAGATAAGCTCATTGAGCACCCTGACGTTTCCTGTGGCCATCAGAAGATCTGATACTCTCCACGGTAACTGCGGAAGCTTCTCTGGCAGTGAAGGATGACTTGATCAGACAACAGGGCTGTAGGTAGAAGAGATTGTCTGGCACAGACATTCTCAGCTGCTTCCCTTCCTGATGGCATCAGCAGCAGATAAATGAAGATGGCCACGATAAACGCAACAAAATCAAACAATTATGGAATGCAGTGGGTTGAGAAGGACCTCGAAGATCATCTAGCTCCAACCCCCCTGCCGTGGACAGGGACACTTCCCATTAGAACAGGTTGCTCAAGGACACATCCAACCTGGCCTTGAACACCCCCAGGGAGGAGGCATCCACAACTTCTCTGGGCAGCCAATTCCAGTGTCTCACCACCCTCACTGAAAAGAATTTCTTCCCAATCTCCAGTCTAAATCTCCTCTTTTCCACCTTCAATCCACTGCCTGCCATCCTAAATCAGTGTGAAACTCTCTTTTATACCTCCAATTCCCATGCTTACCAGAAGATACTTCAGGGAGTGATTTTGCATTCATCATGGATTGTCCATGAAAGCAGGCTGACAGAAAGAGCTGTAATTCCAACAATGCTAATGCAGCTAAAAGCAAAACCCCCAGAAATCGTTAACTTGCTGTCTTCTTGGGCTACACTGAGATGATTCTGGAGTTTTTGCAGACAAAAATCAGACATGTACCTGCCACTTGGTTTGGCAGCCACAGAAATGAGGCAGTTCACACGTCCTGAGGTAGAGGAGGGATATTTTAAGGTAGATTAGTAGAGAGAAATTCATGGAGAATGAAGAGTGATGTCAGTAAGGGTAGTTCCAGCTCATCACAGTCCCAACTCACAGAGCCACATCTCTTACAGAGTCATAGAATGGTAGGGGTTTGAAGTGACCTCTGGAGGTCACTGAGTCCAATCCCCCTGCCAAGGCAGGATCACCCAGGGCAGGTCACCCAAGAAATGCATCCAGGTGGGTCTTGAAAGTCTCCAGAGAAGGAGATTCCACCACCTCTCTGGGCAACCTGCTCCAGAACTTTGTCATCCTTACAGTGAAGAAGTTTCTCCTTATGTGAATCCTCTTTTGTTCCACTTTGTATTCATTGCCCCTTGGCCCACCATTGAGATGAGTCTGGCCTCATCCTGTTGCCCCCTACCCCTTAGCTCTTGCTGAGCATCGAGCAGATTCCCTCCCAGGCTGCTCTTCTGTAGGCTCAACTGCCCCAGGGCTCTCAGCCTTTCCTCCTCACAGAGATGTTTCAGTCCTTCCATCATCCTTGTGGCCTCTCTTGCACACTCTATCCTATACCCCTGTCTCTCTTGAGCTGGACAGCCCAAAACTGGACCCAGTCCACCAGCTGTGGTCTCACGAGGGCAGAGTAGATGTGCAGAAGAACGTCTCTTGACCTGCTGGCCACACTCTTCTTAATGCACCCCAGGATGGCAGTGGCCTTCTCAGCCACAAGAGCACATTGTTGGCTCATGGTTAACTTATTTTCACCGAGACTCCAAGGTCTTTCTTCATGGAGCAGGTCAACCCCTAACCTGTGCTGCTGAATGTTGTTGTTCCTCCTCAGGTGCAGGACTCTACACTTAGACCTGCTGAACCCCATTAGGTTCCACTTCTCTCCAGCTGCCCAAAGAATCTGAATCCTGACTTTGCCACAGGCTGTGTTTTGGTCCCATCAGGCAAAAGGAATTTTGCAGACTCAAGAACACAGACTCAAGACATGCAGCGTCTGCTCCTGTCGAATGTGGTGTAACCCATCGATGCCATCTTGGGTCCTACAGGTAAAGCCTCCAGCCTTTGGCTCCAAGTTGGCTAAGTCCTAAATCAATGGGAATCTTCTGGTTTTATGTGGAATGTTTCATTAAGCTGTGTCCAGTGTGCATGGTGTCACAGAATCACAGAATTACCCAGGCTGAAAAAGACCTCTGAGACCATCCAGTCCAACCTATCACCTAACCCTTCTAATTAACTAACCCATGGCACCAAGTGCCTCATCCAGCCTCCTCTTAAACACCTCCAGGGATGGGGACTTTACCACCTCCCCAGGCTGCCCATACTAAAGCAAATCTCTCTTGCTGTGAAGAACTTCTTCCTAACATCCAGCCTGAACCTGCCCTGGCACAGCTTGAGGCTGTGTCCTCTTGTTCTGTCCCTGGGTGCCTGGCAGAAGAGACCAACTCCACCTGGCTACAATCTCCCTTCAGGTAGCTGTGGAAGTCTGCCCTGAGCCTCCTCTTCTCCAGGCTGCACACCCCCAGCTCCCTCAGCCTCTCCTCACAGGGCTGTGCTCCAGCCTCCTCCCCAGCCTTGGTGCCCTTCTCTGGACTCATTCAGCACCTCAACATCTTTCTTAAATTGAGGGGCCCAGAACTGGAACAGAACTCAAGGTGTGGCCTAACCAGTGCTGAGTACAGGGGCAGAAGGACTGTCCTGGTCCTGCTGGCCACACTATTTCTGATCCAGGCCAGGATGTCATTGGCCTTCTTGGCCACCTGGGCACACTGCTGGCTTATGTTCAGCTGTCGACCAGTACCCCCAGTTCCCTCTCTGCCTGGCTACTCTCCAGCCACTCTGTCCCCAGCCTGCAGCAATTCTACCCTGTCTCTGTAGGGTAGAACTCTTACAGGCTTGCCTTTTGAACAAGAGTGACAAAAGTGAGGGTGGAGGTTCACCATCAACAACTCAGAAAATGTGGGTTGTCACTTTGACAGTGACAGAGCCCTGGATCAGGCTGCTCAGAGAGACTGTGCAGTCTCCTTCTCTGGAGAGATGCCAAACCTGCCTGGGTGCAATCCTGGGCCAGCTGATTCAGGTGAATGTGCTGTAGCAGGTGGGCTGGACTAGATGATCTCCAGAGGTCCCTTCCAACTCCTACCATGCTGGGATGCTGTGCTTTTATGGTTCTCTGAAGTGCTTTTGTGTCTCATCATGAAACTGGTCCCTGGAGGGAGAGTTCCCTCCTCCACACTGCTTCTCTTTGTGTGACAATAATACACCCTGCAGTGGGTACTACGACTAACATTTAGGAGAACCAGTAGGAAAATATCCAAATGGATGAGTCAGAGCAAAGAAGTTCATTTTGATGTGGGAGACTCTCTCCTCACTACCTGAGAGAAGGGACTTCACTTAGATATCCAACCAATCACTCAGAAATAATGTGGTAAAGAGGAGGTGCTCAGCCATCTGCTCAGCATTAGGACAGCAGAATGCAGCTTTGAGGTGGAATTGAGGCTTCATGGCAAACAGGACTGAAGATAAGGAAAGGAGGTCTCCTTCAATTTCATAAACTCAGTAATTAAGACATATTCTTAAAGGTTTTAACAATTCACCCCCCCTAAATTGCTAAAGACCTTTCTGCGGAGTGTCCTGTACAGATGTGAGCCCTCTGAGCTCTCTCTGCCTGCCAGAATTGATCCCTACACAACAATCTGCACAGCAAAGCTTTGTCCTTTCCTGATTTACAGAATCCCTCAAGGATTGGAAGGGAGCTCTGGAGACCATCCACTCCAAACACCTTACTAAAGCAGGGAGACCTGCAGGAGCTTGTCCAGGATCACAATGGCCTGGGGGGGGTGGAATCTCTCCAGAGAAGGAGATTCCACAACCTCTCTGGGCAGCCTACTTTGCACCTCACAGAAAAGAGGTTTTTCCTCATCTTCAGGTGGAATCTTCTGTGTTCCATCTTTACATAAGCTGAGCTCTGTTTCTTCTCTGTATGTCCCATGCTAGGGGACAGGAAGGCAGAAGTGGCACTTGCAGAGAAGAAAGGCCAGCATAGATGACCCTCAACTGTCCAATGATGGATTGCATCACATGGGTGGCACCTGCAGTTGAAAGCTGAGAGAGCACCAGGGTCAAGCCTCCTCTTCCCTGGCCAGTGTCCCAGGAGGGCTCTTGTCCTTTCTGCCTTCCAGACCAATTCCTGTGATTCTCAATCCACTCCACAATCCAGCTCCTGAATCCGGTTCCCACCCGCTGCTGAGTCCAGACTGGGACTTGCCCAGTGCCTGTCCCCAGCATCAGTGGTGCCCATGGTGCCATCATTGCTATCAGGGGTTGGGTTCCACACTGGTTTGTGTCTCTGTGTCCCTATTCCATGGTGTTGTTCTTCTCTCCATCCCAGTTGGTTTAGTTTCTTTCCCACCCCATCAGTCTCTCTCCCTTCTTCCCTTTCAGTTCCCTTTGGGAAGCAGAGGGGTTCATGGAGAGCCTCTGGCACTTGTTTGGTGCCCAGCCCTGACTCTCAACAACCACATATTCTGTTTTTACCCCCAGCTATCAGTTTACATGACAGTTCACAAGTAAAAGAGCTAGAGGAAGAGGACTCCTACAGAAATATCAAGTCTAAAGATATGTTCTGCTAGAAAGGGAGCTGCTTGGGGTCTGAGCCAACACAAAGAACCACTTTTGGAGACACATTGGCATCCACCTGGAATTTTACTTTAAACTGCAGAGCAAGAAACCCAGGACGTGGCAGGAGACGCCAGCAGGGCAAGGGAGGTGATTCTCCCCCTTTACTCTGCTCTCCTCAGACCCCACCTGGAGTACTGTGTGCAGTTCTGGAGCCCCCAATACAAGAAGGACATGGAACTGCTGGAGCGGGTCCAGAGGAGAGCCACGAAGATGCTCAGAGGGCTGCAGCAGCTCTGCTATGAGGACAGGCTGAGAGAGTTGGGGCTCTGCAGCCTGGAGAAGAGAAGGCTTCGAGGAGACCTTAGAGTGGCTTTCCAGTATCTGAAGGGAGCCTACAGGAAGGCTGGGGAGGGACTATTGACAAGGTCTGGTAATGTCAGGATGAGGGGGAATGGGTTTAAGCTGGAAGAGGGGAGATTTAGACTGGATGTTAGGAGGAAGTTCTTTACAGTGAGGGTGGTGAGACACTGGCACAGGTTGCCCAGGGAGGTTGTGGATGCTTCCTCCCTGGAGGCGTTTAAGGCCAGACTGGATGAGGCCTTGAGCAGCCTGCTCTAGTGGGAGGTGTCCCTGCCTATGGCAGGGGGTTGGAGCTGGATGATCCTTGAGGTCCCTTCCAACCTAAACCATTCTGTGATTCTATGATTCTATGATTCTATGATGCTATGATTTTACACCAGCGATAACCTCAGAGCAAGCAACAGCTAAAGGGCATCATTACTGCTTTGCCTAACAAGATTAATGATGACATTTCCACATGTTCTGTGTCCACTTCATTGATGCTACTTCAATGTATTAAGTAATCTTCGCACATCTGAGAGGCTTTGCAGCCATCTTCTCAAGCAGCAAGCAGCGGCTGTTGCTATGGAGACAGACCTATTTCCCCCAAATACTTCTATCCCTTCAACTTGGGTTTTTGCTGCTCTCATCAGCTAAATTGCAAGTGGTTCACACAGAGAAATAGCTTTGTTCTCTCTCTTTCTTTTCCCTTGGAAAATGAGATTTCATCTCCTCATCACTTACAGCACTTCCAAGCCCACAGAGCGGCGTCGCTCCAGATTGAAACGTTCTCAGCTGGGTGTTGGGCCCACACTTACAAAATGAGAACTCAGCCCAGCTTTGCCCTGTTTTTTTTTTTTTTCTCCAGTTAAAAACCCCCAAACCCTCCACTAGCAGAAGGAAACCCACATTTTGGTGGATGCTGAACATCATGAAGCTTGTACTCACTTTCCGATGGCGTTTGGCAGGATGGTGAGCTGGTTGTCATCCACTTTTAACGTCGTCAGTCTTTTCAACAGCCCTACAAACAGGTGAAGGAGAAGAAGAAGCAGCAAAAGATGAGAGATCCACAGTATTGTTTTAAAATTTCCTTTTTAATTTTTACTTTCTGTAATCATAGAATCATCAAATGGTTTAGGCTGGAAGAGCACCTTAAAGATCATCTAGTTCCAAACACACCACTATAAGCAAGGACGCCTCCTGCTAGATCCAGGTTGCTGATGGCTCCATTCGACCTGGCTTTGAGTGTGGAATCATAGGATGGTTTAGGTTGGAAGGGACCTCAAAGCTCAGACAGTTCCAATCCCCCACAATAGGCAGGGACACCTCCCACTAGAACAGGTCGCTCAAGGCCTCATCCAACCTACCCTTGAACACCTCCAGGGAGGTTGTGGATCACAGAATCACAGAATGTGATCAAAGATCATTCTGTGATCAAAGATCACATTCTGTGATTCTGTGATCCACAAACTCCCTGGGCAACCTGTGCCAGTGTCTCACCACCCTCACTGCAAAGAACTTATTCCTAACATCCAGTTTAAATCTCCCCTCTGCCAGTTTAGACCCATTCCTCCTCATCCTGGCGTGACAAGACCTTGTCAATAGTCCCTCCCCTGCCTTCCTGTAGCCCCCTTCAGGTACTGGAAGGCCACTCCAAGGTCTCCTCAAAACCTTCTCTTCTCCATTGATCATAGAATGGTTAAAGCTGGAAGGGATCTTAGAGATCATTTACTCCAACCTCCCTCTCAACTAGACTCAGGTGCTCAAGGCCACAGCCAATCTGGCCTTGAACATTCCCAGCCTGGAGGCATGCACAGCTTCTCTGGACAGCCCATTCCAGAGTATCACTGTCCTCATACTGAAGATTCATGGAATGGTCTGGGTTGAAAATGACCTTAAAGATCATCTAGTTCCAATGCCCTGCCATGGGCAGTGATAGCTTCTGCTAGCCCAGGTTGCTCACATCCTCACCTAACCTGGCCTTGAACACCTCCAGGGAGGAGGCAGCCACAACCTCCCTAGGCAACCTGTTGTAATGTCTCACCATCCTCACTGGAAAGAACTCAAACTGTAACGATTTATTCCTTCTGTACAAGAGTTAAATGCCCTCTGAACATCCATCTGCATGCTACAGAAAGCACATTAAACAAGAAACAAGAACTCCTGAATTTATGGTGGAGATGTGAAAGATTCAAATGGAGAAGAGCTGTGAATGGCAGCCAGCAACATTCATGGAGCAGAGTGTCATTCATTAGCAATACATGATGGGATCTTCACAGGGCTGATTCAAAATTGGAGAATGGAACAGTTCCACGTTCAAAAGGATGCACTTAGGGAAGTGAAAAAGGTGATGATTTAATGGGCTCGTCAGCTGGGAGCAGAAGAAGAGAGGGAAGGGTCTGAAGTGCTTCCAAAGAAAAGAGAAGGGACCAAGACTGAAATGAAATACCCAGATGCAGAGCGTGATGTGTCTACAAGCACTTTGCTTCCAGAATTGGTATGCATTCTGAATGAGTCAGGAATTCTATGCAGGCAATAGAGCCAAAAGCAGAAAATGAGCAGTCTGAACCACATCTTCAGTGCTCCTGTATGCAGCACCGCTGCAACCAAGGGTGGTAATTGCCATCAAGATCCTCACACCATTAACAGCATCACTTACACTTACTTTCAAATTTAGATCAGATCAATCAGATCTTTCTTTGCCTATTTTCTGTATCAGCACCATCAACAGAATCATAGAATGGTTGAAGTTAGAAGGGAACTCAAAGATCATCTAGTTCCAACCCCCTGCCGTAGGCATACTTTCTAACCATGGCTTTACAAAATGGTCTTTGTGGATTATCCCCACACAGATGTTCTAAACTCCTTTGGAATTTAATGGCAGTTCTTCTCCCAGCTATTAAAAGCCTCATAATAACCACCCACACACACACCAAAACAAAAGAGAGAAGACACAAACAAACCCCTTGACTGCAAAAGATCACAAGAAATCCTGAGCTTTTCTCACCTATGGAGTCTGGCAGTTGCTGCAACATGTTGGATGACAAGAGGAGGTCTTCCAGTCCTTCACATCCTGATATGTCCAAGTCAACAGTTTCTATCCTGTTTTTTGACACATCCAGGTACACCAGCTGTTTTAACTTCCCTATAGACTTAATAGCACGTTACACAGTGTTACTCCAACAGACACACACCAGTTCTGTGCTTTAAGACAAACAGCAGCATTGCAGGCTTAAACCCAGTGATCTCAGCACCTTGTCACTGCAGTTATTTCTCTAGCAGTGGTGTTCTGCCAGCATCCTTGTTCTCAGAACTGCAAAAGGAACTGAAAGAACTGCTGAGGTTCATCCTGGAGCCGAAAATGGTACCTGCATCTCATAGAATCGTAGCATTGTCAGGGCTGGAAGGGATCTCAAGGATCGTCCAGTTCAAACTCCCCTGCCATGGGCAGGGACACCTCACACTAGATCAGGTGGCTCAGAGCCACATCCAGCCTGGTCTGAAATACCTCCAAGGATGAGGCTTATGAGGCTTCAACCATCTCCCTGGGCAACCTGTGTCTCATCACCCTCATGGTGAACAACTTCTTCCTACCATCCAATCTGAATCTACTCTCTTCTAGTTTTGCTCCATTCCCCCCAGTCCTATCACTACCTGACAGCCTAAAAAGTCCTTCTCCAGCTTCCTTGTAGGCCCCCTTCAGATAATGAAAGGCCACAATAAGGTCTCCCCAGAGCCTTCTCTTCTCCAGGCTGAACAATTCCAACTCTCTCAGTCTGTCTCCATAGCAGAGCAGCTTCGGTCCTCTGATCAGCCTCATGGCCCTTCTCTGGACACCTTCCAGCACCTCCATAACCCTCTTGTCCCAGGGGCTCCAGCACTGGATGCAGTGCTCCAGGTGAGGTCTCCCCAGTGCAGAGAAGAGGGGGAGGATCCCTTCCCTCACCCTGCTGCCCACACTTCTCTTGCTGCAGCCCAGGCTCTGGTTGCTCTCTGGGCTGCAAGTGCACACTGCTGGCTCATGTTGAGCTTCTCATCCCCCAGCACCCCCAAGTCCCTTTCCCCAGGGCTGCTCTAAGGCCAGGCACTGCCCAGCCTATATCAGTGCTTGGGACTACTCTGACTTGGATGACTGGTTCATGCTGACTTGTTTCCTAAAGCAAGGGCTTCTTGTGTAGGTTGGTTTAGCACAATCTGTCTCATGAGAGAATTTTAAGACACCTTCTTAGGACACCACCTTGAAAGCTGCAATGGCACAGGCTGAGCTTGCAACTCAATGAAAGTTGAGGCTAAAGCCTCTGCAGGATCTAGCAGCAGTACCAGATGAAACCAGAACCTACTTTCAAGACTGCAAAAGGGGTTGGATTATGTTACTGCTCACCATAATTTATTTACCAAAGTGAGGAGATGGTCACTCCTGTCTTTTACATGCCCCATTTAGGTTACACCAGGTGGAAAACAAGTTGGTTTTCTCCTGCACTATTGGTTTGAATAGCCACAAATACCTAAGGAGCTTTGCTAATGAAGCAGGTCTGCAGTTAGGGATAAGGCACAGGACAGCTAAGAAGTTACATTTGTGTTGAGTAGTGGCTGCAGGATATTCCATCTTTAGCACTCCAAAGACGAAGTTATGCTTCCACTAGAGGAAGAACAGGTTTGTTTCTCAGCGTGTTTGAAGGTGACAACACATAGTTAAGGGCAGGGTTGCTACAGCAGCTGGTCTCTTGGACTAAGGACATGCATTGTCCTTTGCTGGCTAACTGGCACATAGCTGGGCACTGGGACTGCAGCACACTCATGCCACATCTCCCATGCTCAAGTGCAGAACCTCATCAGTCTTCTCTAGATCACAGAATCACAGAATGTCAGGGGCTGGAAGGGACCTCTGAAGCTCATCCAGTCCAACCCCCCCACCACAGCAGGATCTCCTAGACCAGATCACATAGGAACACATCCAGGAAGGTTTTGAATACCTTCAGAGAGGGAGACTCCACAGCCCCCCTGGGCAGCCTGTTCCAGTGCTCTGTCAGCCTCACAGGGAAAGAATTCCTCCTCATGTTTACATGAAACTTCCTATGCCTCAGCTGCCACCCATTGCCACTGGGCATCATCCAGCAGAGCCTTTATGTCTTTATAACCACTGATGAGGTCACCTCTCAGTCTCCTCTTCTCCAAGCAGCACAGCCTCATCTCCCTCAGGCTCTCCTCCTAACAGAGATGTTCCATTCCCTTCAGCATCTTTGTGGCTCTGTGCTGGACTCTCTCAAGCACTTTTATGCCCCTCTAGAAGTGAGGGGCCCACAACTGGACACAGTACTGCAGATGTGGCCTCAGCAGGGCAGAGTGGAGGGGCAGGAGAACCTCTCTCAACCTAGTAAAAATAGCCCTTCTAATACACCCCAGATAGCTCTGCTTGAGCAGGAGTTTGGACAAGATGACCTCCAGGAGTCCCTCCAACCTCAGCCCATCTGCAGTTAGCTAAACAACACATCCACAGTTAGGAATGTGCTCCACATTCATGAAATCTGAGGAACTCATTTCCCCTCGCAACAAGAACTACACAAAACTAAACTTAACCAGGTCCACTTAGAGGCTGTCATCTAATAACACAGCAATTGAAAGATTTCTTGGTAGCAATTAGTAACTCTATGGGCTAGGATGAAGAATCCACTCAAGAAAATGCCCAGGCAGGAAAAGAGCTCCCTACACCACACAGATAATTTGATGACATAAAATAAATGTTCATACCCCGGGTAGTATTTGCAGGGAGTTGTTGTCCATCCACAATTCCTTCAGATTCTGGATTTGTTCAAGAACCTCAGGCTGAGGGAAAAAAAGGCAAAACACAGAACATTATGGAGAGTTCAGTCAATCCATGTGTTCCTTCCTGAGATAAATCCATGTTTTCCTCAGTTAAATAAATCCACACTTTTCTTGAGTGAATAGAAACCAATATTTCCATAAAGAAAAAAGTTCTTTCTTCACCTTCATTTTCTTTTCTTTCCAGCACCCACACTTCAGTTACTGACATTTATTCAACAGAATAGAATAGAATCAGCCAGCTTGGAAGAGACCTCCAAGATCATCCACTCCAACCTAGCACCCAGCCCTATCCAGTCAACTAAACCATGGCACTAAGTGCCTCAGCCAGGCTTTTCCTGAACACCTCCAGGGATAGTGACTCCACCACCTCCCTGGGCAGCCCATTCCAATGCCAATCACTCTCTCTGGGAAGAACTTCCTCCTAACATCCAGCCTAAACCTCCCCCAGCACAACTTGAGGCTGTGTCCCCTTGTTCTGTTGCTGGTTGTCTGGGAGAAGAGACCAACCCCCACCTGGCTACAACCTCCCTTCAGGTAGATGTAGACAGCAATGAGGTCTGCCCTGAGCCTCCTCTTCTCCAGGCTGAACAGCCCCTGCTGCCTCAGCTGTTCCTCCCCAGCCCTGTTCTCCAGAGCCTTCGCCAGCTCTGTTGCCCCATCAGACATGTGATTTTCCAGCTCCCCAGGTGACACTGCACAGTATGGGAGAAGCTGCCAATGCATCATACAACCACAGGCTTCTTTTGACTGGGACTTCCATCTGAATCTGAGGAAGATTTTTTTCCCTGTGAGGCTGACAGAGCACTGGAACAGGCTGCCCTGGGGGGTTGTGGAGTCTCCCTCTCTGGAGATACTCAATAACTGTCTGGACGCATTTCAGTGTGATCTGCTCTAGGTGATCCTGCTCTGGCAGGGGGGCTGGACCAGATGAGCTTTGGAGGTCCCTTTCAGCCCCTGACATTCTGTGATTCTGCGATTCTAAGACGGTTGAGTCCCACCATGCTCTAAGTACCAAGTCCAGTGCTAACCCACGTCCCTCAGCACCACATCTCTGCCTCACTGAAACACCTCCAGGGGTGGAGGTTCAAAGTCTCTTCCCATCTTTGAGAACCTTGTCAGGGAAGATGTTTCTTCTAATCTCCAATCACCAGCTGAAACAGAAACTGCCCAACTGGAGAGCTCAACCTCTCAGCTTCCCATGTGGCTGTGGATTGTGTTGCTGTGAAAAAATGTTTACTTGATGCTCTAATGATAATTTATTTCAATTTGCCTCCTTCCATTGGAACTTTATTGTCCCCCAATGGTTAAAATCAGCTCTAATTTTCCAGGCTAAATTGATTAATGGTCATTTTATACTATTTGTCCCCGTGATAATTAATGTTTCTTTATTCCTCCAGAGTGTTCTCTGATTAAGGTTATTAGAGACAATCAGAATTTCCCCTCTCAAGTTGAATTTCCTTTTAAATTCCTCTCATTAGGCACAAACCCTTCTCACAGACAGCAAACTGCTTCTATGCTGTCCATGTAACAGTTAGATTTGAAATAACTAGAGCATGGGCTATGCTAGGCCACGATGATGCCAGGAGTCAGGGCTTAGTTTTGGGCACCTCCCTCCAAGAAGGACATTGAGAAGCTGAAGCAGGTCTAGAGAAGGGTAACAAAACTGGTGAAGGGTCTGGAGAACAGATCTGGTGAGGAGCAGCTGAGGGAGCTGGGGGTGTTCAGCCTGGAGAAGAGGAGGCTGAGGGGAGACCTTCTGGCTATCTACAACTCCCCAAAGGGAGGTTGGAGCCAGGTGGGAGTTGGACTTCTTCCCAAGGAACAGGGGATAGGACAAGAGGAAAAGGCCTCAAGTTGCATCAGGGGAGGTTTTGGTTGGACACGAGGAAAACTTCCTCCCCACAGGGGTTGTCAAGGCCTGGCCCAAGGGCAGTGGTGGAGTCTCCATCCCTGGAGAGGTTTCAAAGCCATGGAGATGTGGTGCTGAGTGGTGAGCTGGCAGTGCTGGGTTTAGGGTTGGGCTCCATGATCTTAAAGGTTTTCTTCTAGATAGAAACATTATTTTTTTACACTGAGGGTGGTGAGATCCTGTCCCATGTTGCCCAGACAGGTGGTAGCTGTTCCACCCCTGGGACTACTGCAGGTCAGGTTGCTTGGGACTCTGAGCAGCCTGCTTTAGCTGCAGCTGTCCCTGCTGGCTGCAGGGGAGTTGGACTGGATGACCTTGAAAGGTCTCTTCCCACCCAAAGCAATCTGTGAATCTATGATTCTAAAAGCACAGGTCCTCCTGAACGTCCCTGGTAGTGACAGGGCTCAAAGAGGGTGAACACAATTTGGGAACAGAATTGAATCCACCAGGTTGGAAGAGACCTCCAAGATCATCCAGTCCAACCTAGCACCCAGCCCTATCCAGTCAACCAGACCATGGCACTAAGTGCCTCAGCCAGGCTTTTCCTGGATGTCCCTCAGGGATCAGTGCTGGGCCCCATCCTCTTTAACATCTTCATAGACGATCTGGATGAGGGCATCGAGTCAGTCATCAGCAAGTTTGCAGATGACACTAAGCTGGGGGCAGATGTGACTGAGTTGGAGGGCAGAAGGGCTCTGCAGCGGGACCTTGACCGCCTGGACAGATG
>WAAF01019599.1:18374-32009 GCA_013400475.1 Tricholaema leucomelas
TTCCAGCACCTCAACATCTCTCTTGAACTGAGGAGCCCAGAACTGGACACAGTACTCAAGGTGTGGCCTCACCAGTGTGGAGTATAGGGGTAGAATAACCTCCCTCCTCCTACTGGCCACACTGTTCCTTATACAGGCCAGGATGCCATTGGCCCTCTTGGCCACCTGGGCACACTGCTGGCTCATCTTCAGCTACTCTCCACCAGTACCCTCAGGTCCCTTTCCTCCTGGCTGCCCTCCAGCCACTCTGTCCCCAGCCTGTAGCACTGCTTGGGGTTGTTGTGGCCAAAGTGTAGAACCCTGCACTTGGCCTTGTTAAATCTCATCCCATTGGCCTCTGCCCACCCATCCATCCTGGCCAGGTCCCTCTGCAGGGCTCTCCTACTTTCCAACAGCTCCACACCTGCTCCTAGCTTGGTGTCATCTGCAAACTTACTGATGCTGGACTCAATCCCTTCACCCAGATCGTCAATAAAGATGCACTGATCCATGGGGAACACCACTAGTGACAGCTGCCAACTGGATGTGACACCATTCACCACAACTCTTTGGGCTCAGCCTTCCAGCCAGTTCCTGACCCAGCACTGGCTGGGGGTGAACTGGGTGAGACAAGAGTTTCTCTTAAGGTTTATCCTCTTAACATGTTTATAGTTCTGCAGGACGAAGTCAGTGAGGTCTCCTTGAACCACACTTAAAAAAAACCCCACCAACCTCAGACTGTTTGTGAGAAGGGTCAGCTCCTATAGATTAACAGAATGCTTTGGGCTGGAAGGGACCTGGAAGATCATCTAGATGTAGCAGGTACATTACAGATAAAGATACTACAGACAAAGGGAAGATGATTACTTTCTCCACTGAGAACATCCCCCATAGCTATTAAATCTCAGGAAACCCAACGCTTATCTTAGTGATCAGTTAGGGACAGAAATTCCTCATGGAGTCCAAAACTGACTTCTGCCAACAGCAACTCCTAATATTTTCAAGCTGTAAGGGTAGATATTAACTAATTAACATGTAACTGACACAAGTTTGTTTGGTTTTATTTTCACTGAGATCATTTTGGGACATGGCTGTGGTGATGTTGGGTTGATGGTTGGACTCGATGATCTTAGAGGTCTTATTCAACATTAATGATTCTGTGATCAGTTCATCCCACATGGAAATGTTCCAGCATTGGCTTCCAGCTCAGAATGAGAGCTCTGTGACCTTCATAGAGTGGTTTGGGTTGGAAGGGATCTCCAAAGGTGGTCTAGTCTAACCTGTTTGCATGCACCATGCACATCCTGCATGCAGTCTTGTTGGCCAAGGAGCCAAGGGTAGCCTGGGCTGTGTTCATAAGAGTGTGGCCAGCAGGTCAAGGGAGGTTCTCCTCCACCTTTGCTCTTTCCTGGTGGAGGATTGTGTCCAGTTCTGGGCTCCCCAGTTCAAGAGGAACAGGGATAGACTGGAGAGTGCCCAACAGAGGCCACAAGGATGCTGAAGGGTCTGGAACGTCTCTGTGATGAGGGAAGGCTGAAAGCCCTGGGGCTGTTTGGCCTGGAGAAGAGCAGCCCCAGAGGGGATCTGACCAATGTTTATCTACAGGGTTTGGGGCAAGAAGGGGTCAGGCTCTTGTCAGTGGTGCCCAGGAACAGCACAAGAGGCAATGGGGACAAAATGGAAGCCAGGACATTCCAGCTGAGCAGGAGGAGAAAGTTTGGTGCGAGGGTGCTGGAGCCCTGGAGCAAGCTGCCCAGAGAGGTTGTGGAGTTTCCTTCTCTGGAGACTTTCAAGACCCATCTGGATCCATTCCTGTGTGGCCTGCTCTGGTTGATCCTGCTCTGGTAGGTGGGGTTGGACTCAATGATCTCTGGAGGTCCCTTCCAACCTCTACCATTCTGTGATCCTGTGATCCTCCACTAGATCAGGTTGCTCAGAGCTTTATCAAGCCTGACTTCGAGTATCAACAAGGATGGGGTCTCAACCACCTCCCTGGGCAAACTGTTCCAGTGTTCGTACACCTGGCGTGGTTCATCTGAATTGCTGAAACCTGCTGTCAGTGAAGCACATCCTATTAGCAACACTGACCTCAGGAACACTGACCCAGCTCAGGGGCAATGCACAGGGCAATGGCTCCTTAGCACATGGAATCTTAGACTCGTAGAAAGGTTTAGGTTGGAAGGGACCTCAAAGCTCAGCCAGCTCCAAGCCCCTGCCATAGGCAGGGACACCTCCCACTAGAACAGGTCACTCAAGGCCTCATCCAACCTGGCCTTGAACACCTCCAGGGAGGTTGTAGATCACAGAATCACAGAATGTGATCTTTAATCCACAGGCTCCCTGAGCAACCTGTGCCAGTGTCTCACCACCCTTACTGCAAAGAACTTCTTCCTAACATCCAGTTTCAATCTCCCCTCTGCCAGTTTAAACCCATTCCTCCTTGTCTTGTCTGTCATTACAAGACCTTGTCAATAGTCCCTCCCAGCCTTCCTGTAGCCCACTTCAGATACTGGAAGGCCACTCCAAGGTCTCCTCAAAGCCTTCTCTTCTCCAGGCTGCAGAGCCACAACTCTCTTGTCCTGTTCTCACAGCAGAGCTGCTGCAGCCCTCTGAGCATCTTGGTGGCCTCCTCTAGACTTGCTCCAACAGCTCCATGTCCTTCTTGTGTTGGGGGCTCCAGAACTGCACACAGGACTCCAGGTGGGCTCTCAGGAGAGCAGAGCAAAGGGGCAGAATCCCCTCCCTTGCCCTGCTGGCCACACTGCTCTTGCTGCAGCCCAGCACACAGTTGCTGTCTGGGCTGCACTCACACTGCCAGCTCATGTTGAGCTTTTCACCACCCCAGACCCCCAGGGCCTTTTCCTCAGGGCTGCTCTCAGCCATTCCCCACCCAGCCTGGAGTTGTGCTTGGGATTGCTACAACACAGCAAAGCCTTTCAAGCCAAAGCTTCATGTCCCATCCCCAGAGTCACCAAACCAGAGAAGCTTTCTATCAAATACTGGTGCATTTCTTACCAGTTCAGAGAATTCATTATTGCCCAGATCGAGCCTCTCCAGCTGAGTCAGTTTGTGCATTGACCTGTAACAGAGGAGGAGACATCCAAGATGAAATTCTGACTTGCAAATCGTCCACCAAGATGGGTTTAGATCAAAATAAATCTCAGGTGGCACTAACATGGCATGAAAGAACCACAGCAGACTGCTGCTGGTGCAGATGAGAACACCACGCTCCAGCTTCCAGGCATGAGCTGGGGTTCTTGAATTACAAAGTTCAATTCTTCTTCAAAAGCAACATTTCTCTGAGTGTCAAAATAAATGAAAAAAAAAAATCTTGATGCCAGTTTGCCTAGCTGCTGGAGAAAAATGACTTTTATTTATTAGTGATGGAAAAATAACTCCCCAAATGGTGACATTTTGGGTACAGACCTCTAAAGCTCTTAGCAGCTTCTTTGTAAACCACCACAGAGTGGCTCTTCCTGACAGAAGGGTGGCTGTTGCCTCTCTAAAACTGCACTCAGCTACAGCCACCATGGGGAATCCCAACAGAATCCCATCAAGAAGCAGCTTCAGGAGAAGGATCAGCATGCTAAAGGAGTTAAGGGGAAGACTGGGCTTGTTTTGGGGAGCTGATGGGTCCCCTCCTCTTTGAGTTGTGGTACAGGTGACCCAAAACATGGGTTCCGTTAGGGCATACATAAGAGGTAGTACGCAGTGGCACCTGCTGCTTGCCAATGCCTGACAAAAATCAGAGGGAATAATGAAAATCTGTTATCATATCACACTCAATACTTAGTCTGCAGGATGATCTGGAAAGCTGGAAGCTACTCAAGAAGCAATTCCACCAGCAGGGTAGATGAGGATGCTGCAGAACAATCGTGAAGTCACCTGGGCAAATAATTCCTTTTTCTACTATAATCCTCATTAAAATAGCAGTAAAAGAATGTTTGTAACTCCCAGGGCGCTCTAACTGCACCTTGCTTTCCTTTGGAAAGGTCTTCCAAAAGCTGGCTGATGTTATGCAGACCCAGAGAAACACTACCTTTGACAAACAAAGCTTCAGCCCACTGAAGTCGGCTCAGCTACAGCCCTTTTCTCTTAGGATAACTCATATGCCCCTTACAAAGGTTTATGTTTTCTCCAGCTTACTTGTCCCAAAACTTTCACCATTGTCACAGAACCATAGAACTGTTAAAGTTGGAAGAGATCTTTGAGATCTTTGGTCTAGTTGCTCAGCTAGAGCTCAAAAGCCCTCCCCTGCTATCATAGAATCATAGAATCAACCAGGTTGGAAGAGACCTCCAAGATCATCCAGTCCAACCTAGCACCCAGCCCTATCCAGTCAACCAGACCATGGCACTAAGTGCCTCAGCCAGGCTTTTCTTGAACACCTCCAGGCACGGTGACTCCACCACCTCCCTGGGCAGCCCATTCCAATGCCAATCACTCTCTCTGGGAAGAACTTCCTCCTAACATCCATCCCGTACCTCCCCTGGCACAACTTGAGACTATGTCCCCCTGTCTTTTGACTGATTTGTTATTAACCTCATGTGCACTGAACTCTGCCCTGGTGAGGTCACAGCTAGAGGACTGGGTCCAGTTCTAGGGTCCCCAGTTCAAGAGAGACAGGGAACCTACTGCAGAGAGTCCAGTGGAGGCTCATAAAAGTCCTGAGGAGCCTGGAGCATCTCTGTGAGGAGAAAAGGCTGAAAACCCTGGGGCTGTTGAGCCGCAAAGAGCAGCCCCAGATGGGATCTGAGCAATGCTCAGCAAGAGATAAAGGACCTCTGGGGGGCAAGAGGATGGGGCCAGACTCTTCTCAGTGGTGCCCAGTGATAGGACAAGGGTGATGGGCACAAACTGGAACCCAGGAGGTTCAGAATCACAGAATTCTGAACCTGAATTCCACCTGAAGAGGAGGAGAAACTTGTTTATTGTGAGGGTGCTGGAGCCCTGGAGCAGGCTGCCCAGAGAGGTTGTGGAGTCTCTTTGTCTGGAGAGCTTCCAACCCCAGCTGAGCATTGTGCTGCTGGGCCTACTGCTATGGGTGCCACTGCCTTAGCAGCACAGCTGGACCAGATGATCTCCAGAGGTCCTTTCCAATTCCCACCATGCTGGGATTGTGTGAAAAGTGTTTAGTGATTATGACTTCCCAAACTTACTTTGAAGTCCCACAAGATTGAAAACACCTTGAAACTAGACCTGGAAACCCAACACCAGCATCTCTCTGTTAGTTACAGACATAACTCCTGTCCACACATACACAGAATGACATCTTTTGGGGTGTCAAGCTCCAGAACTCTTTGGAGATGACAGGAATCCACAGCACAACCCAGGTATTTCACACCACGTCCTACCTTTGAACAGAGCCTAAAAAGCTTTGGTTTGTGCTACTCCACATTGATCAGAAAAGTCAACTTCTAAACCTTCCTTGGTGTAATTACCACCACCAGATACTTAATTTGAGAAGCTGCAACATTTTCTTGGAGGATGATGAACTGCAATTAGATGCTGCTCTATCTGAAGATTACACTCAGTGCCTCCTGGAATATTTGATGAGGCTTTGGGTGTTTGGTTGTTTTTTTTTTTTTCATTAGCTTGTGATATTTTTATCCCTTTCATGCAATTTCTTCTATTTTTCTTCTTGAGAGGAGCTTCATTCTATTTTTCACTTTTCTTTTCACAAGAGGTCATTCCCTAAAGGTGGGCCAGGCAAGGTGCAATTATGAGTAATGCTCAGTGAAATATTCATCACTTTGGTGATGTAATGGAAGAGAAGTGAGGTGCTAATAAAACCCTACAGCCAAAATTGCCACATAAATCTACACCCAGATCACATTTGGATCTCTTCTGCCACTGTTCAGTGACTGCTGGAGTGCTGTGGAGGAGGTCTGGACATCAGCTGTGGAACCTCAAGGTAGGTGCAGAAGAAAATGGATCTTTTTTTTTCAGTTTACCTTTACACAGTAATGGGACATGGCTCTCAGAAAGCCCACAAACCCTTGAAAGCCAGTACAGACAGAGATGGTGCTCAGATACCTACAACTGTAGGAATCCCAGCACATAGGGATGGTTCTCAGACACCTACAGCTGCAGGAAACCCAGCAGAGAGGGATGGTTCTCAAACATCTACAACTGCAGTAAACCCAGCACAGAGAGACTAAACCTATCAGAGAGAGATGGTTCTCAGACACCTACAACTGCAGGAAACCCAGCACAAAGAGACTAAAACCATCAGAGAGAGATGACTCTCAGAAGCCTACAACTGCAGGAATCCCAGCACAAAGAGATGGTTCTCAGACACCTACAACTTCATGAAACCCAGCAGAGAGAGAGGGTCCTCAGACATCTACAACTGCAGGAATCCCAGCACAGAGAGACTAAACCCAGCAGAGAGAGGTGGTTCTCAGAAGCCTACAACTGCAGGAAAACCAGCACAGAGAGACTAAAATCAGCAGAGAGAGATGGTTCTCAGAAGCCTACAACTGCATGAAAACCAGCAGAGAGAGATGGTTCTCAAAAGCCTACAACTGCAGGAAAACCAGCACAGAGAGACTAAAATCAGCAGAGAGAGATGGTTCTCAGAAGCCTACAACTGCATGAAAACCAGCAGAGAGAGATGGTTCTCAGAAGCCTACAACTCCATGAATACCAGCATGGAGAGATGGTTCTCAGGCACCTTCAATACCATGAAACCCAGCACAGAAAGATGGTGATCAAACACCTACAAGGCATCATAGAATCACAGAATGTCAGGGCCTGGAAGGGACCTCAAAAGATCATCTAGTCCAACCCCCATGCCACAGCAGCACAGAGAGAAGGGAAAATCTAACTCACAGTACACAACCCTGTAGTATCTGACCCAAATCCTCCTACATAGGACAATCCCTGCCCTGCTCCTTCTGGCCACACTCTTGCTGATTCAGATGAGGATGCTGAAGGTCTTCTCAACCACTTGGGCACACACTGGCTCATCTTCAGCCACTGTGAACAAATTCCCCCAGGTCCTTTTTCACCAGGCAGTTTGCAGCCTCTCTGCCCTAAGCCTGGAGCCTTCACAGCGTTGCTGTGACTCAAGCGCAGGACCCGACACTTGTCCTTGTTGAACCTTTTCTCCGAGAGCTAACAGCCCACGAGCGAGGAGCAGTTGTGCAGAGACACAACCAGACCTACGCAGCCTTGAATACAGCTACAGAGGTGAGATAACACTGCTGCACAACTCATGTCTGCTTCATCATGCTTCTACACAGAGATGCCTGAGAGATTTCTAACAGTTCCATACTCAATTTCCTTGTGCGACAACACACAGAGTTCTGTTTTCATTTGTGATCAACAGAGACCATAACTTCCTGCAGAAATAAAAAGCAAATAAAGACAAATCTGCTCAGAGAGGTTGTGGAGTCTCCTCCACTGAGATTCCAAAGCCAACTGTGCATAGTGATGCTAGGCAAGCTGCCGTGGGTGCCTTGATTTAGCAGGGGGCTGGGGGTGGATGATCTCCAGAGCTCCCTTCCTACCTCCACCATAATGTGGCCCTGAGAATACAGCGCAGACCATGATGCCTAAAGCAACTGCATCTCTGAAGACAAAGCAGCTCTAGAAGCCCTCAGTGAGCCATGGCAGCATGCTTCTTCATTACCATAATTAACACCAGAAGTCAGGAGCTGAGAGCCCAAAAAGCATCCTTCTGCCTTGGCTATCAGAAACAGCACCATGGCAAACACAGGGCTGGACACATCATCTGGGTTAGGCTCATGGGAAAGCCACCCAAAATATCCAGCTGGATTGAACATTCTGGACTAAGGGGCAGCCTTCATCAGCCTTTGCCTGCCAGAGCTGTTTGTTTTCATAACATAGTTTTGGAGAACTACCTCAACACAGTCTACTCGTGCTGACGCTCCTGCTGCTGCCATTTCTGGTGCCTGAACAGCTGCTGACTCCACATCCTCTGCTGTGTGCTGCCAGGCGATGGGCAAGGGCACTCTCCATCTTCACATGCTAAGATGAGAAAAACCAGTTTCAATGCCCAAAGGATGGAACTGCTGCTGCAGAAGGTGTCTAAGCATAACCAACGCATCTACAGCACCGGAGGCTTGGGAGACTACAAATTCTGCACCAATGGACTAAAATAGAAGCAGCACAGAGACCAGAGTCCCACCTAGAGAAACTGCTAATCAAGCTCTTCCATGATTCGGTCAGAATAAGAACACCTGGACATTAAAACCCCCTGGGCAGCCTGATCTAGTTGGAGGTGTGTTGTGGAGGGCCCGTAGGCCTGAAAATGAGCTTATTTATGCCTTGCCCTGCCTGGACGTGTTTTTCTGCCCATAACCAGAGGTAAACGAGCACAAAGGGGCACAACAGACCTTGTGCCACAAAGTCTGTCCTGCCCAGGGCCCCTGATTGTGTAAGGTGGTTGTGTAAGCCCCCACATGCTCAGCTCCTGCCTGCCTAGTGTAAGGCCTGTGTGATTGCTATATTGGGAGGTCCAGGCGTGTGGCTTTTGCCTATCACGGTAAGGTTTGGCTGGCTGCCAACCTGACTGGTCATTCTGGTGGCCAAAGGGCCATGAGGGGTACACCGGTAAACAACATGCTTACTCCCCTGCATTGCTTGCCTGCCTGCCTGCTCACTTGCAGGGCTCACTCAAGCCTGCCTGTATATATGTGGAGCTCAGGCTCCCATGCAGCTGTGCATCCCATCGCACACCTGCTGCCTTATGATTGCCTGGTGTGCGCCACTGCCGCAAGCTGCCAGGAGCAGATCCACTCGTCTGCAGGCGGTCAGCCTGAGCAGCCAGCGTGAGACCGTGCTCAGACTGCACACATCGTCCTTCCTCTGCACCTGGAGATCCTGCCTACGAAGTCAGCAGCACAAGGGCAGAGACAATCCTTTCCCCTGAAGCCGGAGGATTCCAGCCTCGACGTCCACGGGCAGATTGGACACTGGTATAGGCTGTGACGTAGCCCTGGAGGGTGATTGATAATTAATCAAAACTTGTGAGTAAATGCTTTGATGCCTCTGTAATGTCTATTGCCTCCTGCCATAGAGCAGAAAGAGCTTTCAGCCCACCCTTGCTGGGCAAGCAGCATACTGACCCCAAGCGGCATTAAGGCACAGGGAAAATCCTCTCTCTGTTTAATAGGGAGCTGGGGTTGTTTAGCCTGGAGAAGAGCAGGCTCAGGGCAGACCTCATTGCTCTCTACAACTACCTGAAGGGAGGCTGTAGCCAGGTGAGGTTGGTCTCTTCTCCCAGGCAACCAGCAACGGGACAAGGGGACACAGTCTCAAGCTGTGCCAGGGGAGGTNGTTGAGGGTGGTGAGAGTTTAAAATATTGAAGTTAATAAACATATATATATATATATATATATATAATAAAATATCCTCTGGCATCAATTAACTTCTCCCCTCCACCACAATCGGCGTAGGCTGCAGAATGCCCCTCCGCAACAAGGTGGCCCTGCTCACTGCAGGCAGGTTGGTCAAGATGACCTTTAGGGTCCCTTCCAGCCTGACACAATCTGTGAATCTCATTTCAGGTAAAAGAATTTGTGTGCAAAATGTAAGGATTTACGAACACACTACTGACTTAGAGTCATGGAATACCAGACTGGTTTGGGTGAGAAGGGATCTTTCAAGGCCACTCAGTCCAACCCATCTGCAGTCAGCAGGGACAGCTGCAGCTAGATCAGGTTGCTCAGAGCCCCAAACAACCTGACCTGCAGTGGTTCCAGGGATGGGACAGCTACCACCTCTCTGGGGAACCAAAGCCAGGATCTCATCATCCTCAGTGTCAGACATTTCTCCCTTCTCTCCAGTCTGAATCTCCCTCTTTCAGTTCAAACCAACACCTCTTGTCCTGTCATAACAGGCCCTGCTCAAAACTCTGTCCCTAGCTCTCTGGTCAGCCCCTTGAAGCACTGAAAGGCCACCAGAATGTCTCCCTGCAGCCTTCTCTTCTCCAGGCTGGACAGCCCCAACTCTCTCAGCTTGGCCTCACATCAGAGGGCTTCCAGCTGTGGCCTCCTCTGGGCCTGCTCCAACAGGTCCCTGTCTGTGCTGTGAGCACTCCAGAGCTGGCCTCAACACAGCAGGTTGGGGTTCAGCAGAGCGTAGCAGAGAGGCAGACTCTCCTCCTTGCCCCTGCTGCCCACATTGCTGGGGATCAGCCCAGGACAGGGCTGCTTCTGGACTGGCAGTTCATCTCCAGCTTTTCACCCACCAACACCCTCAAGTCCTTCTCCAAAGAGCTGCTCTGCAGCCCTTCATCCATCAGCCTGGACTGATATCAAAGTTGGTCCTGATCCAGGTGCAGAACTTGCTTTTGCCCTAGTTGGATGTCCTGACCTCAACCTGTAACTCCTATTGACCCCCCTCAGCTTTCCTAGCTGGCACCAGGAGCTTCAGCAAGAGTTGGAGTGAGTCACTAAAGAACAGCACAGGATGCAGCACGAATCCAACCAGTAGATGATTTTAGGGTAGACTGATGATTTCAACACAGGGATGTTCTGCTGCTTGGATAGTAAATAGATGGAAGAAACATCACCAGAACATTAGGAGAAGAGGAAGCTGAGGGAAGACTTCATTGCTCTCTACATCTCCCTGAAAGGAGGTTGAAGCCTGCTGGGGATTGGTCTCTTTTCCCTAGAAATCACAGAATTAAGCAGGTTGGAAAAGAATTCTAAGATCATTGAGTCCAACCTATCACCCAACTAATTAACTAACCCATAGCACTAAGTGCCTCATCCAGCCTCCTCTTAAACACCTCCAAGGATGGGGACTCCACCACCTCCCCAGGCAGCTCATCACAATGCTGTGAAGAAGTTCTTCCTAACATCTAGCCTGAACCTGTCCTGGCACAGCTTGAGGCTGTGTCCTCTTGTTCTGTCCCTGGGTTCCTGGCAGAAGAGACCAACCCCTGTCTGACTACAACCTCCTTTCAGGTGACAGAACAAGAGGAAGTTGCCTGAAATTGTGCCAGGGGAGGTTTAAGTTAGACATTAGGAACAATTTTTTTTCCTGCAGGAGTGATCAGGCGTTGGAAGAGGCTGCCCAGGGAGATGGTGGAGTCACCATCCCTGGAGGTGTTCAAGAAATGTGCGGGCATGGTGCTTTGTCAGTGCTGGGACCAGTGCTCTTTAACATCTTTGTCAGTGATATGGACAGAGGAATTGAGTGCACCCTCAGTAAGTTTGCAGATGACACCAAGCTGTGTGGCACAGCTGACTTGCTGGAGGGCAGGGATGCCATCCAGAGGGACCTGGACAGGCTGGAGAGGTGGGCCCAGGCCAACCTCATGACGTTTAACAAGGCCAAGTGTAAGGTCCTGCACCTGGGTCGGTGCAATCCCAGGCACAGATACAGGCTGGGTGATGAATGGCTGGAGAGCAGCCCTGAGGAGAAGGACCTGGGGGTCTGGGTCGACGAGAAGCTCAACATGAGCCGGCAGTGTGCACATGCAGCCCAGACAGCCAACCGAGTGCTGGGCTGCATCAAGAGAAGTGTGGCCAGCAGGGCAAGGGAGGTGATTCTCCCCCTTTACTCTGCTCTCGTCAGACCCCACCTGGAGTACTGTGTGCAGTTCTGGAGCCCCCAATACAAGAAGGACATGGAACTGCTGGAGCGGGTCCAAAGGAGAGCCACGAAGATGATCAGAGGGCTGGAGCACCTCTGCTATGAGGACAGGCTGAGAGAGTTGGGGCTCTTCAGCCTGGAGAGGAGAAGGCTTCGAGGAGACCTTAGAGTGGCTTTCCAGTATTTGAAGGGAGCCTACAGGAAAGCTGGGGAGGGACTATTTACACGGTCTAGTAATGTTAGGACGAGGGGGAATGGGTTTAAGCTGGAAGAGGGGAGATTGAGACTGGATGTTAGGAGGAAGTTCTTTACAGTGAGGGTGGTGAGACACTGGCACAGGTTGCCCAGGGAGGTTGTGGATGCTTCCTCCCTGGAGGCGTTTAAGACCAGGCTGGATGAGGCCTTGAGCAGCCTGCTCTAGTGGGAGGTGTCCCTGCCTATGGTGGGGGGTTGGAGCTGGATGATCCTTGAGGCCCCTTCCAACCTAAACCATTCTATGATTCTATGATTCTATGTGCTGATTGCCATGATGCTTTTGGTTTGAAGGTTGGACTCGATGATCTTAGAGGTCCCCATGGTGGTGTTGGTTTGAAGGTTGGACTCGACGATCTTAGAGCTCTTTTCCAACTGAAATAATTCTATGATTCTCTGACTGTGGTTTCAAGGATGTGCTTCCCACCACCACCACCAGGTGAAACCTGCATCACCAAGCTACGTGATATATCACAGAATCACAGAATTAACCAGGTTGGAAAAGACCTCTAAGATCATTGAGTCCAACCTATAACCCAACAGCTTCTAATTAACTCAACCATGGCACCAAGTACCCCATCCAGCTCCGTCTTAAACACCTCCAGAGATGGAGAATATGATTCCTATCTCCAAAAAAATCACCACATGCTTTATTCTGAGCTGCTGCTTTTGCATGGAATGAATGAACACACATGAAACACAGAGCTGATTTTAGGCTGTGAGACTCAAACTGCAACTTTATCCCTCTTTCCTCATGTGTTTTGCCAGAGAGCAGGAAGGAGACCTAGCTTCAGATGTTGAATAATTAAGAGGATGAACCATGTTCAAATGGTGCTAACAAATATCTGATGACTGAAAGTTAACTGAATCAGCTAACCCAAAAAAACAAGAGTAGAAGAATATACTTGCAACACAGGTTGCTTATTTATTAGTCTTTTTGATTCCTCTTTCTGCTGAGGTATGGCCTAAAGACAGGTTGAAGACATCAAACCCAAGATTATTTCTAAAGGCAAAGTCAAAGAAATAGAATGGGGAAGTGTCAGGAGAAAAAAAGACAAGGATGAATTTGAGGCCAGAAATGTCACGACTGGAAAAGTATCTACAAATAAATGGAGGAAAAAGGATGGAAGTAGTCAGAGATGGAAAGGAGCATCTCAGAGAATGGAAAAGCAGAAGGACAAGACCCTGCTGAGCTATGCAAAATATCTACTCTATATAGTATACTCAGCCCTGCTGAGGCCACATCTGCAGTACTGTGTCCAGTTCTCGGCCCCCCACTTCAAGAGGGACATAGGACTGCTTGAGAGAGTCCAGCACAGAGCCACAAAGATGCTGAAGGGAATGGAACATCTCTGTTAGGAGGAGAGCCTGAGGGAGCTGGGGCTGTGCTGCTTGGAGGAGACTGAGAGGTGACCTCATCAGTGGTTATAAAGATGTGCAGGGTGAGTGGCAGGAGGCTGGGGCCAGGCTCTGCTGGGTGATGCCCAGTGACAGGACAAGGGGCACTGGGTGGCAGCTGAGGCATAGGAAGTTTCATGTAAACATGAGGAGGAATTTTTTCCCTGTGAGGGTGACAGAGCACTGGAACAGGCTGCCCAGGGGGGCTGTGGAGTCTCCTTCTCTGGAGATATTCCAAACCTGCTTGGATGTGTTCCTGTGTATCATAGTATCATAGTATCATCAGGGTTGGAAGAGACCTCATAGATCATCAAGTCCAACCCTTCACCACAGAGCTCAAGGCTAGACCATGGCACCAAGTGCCACGTCCAATCCTGCCTTGAACAGCTCCAGGGACGGCGACTCCACCACCTCCCTGGGCAGCCCATTCCAGT
>WAAF01019599.1:40999-51036 GCA_013400475.1 Tricholaema leucomelas
GGACAGGCTCTGCTCACTTGCTCCCTGGGATAGGACAAGGAGCAATGGATGGAAGCTGCAGCACAGGAGGTTCCACTTGAACACAAGAGGGAACTTCTTGACTGTAAGGATCCCAGAGCACTGGCACAGGCTCCCCAGGGAGGCTGTAAAGTCTCCTCTGGATCCTTTCAAGGCCTGTGTGACCTGAGCTAGATTGTATGGTCCTGCTGTGGACTCGATGATCTCTTTGTGTCTCTTCCAACCCCTGACATCCTGTGAATCTGTGATCATTGAGTCCAACCATCAACCCACAACCACCATGGCTATCAAACCATGTCTGAAAATGCCATGTCCACAACTTTCTTGAACACTTCCAGAGATAGTGACTCCACCACCATGGGCAGCCTGTTTCACTGCCTGACTACTCCTGAATTTTTATCTTGCGGTTTTTGCGCCTGGAGTAGGCACCAGGGACAATCTCTGGTGGCCTTTCAGTACTTAAAGGGGCTGATCAGAAAGCTGAGGACAGAGTTTTGAGCAGGGCCTGTTGTGACTGGGAAAGGGATGATGGATTGAACTCAAAGAGGGCACCTCAAAGTGGAGAGGAGGAGGCAATGTTTGACACTGAGGGTGGTGAGATCCTGGCCCAGGATGCTCAAAGAGGTAGTAGTGTGGTACTATGGGACACAGTCTTGTTGTCATGGGAGGTGTTGGGTAAGGAATTGGACCTGATGATCTCAGAGGTATTTTCCAACCTTAATAAACTGGATGAGGCACTTAGTGACGTGTTAGTGACGTGGTCTAGTTGGTTGGATAGGGCCGGGTGATGGCTTGGACTGGATGATCTTGGAAGTCTCTTCCAACCTGGTTGATTCTACGACCCAGGAGGCTGGAGCCAGGCTCTGCTGGGTGATGCCCAGTGACAGGACAAGGAGCAATGGGTGGAAGTTGAGGCATAGGAGGTTCCACGTGAACCTGAAGAAGAATTTTTTCCCTGTGAGGGTGACAGAGCACTGGAACAGGCTGCCCAGGGGGGTTGTGCAGTCTCCCTCTCCGGAGATATTCAAGAACAGTCTGTATGTGTTCCTGTGTGATCTGGTATAGGAGATCCTGCTCTGGCAGGGGGGCTGGACCAGATGATCTTTGGAGGTCCCTTCCAGCCCCTGACGTTCTATGATTCTATGACTCTATGATTTTATGTCCCATCTCTGGATGAGAGGAAAGGGCCTCAAGTTGAACCAGAGAAAGTTTAGACTGCACATGAGGAACAATTTCTGTCTTGCAAGAGCGGTCAGGCATTGGAAAAGGCTGTGCAGGGAGGTGGTGGAGTCACCAGCCTTGGAGGTGATCAAAACACATATACCCATGGCACTGTGGGACATGGTTTAATGGCCAATGTGACATTGGGCTGATGGTTGGACTTGATGATCTTAGAGACCTTTTCCAATTCGAATGATTCTATGATTCTTACCCTAGTTGATGCAGAAGTGACCTTCTTAACTTTCCTCCTCTTGCTTTATTTCATAACACAGCTGCCCCTCTCCTGAGCAGTTTGAAGGACAGCATTTGCATAAGCAGAACCTTCTATTTCCAGTTGGTCTCAGTAGTATATAGCAAAGCCTTCTGCCACAGCAAAGAGCAGAGAACAAACATGCCTAAAATAATGTTTCCCTTGGTTACCAACATCAAAGGCTCTCCTTACATCCAGATCATCCAGTGGGGACAATCACACTCCACCACCTTTACAAACATGCTGCTACTGAAACCACAGGCTACTGCACTTGGGTGGGAATCTTCCAAACTCAGCATCACAGAATGAACCAGGTTGGAAAAGACCTCTAGGACCATCAAGTCCAACCTATCACCTAACACCTTCTAATCAACTAACCCATGGCACTAAGTGCCTCATCCAGCCTCCTCTTAAACTCCTGCCAAACTTGACCAAAGTTGCCTGTTAAACACCAGGTATCACAGAAAATAAATGCAATAGCAATGATATTAGTAATGATCACTCCCATTCCCAACCTCTCTTCCACTGGATTCAGTTAAAAAAAGAAGTAAAAAAATCTGTTATCACCTTCAGAGTCCACTGGTCCACTGGGTGGGTGTCTGGAAGCCCATACCCTGTGATGTGGCATGGAGAAAAGTGTCCCAGAAATCATCAGTGCTGCTCCAGGATCCAAATCAATGATTCATGTTTGCTCAGAGAGGCTGTGGAGTCTCTTTCTCTGGGGACTTTCAAGACCCATCTGGCTGAGTTCCTGGGTGATCCTGCTTTGGAAAGGGGGTTGGACTCTGTAGGTCCCTTCCAACCCCTTCCATCCTATGATCTTCTGATCTTTAGTTGGATTAGAATTAGATCAGAAGTCTCAAAATATTCTGTTCCATCAAAGTTGTTCTGCTGTGGAGTTGTAACACTTCAATCCTAGCGCACACACATCCATCCACCCATCCCAACAAGCACCTTCTGCATGCAAGCACTTTGCAACTGCCTTCTAGAAGAGACTGATGTTTAGGAGCTACTCTGACCCACATGGATATACCCTACAGCATGTATACAGCCTAGATCCCGTGGATATATCACAGCATGGCCACACCCTTGATCCCAGGCAGATGCCACAACAGGTCCATATCCTAGATCCAATGGATATATCACAGCATGTCCACATCCTAGATCCCATGAATACACTACAGCATGTCCACATCCTGGATCCCATGGATGTACCACTGCTAGTCTATGTCCCAGGTCCCATGGAGGTACCACAGCAGGTCTACAGCCTAGATCATGGATAATAATACATGGATATACCATGGCATGTCCATAGCCTAGATCCCAGGGAGATACCACAGTAGGTCAATAGCCTAAATCCCAGGGAGATACCACAGCAGGTCCATAGCCTAGATCCCAGGGAGATACCACAGCAGGTCCATAGCCTAGATCCCAGGGAGATACCACAGTATGTCCATACCCTAGATCCCAGAGATATACGACAGCAGGTCCGTAGCCTAGATCCCAGGGAGATACCACAGTAGGTCCATACCCTAGATCCCAGGGAGATACCAGAGCAGGTCCATAGTATCACAGCAGTTCCACACCTTAGATCCCAGAGATACACCACACCACATACAGAACCCTTTCAGACAACCAAGACCTCAGAGGCTGCAAACCACCTGTCCTAAACAGGTCTCGTTTTCAGACACAGATGAACACTTTGGTGGCAGATGGAAGCTGGGTTTGGTGAGGGTATTTTTTGTGGTTGCTTTTCATAATGCTCAATGTGTCTCAGAACAAAGGAAATAGGCAATTTTTTTTACCCAAAAGGGGGTTTTGACTGCTATAAAGAATAAATACAGAAGAGAAAATAGAGTTTGGCTTTAAGAAAGGAGAAGGGTGTGGATAAAAGCCTGGAGGAAGTAGTGGAAACATCATCATATTCCTTCAGAGGCCAAAACACCTGAGTGGGAGATGTTGGTAACTGCAGACTTGCTACAAGGATGCCCTTTGAAAATGAGCTAAATAACACAGAATTGAGTAGTAAGCAACACTTAATAGCTGGTAGAGTTTATTGCCACCAGCATAAGGGGGCCGCACAGCTCCCAATTGCAACAGTCCCCACATCCATGGGTATTTTTTGCACTGGTTGGAGCAACCAGCTGGTTTGAATCCAGCAACATATCCCTTGCTTTAGGAAGTGCAACTTCCTATCTTCATCCCATAAAATGGATAATATAGTTATTTTTTTTCTTGTTTCCTTCCCAAAATATCATTTTAAAAGGTCAAAGGACGGCAACAAATTATAGCAACTTTCTGAATACCCAAGAAACACAACCTGAGTGGATGTTCCTTCAAGAGTCTGCTGATTCAGGCTTCCCAAGTGCATTTTAAGCCACACCAAAGAACACATTTCATTTTTCTCCAGTCCCAAGTGATGTTCCTTCAAGAGTTGGATGATTCAGGTTTCTCAATTTAATTTCCTTGTAAGCAACCAAATACATTTAATTTCTGTGCATGTGGGGAGATGCTTCTCCCGAGGTTACATCAAGTATGGTTTCAACACCTCAGATTACTCCTTGGTGAGGAAAATAACATTACTGATCAAGGTTATCTCAGGTGTTGATTTCCAATTTTTCCCCCCAAAATGTTTTCCAACTAACACCTCATTTTTTTAAGATGCCACCTTCTAGATTGTGGGATATTGAGCCACAAGTCAGTGACTGTATCAGTCTTCATCTTCCATTATGTTTGCTTTGGGATGAAAACCTTCAGTAGAATTCCTTGAAACCATGGTGTGGGGGAAAAAACTCAACTCTGAAGAGAAATGACACCAGTGCAAGGGCAACAATAAAGCTGTTTGGCATGTTGGGAATGAGCAAGTGAGAGAGACTTGTGCAAATATTCACTTACTTTGGTAGAGTTTTCAAGTGGTTTTCTCTTAGCTCCAAAATTCGCAATTTGACAAGTCTAGGAAGAGGAGAGAAAATCATTAGTCCAGAGAGTCATAAAATCAGAGAATTGTTTTGATTGGAAAAGACCTCCAAGATTTGTGTCCTCCCAAACTGGTCAAGCAACATAAAGTACCCTGGAAGCCTTCCCAAGAAGATGCAGTGGTGCTGGTGCTGCCTTGCTCTTAGAAAATAATCCAACATCTTAGAATCATAGAATCAGTCAGGTTGGAAGAGCCCTCCAAGATCATCCAGTCCAGCCTAGCACCCAGCCCTATCCAGTCAACCAGACCATGGCACTAAGTGCCTCATCCAGGCTTTTCTTAAACACCTCCAGGGATGGTGACTCCACCACCTCCCTGGGCAGTCCATTCCAATGCCAATCACTCTCTCTGTGAAGAACTTCCTCCTAACATCCAGCCTATACTTCCCCTGGCACAACTTGAGATCTTACTAGGAGCAGCCTTCTAATTAGTGTGTCATGTAATTGTGTTAAAGTAAATAGGAAAGAAATCATAGAGTTGTTTTGGTTGGAAAAGCCCTCAGGAGCTCCACTGACTCCAACCATCAACTCAACACTACCATGGCTACTAAACCAGGTTAGGTATTAGGGGCTCTTTAGCTTGGAGGAGACTGAGAGGTGACCTCATCAGTGATTATAAAGACGTGCAGGGTGAGTGGCAGGAGGCTGGGGCCAGGCTCTGCTGGGTGATGCCCAGTGCCAGGACAAGGGGCACTGGGTGGCAGCTGAGGCATAGGAAGTTTCATGTAAACATGAGGAAGAATTTTTTCCTTGTGATGCTGACAGAGCACTGGAACAGGCTGCCCAGGGGGGCTGTGGAGTCTCCCTCTCTGGAGATATTCAAACCCTGCCTGGATGTGTTCCTGTGTGATCTGCTCTAGGGGATCCTGCTGTGGCAGCGGGGTTGGACTGGATGAGCTTTGGAGGTCTCTTCCAGTCCCTGACATTCTGTGACTCTATGAAAAGAAAAGAATTACTGAAGGTCCTCTCTGCTGCCCAGGTCTATTTTCTGCCCTATCCACAAATCAATAACCCATCTGATCAAGGAGATGTCTGTTCTTCAGCTTCACTTTGTTCTCATTTTCCTCTAAACCAACAGGCTCAATCTCTTTGTTATCAAATCCTTTGTGATACAATATTAATAAAAATAGTCTGTGAAGCCAAAATATCTTTGGGTTGATTTTTTCTTCTTCTTCTTTCATTTATTCTTTTCAATTTCAAGTCTAGTTGAGAGGTACCCCCACCCACGGCAGGATGGTTGGAGTAGATGATCTCCAAGGTCCCTTCCAACCCAAACCATTCTATGACTTTTTGATTTTTGCAAGAACACAGCTTTAGAAATGATCCTTTAAAGCTCAGGCTGGGCTCATAGGAAAGAGCAATATGCTTTGATGACTAATTCTTACCTTCCAAAGTTAGCTGGAAGAAACTCCAGGAAGGCATCATTTAGATAGAGCTGGGTCAAATTTAGAAGATGTGTGAAGCCATCTGGCAGCCTAAAAAATACCCCCCCAAAAAACACAGTGAAAAGCTTAATGCTCACACCAAAGTTGCCATGGAAATAATAACAATGTATATTTAGAAAGAGAAAGATGTCTCTTTCCTTCTCACCTTCTTTTCCTACCCAAACCCTCTAGAACTTATTTGCTGGAGGCAACATTTTTGCCCCTTCTCCTCTTTTCCACCTTGCTTTAACCACATGCAGTGGAAATGATTGGCACATCCAAGTTGGTTTGGTTTTTTTTAATCTCCTCCCTACCTCAGGTTTTAAGCTTTCAAATGGCTTCGAAGGTGTTTTCTTTCTTACTTATGTTAGTTAGTTTGTTGGTTTCGAAGGGAAATAGTAGAATTTCAGCTTTTCATCTCCTCCACTCCATTTCCTAAGTTGTGGGATTACAGCACATGGTTTCGAGGGGTTTCTTTTTGGTCACTATTGACAATGACATTGATGAGGGCACAGAGTGTCTGCTCAGCAAGTTTGCTGATGATACCAAGCTGGGAGGCTTGGCTGATACAGCTGAAGGCTGTGTGGCCATCCAGAGAGACCTGGACAGGATGAGAGCTGGGCACAGAGGAACCAGATGAGTTTCAACAAGGACAAGTGCAGAGTCCTGCACCTGGGGAGGAATAATAAACTTCACCAGTACAGACTGGGAGGTGATCTGCTGGAGAGCAGCCCTGTGGAGAGGGACCTGGGGGTCCTGGTGGATAACAAGTTAACCATGGCACAGCAATGTGCCCTTGTGGCCAAGAAGGTCAATGGGATCCTGGCGTGTATTAGGAGGAGTGTGTCTGGCAGAGCAAGGGAGGTTCTCCTCCCTCTCTAGTCTGCCCTGCTGAGACCTCATCTTGAATACTGTGTTCAATTTTGGGCTCCCCAGTTTAAGAGGGACAGGGATCTGCTGGAGAGGGTCCAGCGGAGGGCTACAAGGATGATTAGGGGACTGGAGGGCATGGCTGATGAGGAGAGGCNGGGGAGTTGCACTCGCTGATCTCTTTGGGTCCCTTCCAACCCCTAACATCCTATGATCCTATGATCCTATTGAAATTTTGGGAAGGAATAAGTGTTGCCAAAGTCCCAACCAAGACATTCTGGTAGGTGAGGCTGTATCGCACCTTACTTCCCAAAGACAGAAAGCTTTGGCCGCTTCGCCACCACTACTACTAGATGAAAAGACATCACAGCTAACACACAGTCCACAGATCTTTTCATAGCTGCATCAAACCCTGCACTTGAAACAACTGGAAAAGAAATTCAGCCAAATCCTGGCCAAGGAACTTGCTCCAAGAGCTTTACACTTCAGTTTCTGCCCTGGCAGTAGAGAAGACATAAGCTACTTGATACTCACTTTGAGACGGGATTGACACTGGCTTCAATAATTGTTAAGCACTTACAACACTTAATATTTTCTGGGAAATCTTGAATTCCTGTTTAAAAACAAAACAAAACCAAGTATGTAAAGAGTTAGGATAGATCTGTAACAAAATCCACCTACCCAACCCCAACTGGTTAACATTTTGTGTTCGCAAAGGGGTATAACCATCTTTACTTTTTCAGACCAGGCATAAGCTCTTCCAGGAAGAAGGTTTATATTTTAGGGAGATAGCCTAATTCTACCAGAATGAATGCACAGATTTGAGTATTAAAGTAGAGTTAAGCAGTTTTCAGACCTGACAACTTCTCCCAGGAAAACCACACCTATTTTAGTATTATTATAGTCTAGAGCCACCAGGAAGAACAAACATATTGGAGTATTAAAATAGCATTAGGCGTTTTTCAGACCAGACTTAAGCTCTACCAGGAAGAACATTCGTGTTTTAGAATTACAGTCTAGTTCTTCCAGGAAGAACAGACAGATTTGAGTAGTAAAGAAGAATTAGGCATTTTTCAGATCAGACTTAAGCTCTCCCAGGAAGAACATTCATGTTTTAGCATTAGAGTCTAGTTCCACCAGGAAGAACAGAAACACAGTTTAGTATTAAAGTAGAATTAGGCATTTTTCAGGCCAGACTTAAGCTCTCCTAGGGAAAACACACCTATTTTAGTATTATAGCATAGATCTATCAGGAAGGACACACACAGTTTAGTATTAAAGTAGAATTGGGCATTTTTCAGACCAGACTTAAGCTCTACCACGAAAAACATAACTATTTTAGTATTACAGTCCAGTTCTACCAGGAAGAACAGACAGATTAGAGTAGTAAAGTAGAATTAGGCATTTTTTAGACCAGATTTAGGCTCTCCCAGGAAGAACATTCTTATTTTAGCACTACAGTCTAGTTCTACCAAGAAGAACAGAGACACAGATTAGTAGTAAAGTAGAATTAGGCATTTTTCAGGCCAGACTTAAGCTCTCCCAGGAAAAAGACACCTATTTTAGTATTACAGTCCAGTTCTACCAGGAAGAACAGACAGATTTGAGTAGTAAAGTAGGATTAGGCATTTTTCAGACCAGACTTAAGCTCTACCAGGAAAAAACATTCATATTTTTGCATTAGAGCCTGGTTCTACCACAATAAGTCACACAGGTTAGTATTAAAGTAGTATTAGGCATTTTTCAGACCAGACTTAAGCTCTACCAGGAAGAACATTCACATTTTAGCATCAGAGTCTAGTTCTACCAGGAAGAACAGACAGATTAGAGTAGTAAAGAAGAATTAGGCATTTTTCAGATCAGACTTAAGCTCTCCCAGGAAGAACATTCATGTTTTAGCATTAGAGTCTAATTTGACCAGGAGGAACATACATGGCTTAGTATTAAAGTAGAATTAGGCATTATTTGGACCAGATGTTAGTACTATAGCCTACTTCTACCAGGAAGGGCAGACAGATTCGAGTATGAAAGTAGAATTAGGCAACTTTTTTTTTTAGACAGAATTAAGCTCTACCAAGAAGAGAATTCATGTTTTTGGATTCAAGCCTAGTTCTACCAGGAAGGGTATGCACATGTGAGCATTAAAGTAGAATTAGGCATTTTTTCAGCCCAGACTTAAGCTCTCCCATGCAAAACCCACACATATTTTAGGATTAAACACCAAAAAAAAGTGATACTCAAGCACTAAATAAATACAACAGAAGAGGTAACATGCCTTGGACTAAAACTTTTATGCTAATGCTTGACTTATATAATCTTCTAGAGTTAAACAGTGACATTTTTGTACTGATTTATGCCTGCCTTTTCTTTCTGAACTACCTGTTTTCTCCCCACCCCCACCCCAGGCTTCCCTCAATACTCAGGAGAGCACAAAGTCCTGAGAGTCTCCAGGTCTACACTGATAAGGAATTTGTCAAGGCTTTCAGGAGTGCTTAAGCCTCATTTTCAAAACAAAGGCACTTAAGTTTACACACAGAGGGTTTAAGGCACATAAATATGCAAATGAAGATCCAAAAATACACATCGGCAAATGAGCCAGTGGTTGGCTAACTCCTGGTCGTTGTTTGGCTCCAGCTTTAGATGCTTATGGACCCTACACGAGAGCCCAGGCTGTACCGAATCACTTTGGAAAGTGGAATGGTTTTAAAGTCCACCAAGAAAAGGACTCCCACTTCAATTTCCAATGAGTGCCACAACTCATCATGGTACACTAAGCTGTTTTCTCTTCAGAGAACAGTAAATGAGGTGGGTACCTACCTAGACTTCTCAAAAGGGACAATAGGACATCACAGGGAGAAGAGCAAGGCTTCTGTAACACAAGCTTGTTGACCACTAGCAATTAAACCATCATTAACGTTCATATTCATTGCAATGCTTTAAAATACTTGGATACCCTTTGGCTCTCTTACCATTTTTGCTGATATCAAGTTCCTTGAGGTTAACTAAGCTAGCAATAGTGGTTGGCAGACTCGAGAGGTCATTGTCTGGTATGCTTAGCTTGCGTAGAGCTTGACAGTTGAACAGTTGCTGCAACACAAAAAAGACACTTTGGAGTGTCTCAGGCAAAAAAGAACAGTTTGGGATGACCATTTATACACAGAGGCAACAAACACAGAATCACAGAATGGTCAGGGCTGGAAGACCTCACACTAGATCAGGCTGCTCAGATCTCCATCCAGCCTGGCCTTACAAATGTCAAGGGATAGGATAGAACAGAA